>JAGKRY010000003.1:0-350378 GCA_020002325.1 Chrysosphaeria jannelii | reverse complement strand
GATCATCGGCATAATTGTATCGCCGTGCTGGGCGGCGGCGGACTAGGTCGGCAATGTACAATGCGTACAAGACAGGGGAGAGTGGGGAGCCCTGCGGAATGCCACAGGATACTGGGCGAAATCCCGTGCGGGTGCCCTCCATGCGGACTCGGATCCGGCGCTCACAGAGAAAGCTCTGGACAAATAATAAAAGTGTCTTTGGCCAGCCATCTGATCGCATACGGGCGAGCAGCCTGTTCGGTAGCACGGCGTCAAAGGCGCCTTGGACATCGGCTGTCAGGAGGGAAACCACCCGACCCTCAGCCAAGGCTGACTCGGCATCATGTAAGAAAGAGGCAGCCAAGTCAGTGGCAGAGCGGCCAGGGATGGCACCTGCCTGCAAAGGAGAGATGACGGAGTGTCGCACGGCGGCAAAGGAGATCCGTCTGGCCACGATGCGTTCGAGGCCCTTGGAGAGACACGACAGAAGGGCTACGGGGCGCCAAGCTCGCGGATTGCTAAGGTCCGGCTTACCATGCTTGGCAAGCATGACCACCTCTGCCTCCCTCCAGGGGCGAGGGAAATACCCAGCCTCGAAACAGGCTCTGTAAATAGGCAGGAGGATAGTCTTGAGCGGCTCCCAGATGGCCTTCAAGAGCGACACGGTCATGGCATCCGTGCCAGGAGCAGTGGTGCTGACACCGATGGTGCAGTCTTCCATTTCTTCCAGCGATATCGGTTCTAGGGCGTCATCAATCGTTCCCGAAGCCGCCTCGAAATTGTCGGCAGCAATGTCATCCTCAGAGGAGAAGCGCTGGAGGAGCGAGTCTCTCAGTGCCTCCGCCTTCTCCGATGCCCCGTAGAGGAGCACGCCATTGTAACGGATCGGCGGTGACTGTAGACGCGGCGTTAGTTTGTGCCACCCCATGAGGCGGTATAGGGCCTTGTCATCTGTGCATCCTCTGAGTACCCGGAGCCAGTGTAGTTTCTTGGCCTGCCGAACAAAATTTTCAAAGTCCTCTCGCCATAGCTTCAGCTCGATACAGCTGACAGCTCCATTAAGAGCAGCTCGTTCGCGGCGCTGGAGATCCTTCCATCGTTCTTTGCATTCAGGGTTCCACCAGTAAGCCGTGCGGCCCGTCTGGGTCGATTTCTGTCCCACCGCGCTCACAGCTGCGGCAAAGGCCGCCTGCAGCTTGGCGACTGCAGTTTCAATCTCCTCTTTTGTGGCCCCGCTGCGCAGGAGCGGGACCTCCTCGAGGAGGCGGGGAGCAAGCGCAGCAAATTGCGGTATGCGCTTGGTGGAAATCGAGGCGGGGATAATAGGCGGAGTAAAAGAGGAGTGCCTCGGGATGGTCGTGAGTTGTAGGAGATGGTCAGATAGAATAGGGATGTCCGGACGCACTATAGTCTCCGCATGGGGGATGTTGCTAAACGTGACGTCTAGGACATGCATGCCGGCAGTTTGCGTAGCAACGCCAGCCTGTCCTATATAGGGGATGTCCTGCTCTTCGGACCAGTCTGCGAGCCTCCTGCCACGAGGACTCACAGGGGAACCGGGCTCGAACAGAGGGTGACGTGAATTGAGGTCTCCACCAATGAGATGATTGCCCCCAATCTCCAAAGATGTTAACCAGTTTACAGTGGTGTCCTCTGTCGGCGCATTGTAGCAGTTTAATATGGTGAAGGAGTCTACCATCAGGGCAACGATGTCTCTGCTGGGTTCTGCCAGGCCCAGGGCCTCGTAGCTCAGCTGCGTCACCGCATATCCTTGGTGTTTCCTTACATATGTCAAGACTCTTGGCATCTGCCGAGGGTCGTCGTTCCAGCCACTGACGGGGCTGTACATATCAAAGGCGGGATGTTTTTGGATACCGCCCTCCTTCCAGGCGTTTGGTTCCTGGACATTGACTACATCTACCCCTAGGTCTGAGCAGATTTGAAGGAGGACGGAGTGGGCCACTAACCTCTTCCCGGTGTTGGCCCATGCCACCGTGAAGCTGCCCGCGCCATCGGCGCGGGCGTGGTTCCGAGTATAATATTTGTGGTTCCTCCTACTGTCCCCCATGGGGAATAGGGGAGGAAGGAGCATCGTAGTAGACCGCGGGAGAGGGGGCGTCAGCGGCAGCGGGGGGGTCGATCTCGGCGCCGGGAGGAGCCTGAGGGGGGGGCAGAGGGACCTGTGCCGTTCCATCCACGGTAGCAGGCGTGGACCTGGGCACAGGGGTCTGGGAATCCAGAGGGCGGGCAGCACGATCGGCACGGCTCACGAGGCTGCGACCACGGCTGCGAGAGCGCTTCCGCACTCTGTCAACAGCGTCGTCGCTTCCGCGGATGTCAGCGGTCAGGAGGTTGCCGCCGCGGCTGCCGGGGCCGGTGCTCCGGCGGCGCGTTCGGCTAGCACTCCGAGCCGGCACGGGGAGTTGTGGCTGCGCGGGGGAGAGCGATTGTGCTCTCCCCGCGCCCTGTATCGGATTAGCCAGGGTCTCTTCAGTCGGCATGGGTACTTGCCGGGGGGAAGCAGGGGTGGGCGCCTCCTGTTGGGGCTCTGGGCCCACCCCGTTCACCAGAATCTCTGGGAGAACCAGGGTGGGCTCGGGGACATCGGGTGTCGGGCTTGTCCGGCCGGCACCAACAGGGGTATCCGAGTCGGGCATGGGACCCGAGGGGGCAGGGGTGTCGTTCGACGTGGGCGGCTGCAGCTGTGAGGGCTGCGGGAGGGCGGCGGCGGGCTGTGCCGGCGGCGAGCTGGATAGCGGCGCGACCGCGGGAGTAGGCCCAGCAGGGGCGTCGTTGGCAGAGTCGACGTCCATGCGGTTGTCCGCCTCCTTTGCTTTGGCCAACTCAAGACGCAGGCCGCGCTGGGCCCGCCGGGTCTTGATGACCTCCTCGCTGGCGAACTTGATGCGCTGCCCGTCCTTATCAAAGGGGTAGAGGGGGCAGGCGCGGTCATCGGAGGGGTGGGGGCCGTCGCAGGCCAGGCAACAAACGGGCAAGGGGCAGGTGGCGGCCGTGTGCTCCGCCGAGACTGGCTTGGCGCACACATAGCACCGGACCGTGCGATTGCACGGCCAGCCAGTACAATAGCGGAGGCACCCATCCTTGTGGATGGTGGGCGCCTTCACCTTGGGGGGCAGCCAGGCTGCCCGGACAGTGCCATCTAGGATGGTGAAGTCGGGGACCTTCTTGTCGAAGGCAATGAGCCATGTAGACATGGTGTAATGCGGGCGCTCGGTAGAGCGCTTCGTTTCCCGCACAAAGAGGGGCTTTCGCTTTGCGGCGAACGTTGCCTCCTCCATCAGCAGAGGGGCAAGGTCAGCGCCGCCGGCACCGCCGAGGTGCCGGGGGATATTTTTGGCCAAATACTTGGACCAGGGGCACTCGGGATCCACGCCCGCGAGGCCGGGGATGGCCGGAGGGTGCTCGCTCCGGTACTTGGCGGTGAGGGCCTTGCGGACGTCCTCCGACTTGGCCGTGATAGCATAGCCCGACTTGACGGGCTTAATGCTGAGTTCTTGGGCGGCTATGCCTGCGCCAGTCGCGATGGCCTGCCGGGCCTGGAGGGGCGAGGCAAATGCCTCAGTGCTGGGAAAGCGGAACATCAGGCGGTTCCGCGAGATCGGCTGGCCAGGGCGCTGGCCGGGGGAGGGGGCAGGGGCCTTACGCTGGTCCGGCTTAGCGGGCCGGGCCGGGGTGGACCGTTCGGGTCGAGCGGGTGCTCAGGAGGGCGGGGCGGCCGAGGGGCCAGAGGTGGATTGTGCCAGTCCAAAGAACTGGCGGGCAATGGAGGACGACCGTTCAATGGCGGCCTCCGTGTCGGAGGGCGGGGCGGAGCCGCGCCGATGCGTGAGCATCTTCTTGTAGAGGTCAGTGACCTCCGCCCAGAACGTGTCTGGGGTGATGGAAGGGGTATCAGGGGCTTGCGCGGCCTGACGGGCTGCTGAAAAGGGGCTCCCCTGAGTCCACTGGCCCGACAGGGCAGGGGGAGGAGCCACGGATGCTGCCGGGGGCGCCGCGCCGGTCGCCGGGGGCGGCATCGGGGGACGAATTTCTCGAGAAAAGTGGGGCAAATGGGGTTGTGGTCCAATCAGCAGCACGGAAACAAAAGGTGGGTCCGTTTTGCAGATTTGTGTAAGGTTGTGTTGTGTAGTAGTTTAGTTGAGGTGGCGCTGTCCGTTATAGCTCTGCCAGTCTGGTACCTAGAGGTACCTGCAAATAATGGACGGTGGGGCGTCCACGCTACGAAGGGTTTATTAGAATAGGGTTTTCTTGTTTTGTTCTGTTTCTCTTTATATTCGGATCTTGTTGACAATACAACGTATTCGCCATACTGTATCCAGGTCCAGCCGAGTCGCCCTCACTGGCCCGTTACACCATCCGAATATCTTGAACATTTTTTGGATATCTTGGATTTTGTGAATTTGCTGGATTTATTGAAAGTTTTTTAGATTTATTGAGATTTTTTTTTGGATACCTTTGAGTGAAATTTTTTTTTGGAAACATTTATTTTTTTGAGACGAACCCCCAACCTTATGTCTTTCTCACTGTCAGGCGAATTTCAAGACGACATGGACGGACACAACAACTTAAGTCCGGAGGGACAAACAATCATATCCTTGGTGTCGGAGATGCTCGACAAGCTTAGGAAAGATCAGAAGGACGAGATGGACGGGGATGGTCTTGTTGGGATGACCCTGGCTAAGTCCACCGTCCTCGTCGGCGTCGCCGCTACACCCGGATCTCCTGACGTCTTAGTCTCGCCGGCCTTCTTGGCATGCGCCTCGTTCCACGCCTTCTCTTTCTCCGCCTCCTCCTGGAGCCTGGCGTTCTGGTCATCAAACTGCGCAGCCAACTGCACGGTAATCCCGTCCATCTCGTCCTTCTGATCTTTCCTAAGCTTGTCGAGCATCTCCGACACCAAGGATATGATTGTTTGTCCCTCCGGACTTAAGTTGTTGTGTCCGTCCATGTCGTCTTGAAATTCGCCCGACAGTGAGAAAGACATAAGGTTGGGGGTTCGTCTCAAAAAAATAAATGTTTCCAAAAAAAAATTTCACTCAAAGGTATCCAAAAAAAAATCTCAATAAATCTAAAAAACTTTCAATAAATCCAGCAAATTCACAAAATCCAAGATATCCAAAAAATGTTCAAGATATTCGGATGGTGTAACGGGCCAGTGAGGGCGACTCGACTGGCCATGACACCTTCGGGCCATTCCTGAAAGAAGGTCCCTGTATTTGAGTTTGGGCAATTGACGGATAGTCTGACCTATCCCTCTAATGTCTCTAGGGCTAAGTATCTTTTGGCGGCCAATTCGAGGCCGTGACTGAAAGTTGGCGAGCTCCTGGTGCCTTGCAATTGTGTTATAGACTGTTTAGGCTAACGCCAAATTCTTTGGCGACACTCTTCTTACTTTGACCACTGCAAACAGCTGCATAAATTGCAGCTCTCGTCTTAGAGCTAAGCTCGTTATTAGAAAGCCTTCCTGCGGTTAATTGAGCACCAATTGCTTGTAGTGATAGTGGCATTGTGAGACTAGTGATATTGGTTAAAAAATAAGGTGCCTGGCTGTTTGATCCATGATAAAAAAAAACCTCGGTGTTCACAGACATTTGGCAAAGGACTGTAGTTGCTCTATGAAATCCCCAGGAGACTTATCACGACCACGAAAAGCATTAAAAAGCTTGCAGAGGGCGGCTGACTCCTTGTCGTCATGCGTCGGGATACATACTGGTGGTAACCAAGTAGAGCACAGATTGTGACGGTAATGTCCACTGAGATGAGAAGGACCTAATAGTCACAATTAGTCTGATTCTCTGAACGAGATTTCTATGAGGAGAAAAGGAGAACAGAGACAGACAGATCGTGCTTATTACAGGCCGTGTGGGCCTAGTGGTACCTCGGCCCGCGACACAGATAGCTAAAAGAAGTCTCTATCTTATTGCTCTTATATTTGCATTCTTTATTGGCTTTACTAGATAGAAGTAAAAGATAAATCGTATGCCGATAAAAAGCCTGCAGTCTAGGTTCTATGTGTTTCATGGCCTTCTGGACTCGAACTCGGCACGACGTCTTTCTGGTATACTGTCTTGACTTGTAGAACGTACACGCTTTAGGCTCTAAGACGTAGGAGTACCGTTTCGAGATGTGAAAACGATGGCCTGTTCCGCCTGGCCCACCTCGTTGCCACTACTCAAATTGTCTTTCAGGGGCGATGAAGGTTGCTGTGCTATGAATGCCGCAAAACGAGAGGAAAGCTCATCAGGAGGGCAAGGTTTTTGGCGTTCAGTCTTTTTAATTGTCTTAAATTATGCGTAAACTCAGTCTAAAGCTACCATCACCAAGGAAGCACCATAGGCAATAAATTTTATTAATTAATTAAGCTTAGTATAGGTGGTGATTCTAGTACAATTGGAAAGCGGAATATATGAGGTATAAATAATTACCTTGTTGAACTCGGAGCAAATCAGATGAAGTCACATAGGAACTTAAGCGAGGAATGATCGTGGTTTGGAAACAGAAAGAGAGAGGAAAGAAAAAGAACATACCAAGAAGAGAGATCAAGAAGAGAGATCAAGAAGTTAATACATTTTTCGAAGAAGGATCCAGTTTATCAAGGGAAATTTCTTGCCATCATCAAATCCATTTCGCTGCTGGCTCCGTATAACTCAATATACTTAAGGTGGGTAGTCGTCTCTCATAAGTGGGATGACTTTCAGAAGCACTTAAAGACTGACTTTGCACGGCATAGTCCACGGGGTCTATATAAGGGGATCATCGGTCGCCCATTTATTTTGCGGACTTTGTTATGTATTTTCTCCTACGGCTATCGACTGTTGTACTTTCGCCACCAGAAACCAGCGGCTAGGGCCTAGGTCAAAGCAATCGAAAATTTACTATTTATTTTACTGAGAAGACCATCATTTCTTGCCACATGTTCCACGCAATCCTCGCATTTTGTTGTGGCTTTGTTTTTGTTTTTTGTGGCGTGGTTCTGCAGGGGTTGCGGTACACCCACTTGCTTGTAATATTAAGGTGTAGGCAGGTTGGTATGTATTAATAGGTACTTAGATTAAATCAATGGTTAATGGATCCAAGAGCGATATGCCCACTGAATGCGTTTAAGGGCTAATCGCTGGCTTTTTATACTGTTTTTTTTTAATAAGTCATCCACATCTTCAAGAAAGTCCTTTTCAATAGCTTTTGGGAAAATTCCAAGTGAAAGTTTGCGGAGGATATGCACTTCACAAAGCAAAAGACCACGATATTTGAATGTAAGAATACCATCCATGGTATCTAGCTCGTCGCTGGCATCACAAAGAACGCGATCAATGTTGCGTAAGACTCGGATGCAGCGTCGAGCTCGTTGGTCATGGCGTAGGCCTCTACGACCAGTGAGAAAAGTACGAAGATAGGTCAAGGCACTAAAAACAACTAGAACACCAGGTGTGAGGCCCATGAATCCAAAGACGAGTTCCTGACTTTTGAGGAGAGCATCGATTCCATGGATTGCCGTTTCAAGATCTACTTTTGATTTTTGTACCTGGATTAATAGAGACCGCACAAGATCACCGCGAATGGCACCTTGGAAAGGCTTGCGAATTCCTGCCTCATATGCTTTGAGTACAAGTGTCATGTCACCTTCGCGCACTTTTTCTCTAAGAGAAAGAATGTCGTGGCTAGCGAGGGATGATGTGTTGAGAAGGTCTGGACGGTCCAAGGCAAGCTCCACAACCATACGTTCTAAGCTTTCGCGATCAGAACGAAGACTGTCTCTGCTCATAATGGCGATTTCACTGTCGGCATTGTGACGCACTGTGCCAATGATACGAGCAACAGGATCGATGACCCAGTTAAACCAAAAGTCGCCAACAATAGTCCCAAAATTATATATCCAGTTGAATATATTTTCTTTCTTGCGAGTGAGCACGCTCAAGCACGTAGACGTGGAGAACAGGGCTATGCCTATCGGTAGCCAGTAGCGAACCAGCCTGGAAGGACGACTAGCGCAGGTGACTGAGCTGTGAAGAGTATTGGTGAGATGGGGGAGTCCCTTGCTGAGGAGATCGGAGAGACGGCGTGTCTGGTGTATCCTCCGAGCTGAATAGCTTTGACGGATGGCCAAAATTGGATCGAGTTCAACGCCTTGAAAGACTTTGTCTTCAAAGTCGGCAACAGATGACTCGGGGGCACACAAATCAATGGAGATTTTATCTATGAGAGATATACTCTTTTCAACGATTCCCTTCCATCCCTCGCCACTATCAACAGAGCTGGCATCAATACATTCCGCATTAAAACAGAGACCCTCATCAACAAGAATTCCAATACTACTGGATATTAGCTGACGCAGCTGCAGCAATGATGATTTGCGGGATTGGACAGATTCTCTGTAAATTGAAATGGGGGAAAGGAGGCGTTTTTCAATCCCATCAAGGGACCGAAAAGCAATGCCTCTTTGTATTAAATTGTAAAACCTGCGCCAACGGGAAGAGAGATCTTGAGACAGGTGCACGTCTCTATGAAAGTCGAGCCTAAAAATGACTTCTTTCATGTCTTTTAGTGTGGACCAGAGTCGCATGGGGGATGTCTGGATCGCATATACACTGAGGCTTGAGTGCGAAGACAAGACACTGTCCCAATACCATAGGCCATCTTGAATGGGAGCAATTTGATCGAGTAGATTGTTTAAAAGAACACCATATACCTGAGCAGTAATTTTGCTTATAAAGAGCCATTCAATCTCGGACACAAGTTGTTGGTAGTTGGTACCCGAGGCTTCTTCCCATGGTGCTTCTTCTAGACGAAGCAGTCGCAGAAGGGCTTGGATGCGTGCTTGAGAGAGAATGGTATTAGACGAAGAAGCATCGCCCAGAGCTTTTATGCCATTCAAAAGACCCTTAACATATGGAGAAGACAGAAATACATGCGCCTCGGCATCATCCACACCTTGTTCTCTTGCTACAACGGCTGCATTTTTTAGGGAATATAGAGAGTTCTGTGTGATGCGATCAATATCAGCATCCCAGGAACGAACGCTTCTAGGAAGAATTAGCAATTGGTTTGGTGCATCTTTAGAACAAACTCTGCAACAATGGACATATGAAGAATGGATGGAGAGGCTCCCAAGAAAAGCTGGATTTGCGTATAAATTGGATAATTCAATATTGCAATTTATATGCAGGTAGGCGCTGGGCGCTGTGAAATAATCACGTGTATCTACATCGAAATAGAAAAGAATGCATTAAGGTAAATTAGAATCTATAAAGTCCATGTGCCTGTCGCACCCGAATATATCGCAAATTACTGCTCCTTCTTTTGCATCTTGGCAAGCTTCTTTTCACGGCGCTTTTGGGCAGCTTCGGCACCGGCCTCGGTGTCGAGACAGTAATCCCACCAGCGGAAGCTTGAGGCATAGTTTCCAATGAATTTCTCGTGGTGTAGATCGTGGTGGTCAGCACCAGCCCAGAATGGAACGAAGTGATGCAAAGACCAAGGGAACTCGAAGC
Organism: Chrysosphaeria jannelii; assembly: GCA_020002325.1. Classification (NCBI taxonomy): domain Eukaryota; kingdom Fungi; phylum Ascomycota; class Sordariomycetes; order Ophiostomatales; family Ophiostomataceae; genus Chrysosphaeria; species Chrysosphaeria jannelii. The sequence continues at coordinate 340,890 of JAGKRY010000003.1, read as the reverse complement.
CACTGTGGGCATCAATGGCCTGGAAAAGACGGAGAACAATCCAGAGATACATGGTTATGAGATGCAAGTCTTTGGTGATAGAGACCCAGAGGATGGGGGAGCCCACAATGCCTGTGCCGAGCAGCATGACTTCAATGGGAGACGCGTATTCGGCTGCCAGGCCAAAGGGAGCAGCATATGTGTGGTGCTGTTTGTGAATCCATTTGTACAACGTTGGGATATGGAGGGCACGGTGGAACCAGTAGTGCCAAGCATCTTCCATGACAAAAAAAACGGCAATTTGCATGGCCATTTTCCAAAGCGGAGGAAAAGGGACAGAGAACTGCATGCCGAAGTACGTGGCAACAGGGTGGAATAGCCAGATCTGGGGGAGTTCGACGGTAAAGTGGCTCACGAGAACGTGGGCAGCACAGATGAGCTGCTCCCTTGCGGTGGGGAGTTTCTGGTCCTGGATCTTCCAGCGATTGAAATACGGTAAGGCGTCAAGGATGACCCAGGGAAGAGAGCGTCCAAAGTAGACAACCTCGTGCATAACAAAACTGAGAATACCAGTGGCCAACGTGTCGTTTTGAATCCACATGTACCAGGCCTATGCATTAGTATAATAAGAGCCAAAAGGAGTTGACGTACGGCCCAGAGGCGCTCCAGAATATTCAAGCCGCCATTAAACTTTGACACGCCATCAAAAACCTGGTAATAGTCGGCCGAGACAGGGATCTCAGAGAGACCAGCCAGCGTGCTATTAGCGAAGGAAGTGTTGGAAAGACTTTTGTATTAGCTTTAATCATTCATTAAGTGGCAGAGGACCATACAATGAGTTCATTTCTGACAATGAAGCTGGGTGAGGATGGAGCAGCCAGGCAATGCGTATTTAAAGTGTTGGGAATTTCTTGGACAATAGGGGTTCAAAAATTTAGACGCGACGAATGGCACGATTATCCCGCGTATACATGCATGTATAAGATCACGTGATCAGAAAAGACCATGATCTCAGCGGCCATCCGTTTGCCGGACCAATGAGAGTTCGCGGCCGCAAATGCCGGGCCTAAATTAACTTTGCATCCGGAAGCATGACGGTCCGTGTGTACAATGCATGTACTTCGCTACTGGAACAGTATGTACAAAGATACCCAAAGTGGATAGAGCGCTTGTATTTGATTGGCCCGGGTTTTCTATTGCAACATGCAATGCCATGTGGTTGGCCAAAAAGCTCCTTTCTTTTAAAACGACCAATCCGCTCTGGGGAGAAAAAATGCGGGAAGCGAGCTTCGCGGAGCTGTCGGCTGCTTGATTCTGGCTTCAAAAAATGTCGCCATTATTAAGTGTTTGGAAATCGACAGGCCGGCCCGCGTTTGTCGCCATTCGCCAAGCGAATTGGTTTCGTGCCGGCATTCATGCGAAGATAGTGGCAAAAGATACAACAGACGCAGAAAAAATCCAGACTGGCATTGATAAATTGACGTCCGGTTCGCAATGGGTGCTCACCGCCAATGGTGAGGGCATAGAACGTTCTTTTGCATTTAAAACATTTACAAAGACTTGGGTATGCCATGTATATCGCACCACATGGTGATTACTGACATACAAAGGACTTTATGACAGCTGTGTCATTGGAATGCAAGCTTCGCAATCACCATCCGGAGTGGTCGAATGCTTTTACTAGCACGTTTATCCGATGGACAACGCATTCCCCAGAGCGAGGCTTGACATGGAAAGACGTCGAGCTCGCGAGGCATTGCGATCGAACGGCCAAGGCCTTTGGCGAGACCACCCCAGTAAAAGAGCCTAACAGTGCGACTCTAGACAATGTGAAAAGCGCAGCAGACGCTATCGCAGATCTGGATTGCGGGTGTGGGTCCAAGATTGCTGAATAAACAATGAGTATGATCAAGCAATGGGCTGTTTCATGGCACATGCGACTATGCCGAAATTCTTGCGGTGTTACCCCTCACAGAAATTGCATAATCCGCACGCCATGGTCAAATCAAATACTGTCTGATAACGGAAGAGCGAGTTCGCTTTCCACGGAAGACTTGCATCGACAGCTACCCGCACTAGCGTACCGCAACATGTACCATGTGTCGCGTCCGTACCGTGCGGGGGATGACTAAGGGCTGCTGATTTGTTATCGTACCTGGGTACCAGTCGGCTGCCTGCTGCTGCTTAAAAAGCACGTCTCCCCCCTTCAGCTGATTACCAAATCTTTGCCTCTTACCTCATCCTTCACGACTTGCGATTTCATCGACTCGAAGACCAACCCTGAATCCAAGAAATTAAGTAAGTAGCGCACACATTATGTCATCTTGCATCGAATTCCTTTTTTTTTCATCGCGAAAAAAATGGCAACAAAAAACAAAGGCGCTACAACAACGATGGCTAACGCATTGCAGGAAAAACAAAAATGTCGGACGATCCAATGCAAGCACAAGCTGTCCACGCCGTGTCGCAATCGCCAGCAGCCATTGAGCAGCGTCTGAACCAAGCAGCCATGCCGCCCCAGACAATGGCACACATGGCCCCGTCCATACACCACCTGGCCCAGCCGCTGCCCCAGACGGCCACGCCACAGACAATGTCGGCGATCCCGCAGGCTGCCACGCCCCAGATGATGCCGCAGCAGCACATGGTCACGCATGTGCAGATCCCCTCGGACCAGGCGGCTGATGGGACGCCCATGGACGGCCGGCGGGGCGCCCGGCGCGAGCTGTCGGGCACCAAACGGGCTGCCCAGAACCGTGCGGCGCAGGTATGTCAACCAGACAAGCCACGAGCCACTAACAAATAGCGAGCATTCCGCCACCGCAAGGAGATGTACATCAAGAAGCTCGAGCAGCAGGTGCAGGAGCATGGCTCCCTCAAGGACACCATCCATCGCATGCAGATGCGGAGCAATGCTCTTGTTGACTACATTGCCCATCTACAAGCACGCTTCCGTGAGGTTGGCGTTGACTATCCGCAGCCACCTCCTGATCTCGATCTCACGACGCTGAGTCTCGATGCTGATTTGAGTGCTGTTTCGTCGTCCAATGCTGCTGCCAGCTTGCTTGCAAACGCCGCTGTGGCAGCTGCGGCTGCGCAGCAGGAACAGCAAGAGGCTCGGATGAATGAGCAGTCTGTGATTGAGCCCAATCTACGGACTGATCCTTCTCTCGCAGGCATTGCCTCCATGATGCCATCGAAAGAATCCGGTGCTTTCAAAGAGGAAAACGACATGGGCATGTCTGATGATGCCACTAATGCCATGATGTTTGCTGCACCTTTGATCGAGGCCATGAAGGATTCTAACGGCAAAGACGGCGAGCTCCCTAAGCCTGTCGAGGCATGATTTTTGTTTCCTTTTATTTTCAATACCACTTTTATGTATTTTTATGTATCCGAATAGCAGCTACTCATTTCCTTTTGTGTCCACCTACAATGGCGTAAACGCGTTCCCTTGGTCATGTTCCTATCATCATTGTCAGTAAATTGGGTAGCCGGCCGACTTTGGCTCTCACCTTTAAATAATCTGCACCCTTTTCTTCGTACTCTTGTTTCGTCACCGCTGCCGCCTTCCACGCAGACGATCCGGCCCATTGGGCTGCCCCGCGCCACGCATCTAGCACGGGGTCCTTTGCCCGCCGCACCTTCAACGGCGCCCCTGCCGGCAGCAGTGATAGCAGACCTTTATAAAGCCGCTCGTCAAAGTTTTGCAAAAGAGAAAACCCCCCTGTTAAGAAAACGTCTTGCGAAAAATTACCTTGTAGCCCAGAGAGCCGTTGTGTAAGAATATCGCCAGCAATGTCTACAATGCCCGTCTGATCAAGGCCTGCAATGGCACTCGGCTGAAACAATACCTCAGGCACCCGAATACGCTCCACGTTCAAGTGGATCTGGTGCCGCTCTGCTGGGCTTTCGGCGTTGAATGGGCGCGGGCCTCGCTCAAACGCATGCATTAACCGCTTACTCCAGTCATTTTGTGCCTCCAATGTGTGATCATAGGTAAAATCAGGGTCATACTGTAGCAACAAACCCTCCAACAGCTTGAGCTGTGCATCTGGGTTCTCCTCTTGATCCTCATTATCGCTGTCGTCATGGTTCATGGCAATATCCCGGTACACGCCCCAATCTGCATCATCCGCCCCAAAATCGTCTTCATCACCACCGCCACGCCTTCTTTTGCGTGCCGCTTGTGAGCTTGTCATCGGAGCATCACTTGCCAAATTGGCAATATTTTTCATCCGGATATACGAAGCCAGGTTCTTTCGATTGCCCATGTCTTTGGACAGTCGCTCACGTTCTTTAATCTTTGACAGGGCCTCGAGCCGTGCATTTCGCTTCTCCTCTAACCACTTTTCAAAGTGATTTGTTCGCCGGTCCTCTTCTTGTCGTGCTTCTTCTTCGAGGCGCTTCTTTTCAGCCTCCTTCTCCGACTTGGCTCGCGCCCGTGCCTCATGATTAGATTTCAGCAGTCGTTGTAGCCTCTTTACTTTGATTTGTGCTTCGTCCAGCTCCTCGTCGGGTACGTCTATCAGGGAAAAGTCTGGCATTTCCGTGTCTTCCTCAGGATCTTCACCAAGATCCTTCTGTCGAGCACGTCGTATCGTCTTTTCTAGCTCTCGAACGAGCTTCTCTAGTGCCGCCTCGTCTTTCACCTCAGCTTCATCTAAAAATCGTTTTGTCTCCTTTTTAGCATGTGACGCAATCTTATCCTGGATGTTCTTATAGTACTCGAGCTCCTGTTCCTTTTTCATCAACCGTTCAAGCCTCATTTTAGCTGCCTGCTCCTGTAGCCTCCGCCCGCTTTCCTTCTTTCGTTCGGCAATCTTTGCAAGTTCTTCTTCGCTCTTCTGTACCACAACGTCTTCCACATATGGGTACTGAACAATGCGTTCCCGGTCTTCTAGACCTGTCCAGTCAAGATATGTGCTTAACTCGGCATCGTAGTCCTTAGATATATAGCAAAAGTCCTTGAGCCAGTTTTCTGCCTGCATCTGATTGACTTTGGCGTTCCCAAGATATTCATGGTACTTTATTTTCATCAGCCGCAACAGGTAATCGGCTGCATGGGACCCGCCCCAGTCCATCCGAATTGATTGCGAGAGAATGGCTTTTGAATCATAAACAGGAATCACATGAGTGGCACTATGTGATGATGACACAACTAGGCCTGTCTTTCCGTGGTTATGCCGGTAGGAGAATAGCGAGTCAATGCCGTATGCGACAGACGGGGCTCCGTAGCACTCAAAGACGATTTCCGTCATGTCTAGTATTAGTTTCTGCGACATCACTCTGAATCTACCTACTCTTTCTGGCATAGGAGAGGTTCGCTAGTGGCTCGGTAACGACAATCGGCGAGCTGATAGCGCCTTCAGAGCCATTCAATCCGAGTTTTACAAACGTATAGTCGAAGATATGCTCCATGACATCCCAGTTCGACACCACCCCCGCCCCCATTTCGTATGCGCCCTTTATGTGGCTCCGGGACGTCGCATCGGCATAGCAATCGGTGCCAACTAAGCAAAAAGTCTTGTTAAGCTTGCGATCTCGGTATTTTGCCATCATAGGCGGCAAAACAAGCCGAGGCTCATCCTCAAACGACCAGCCAGCCCTCACAGACGAGGACCCTGTTTTTTTAGCGAATGGCCATCGCTGGGATATAACGAACCATTGTCAATGACGATCGCGGCTCCGTCTCTTGCTAGATTTCCAGCGGTTGTGACGCGCCTCGAATTGTTTCCTACTGGTGCCTCTTGGACAGAATAGATTGTAGGCTCCGGTAGGAACTTCCACGCTTCGCGTCGTGGGGCTGTAGCGTCCATTGCGATAAATTGCCGCCTTGATAGTGATTTTTCGTCCTGCTCGGGCTGACTCGATAATTAAGCAATACGCGACGATGACAGCGTACGTGAGCGTACCACCGAAGTACCCGATGTATCTCGTTAGGGTCTTTGCAAACCGGAAGCTGCAAGTTTGTCGCCAAAGCAGCTTGTAAGCAGGCTAAATTGGGTCGCAGTTTAGGGCCTGAACGGCGACGGATCTAGAAATGTGTCTGATCTCCCGATCGTCCATTGGATGGATACGCTTAGTTCCTGTTAAGCGAGGACCATTGTGTTTCTGTTGCGCAGAATTTGAGTCACGTGCACTAGACTCATTTACCAAAAGGGGTTACTAAGCCCCAAGATGGTCATTATGAGGAGTAAAATGTGATGGGTGGCTTTCACTTGGCAGTATGCATAGTAATACGTTCAATGCACATAGGAACTTGAAAAATCAAGCGTTCACAAACCCCTCCGAGGCGCACAAGTAAACAGGGCATATGGAATGCGTTGTATTTTTGTGGCACATGCATGCAGCAATACAGGCTAGAAACAACTGGGAGCTCAAGCTCTCCCAAGTTCATCAGCACAGTTAGGTACCTATAGTAGTACCTGGAAGTACCGTGCACAATTGCTGAGCCCCACGTTTTCTGCCCCCTTTAAAATCTGTTCCCTCAACCATTCCACCATCAAGTGCGACTGCTTTGTTTTTTGAAGCTCTTTCGTATTATTAACCATGTCCTGGGACGGTTCGTCTTATAGTAAACACGTGTAGCATTCCCGCTAACCCGCCTTTCTCAGCCTATGTTCAAAAGTAAATTATTCTTCAACGCACGCAGTGGCATTATTTAAAGAGATCTGACTGATTCCAATAGTCTTACTGGTGGGGGCTTCAACGAAGCAGCCATCATTGGCCTCAATGACGGGTCTTTTTGGGGAAAATCCGCCTCATTTATGGTAAGTTTTCTATATCTATAAAGACTCTAACATGCGTTCAAGGGTACTTCAGCTGAAGTCTCCAAGCTTATCACCTTGATGGCAGACCTAGAAGGAAATAGCTCTACAATCCATGAAAATGGCATTCATCTCGGTGGTGAAAAGTACGTTGTCATGGGACTAAGTGAGGGCTCAATCAAGGCAAGAAAAGGGAAAGCCGGCATCTTCATCGCCAAGACAAACAAGGCACTGTTGGTTGCTTACTACGGTGAAGACACCGGGACTACCGCTAACAATCTAAACATCGTTATTTCACAATTGGCCGATTTCTTAACGAAATCTGGATACTAGACGTCATCGACCTTGTTTGCTGGTAGTTTTTTATGTAAAGAAGTGAATATAAAGTCTACACTGGAAGCTCGCTGCTGCGTCCTAAACCGAGCCGGTTGGCTGCCATGCCAACATAAGGCCCTATTACTGGTATACCACTGGCAAAGGAGGCAATTGTGCCCAAGAAATCCCCAAACAAAACCATAATTCCATACAACTCTACTAAAAACCCAATCAGTGGCCATCGCAAAAGAATCAATAGCAGGCCTGCAAAAAAGGCGGCCGTGCCCTTGAGCTTTTGTTTACGTGCGAAGAACATGAGAGTTTTCGAGGGTCCGATGATGATGGAAAGGCCAATCAGAAAGAGAATCTGTACGTTAGTCACTGCACCTTCTCTTTCTGGAACCGCACATTCCCCATGGCAAGCCTAGTTGTTAGATACACTGAGTAGGTTAGTGCTGACGTACATGGCTCTATCGAAGAAGAGCATTACACCGCCAATAAGAAAAAAACCTCCTATTCAAGCTGTCAGAAGGGTACTGTGGAATACTTTACGCCTTCTGATATTGTACCTCCAGAGCAAAAGGCTACGCCAATTTCTGCACTTCTTAGCTATTATTCATTTTACATAGGTAAATTCCATACTCTGCGTATCAGATAGCCACATAGACGGCATGTTGGATCAATTCAAAGCAGCTCTTCCAACTCTGTACATACAACGGGTCAAACCCAAAAATCCATGATGTAAACATGCTTATCTTATCTCTCGAGTACCATCTTGTGTACCACCGTGTACTTTCTGCGATGAATCATCATCATTTTGAATTTAGCTGGCACTTTACAAGTTTTATGAATATAAAACGCTATCGTCTGTTCGTCTGTTTTCTGTATAAATGTAACTGCGAGGTTCAAACTCGTTTAATAACCTTTCTAGAAAAGGTTTGTTATGGCTAGACTATATTCTAGTAGGGGCTAACAAAAGCACATTATCTCAGTTGACGGAGTCTATTAAAGAGATAGAGGCAAAATGGAGGATATGTCAATAGAAGAGTGGACTGAGAAGTTTACGCTTATGCGTGAAGAGCTCGGCGATATTCCTGAAGAGCTAGACCTCGGGTTTTTGGACGAATACCCAGACTCTGATGAGGATGATGTTAAAATTTCACCCCACGGTGAACTCGATGTCTGGGATTTTGTGTCACAAAAGGAGCTCAAAGAGCTTGGCCTTTTGGATGATATGGAACAAAAAGAACAAGAATTCGATGAAAAATATTTTACCCAAGCCTGGCTACAAGAGCGACTATCAGGGCTTTCTGTGGAAAGCACACTAACAGATGCTCTCTATCCGCAAATAATGGATCTTTTACAATCATCTGCGTCTGTGGATAGCATCCAGTCCGAAATGATTGATCTTTTAGGTTTTGATAATCTAGACTTAGCCACAGAGATAATTATTCATCGCGATGAAATCATCATGAGCCCTCTCGAGGAAAGGGCCAATATGAGCCCGGAGATTACTTCGTATGGGAGAAATATCGACGAAAAAGATCGAAGGGAAGAGCAGCTCCGGATTCTAGATGAACGACACAAAGCAAAGCCTTTGCTACCTGCATCTAAACAAGAGATCCATTACCCCCATGTCTACAAATCGTATCATGCTGGTAATATGTTGAGCATGAATGGCAAAAGATACGGCCTTCCTGCTGGGAGTTTTGTCAAGGAACACAAAACTTATACAGAGTACAGCATTCCAGCCGGTGATAAAGGCACTTTACGTCCAGGGCAAAGCTTGGTTGATATCTCTGACTTGGATGGTCTTTGTCGGGGTACATTTAAAGGGTACAAAACGCTCAATCGGATGCAGAGCTTGGTGTTTCCTGTAGCATATAAAACAAGCGAAAACATGCTGATTTGTGCCCCAACAGGTGCCGGTAAGACAGATGCTGCTTTGCTCACAATACTTCATACCGTTGGTCAATATTGCCTTCCACATCCCATGGAGAATTTGGCTGAAACAAACTTCAAAGTTGACTGCACAGACTTCAAGATCGTGTATGTGGCGCCCATGAAAGCTTTAGCCGCTGAAATCACAGAAAAGTTCAACAGTAAACTTGGCTGGCTCGGCATCCGATGCCGAGAGTATACGGGTGACATGCATTTGACAAAGTCAGAAATACTCAACACACAAATCATTGTCACGACCCCCGAAAAATGGGATGTTGTGACCCGTCGTGGTGTGGGGGATACGGAGCTAGTACAAAAAGTGAGGCTTCTCATCATTGACGAAGTACATATGCTCCATGATGAACGAGGAGCGGTCCTAGAGTCTCTTGTAGCACGCACAGAGCGACAAGTAGAGAGCACACAGTCCATGATTCGCATTGTTGGCCTTAGCGCCACACTCCCTAATTATATCGATGTGGCTGACTTTCTAAAGGTCAATCGATATGCGGGCTTATTCTACTTTGATGCATCCTACCGCCCTGTTCCCTTGGAGCAACACTTTATTGGTATCAAGGGCAAAGGCCAAAAGGAAACAAAGGATAACCTCGATGCTGTGGCATTTGAAAAGGTGTGCGACATGCTCGAGCAAGGCCATCAGGTCATGGTTTTTGTGCATTCTCGGCGGGATACGATGGCCACTGCTAAGGTCCTTCATGAAAAAGCCACTGATGAAATGCGTCTTGACTTATTTGATCCAACAGGACACCCTCGCTACGAAGCAGCTGTGTCATCTATGAAGATGTCAAAGGCTCGTGAGCTCCGTGACCTCCTTCCAAAAGGCCTGGGTATACACCATGCAGGTATGTCCAGATCAGATCGTAATTTGATGGAGAGACTGTTTGGAGAAGGTGTTTTGAAGGTACTCTGCTGTACGGCCACTCTGGCCTGGGGTGTGAATCTGCCCGCGGCCGCTGTTATCATCAAGGGGACACAGGTGTATAGTGCACAGGATGGCAAATATGTGGATCTTGGGATTCTGGATGTACTCCAGATTTTTGGTCGTGCTGGTCGTCCTCAGTTTGAAGATACTGGCATTGGCATGATTTGCACAACACACAATAAGTTGACACACTATTTGACAGCCGTTACAGAGCAGCTGCCTATCGAATCCAAGTTCTCGGCAAAGATGGTGGACAATTTGAATGCAGAAATTGCACTTGGCACGGTGACTTCTGTTGCTGAAGCTGTTCAGTGGATTGGCTACTCGTATCTCTTTGTGCGGATGCGTCGAAATCCCACGGTGTATGGCATTGACTGGTCGGAGTACCAGAATGACCCTACGCTTGTACAGCGACGTCGAAAGCTAGTGATTGAAGCAGCGCGTACGCTTCAACAAAGCCAGATGATTGTGTTTAATGAAACGACGGAAGAGCTTCGAAGCAAAGATATTGGCCGTATTGCAAGCCAATTTTACATTTTGCATTCGAGCATTCAGATTTTTAATAATCTCATGCGCCCACAGTCCACAGAAGCCGACATATTTCAAATGATTGCAAAGAGTGGCGAGTTTGACAACATTCAGTCCCGCGATAATGAAAGTAAAGAGCTGGTAAAACTCCGGGACAACAACACAGCTTGTGATGTAGGAGGCACGATAGATTCGCCACAAACGAAAACAAACATTTTGTTACAGTCATATATTTCCAAAGCCCAGCCAGATGACTTTGCGCTTGGCAACGATTTGAATTATGTTGCACAGCAATCTGCTCGCATTTGCCGAGCTCTTTTTATGATGGCACTAAACCGTCGATGGGGGTATCAGTGTCTTGTGTTGTTATCGCTTTCAAAATCTATTGAGCGACGAGTTTGGCCTTTTGAGCATCCATTGAGCCAGTTTGATCTCCCGAGATCAGTCCTAAACCATCTAGACGAGAAAGGGGCTACGGGTGCGATTTCGTCGCTGCGTGATATGGACGCTGGAGAGATTGGTAATCTTGTGCAGAACAAGACATCCGGGCACAAGATTTATCGACTGATTAACAACTTTCCTACGTTGACAGTGGAGGCTGAGATTGCTCCGCTGAATCGAGATGTGCTTCGAATCAAACTCTTTATATACCCCGACTTTAAATGGAATGATCAGATTCATGGCACGTCGGAGTCGTATTATATTTGGGTGGAGCACTCCGAGACGAGTGAAATATACCACCATGAGTTCTTTATTCTCAGCCGGCGTAAGCTTCATGATGATCATGAGATGAATTTCACAATTCCGTTATCGGATCCTATGCCAGACCAGATCTATGTCCGTGCAGTATCTGATCGCTGGCTAGGAGCAGAAACAGTGACAGCGGTGTCTTTCCAGCACTTGATCCGACCAGACACGGAAAGTGTATATACGGATCTTCTTGATCTGCAGCCACTGCATATTTCTTGCTTGAAGAATCCAGTTTTGGAGACTATCTATGCGGAACGATTTCAATATTTTAATCCTATGCAAACACAAATCTTCCATACACTCTACCATACGCCTACGAATGTGTTGCTAGGATCGCCCACAGGCAGTGGAAAGACGGTGGCGGCTGAGCTCGCGATGTGGTGGGCATTTAGAGAGAAGCCTGGTTCCAAGGTAGTGTATATCGCACCAATGAAGGCCTTGGTGCGAGAGCGTATAAAGGACTGGGGCCAACGATTGGCAGGTCCTGCGAACCTGAAGTTGGTTGAGCTGACGGGTGACAATACACCGGACACAAGGACGATCCAGGACGCGGACATTATTATTACGACGCCTGAGAAGTGGGACGGCATTTCTCGTAGCTGGCAAACGCGAGACTATGTGCGACAAGTGAGCCTGGTGATCATTGATGAGATCCATTTGCTTGCTGGTGACCGTGGACCTATTCTCGAGATTATTGTTTCGCGAATGAATTACATCTCGACTTCGACAAAGGTGCCGGTTCGCTTATTGGGTATGTCGACAGCGTGTGCAAACGCAACAGACCTGGCCAATTGGCTGGGTGTGAAGAGGGATCAAGGAGGGCTGTTTAATTTCAGACACTCAGTCCGACCAGTTCCACTAGAGCTATATATCGATGGGTTCCCTGAAATGCGAGGGTTTTGCCCTTTGATGCAGTCGATGAATAGGCCTGCATTTTTGGCGATCAAAAGCCATAGTCCCGATAAGCCGGTGATTGTATTTGTGCCTTCACGTCGGCAAACGCGGTTGACGGCCAAGGACCTTGTGAATTTTTGTGGAATGGAGGACGATCCACGAAGGTTTTTGAAGATGGACGAGGAGAGTTTGCAGGCGTGTCTTGCGCGTGCGAAGGATGAATCTTTGAAAGAGGCGATTAGCTTTGGCATTGGATTGCACCATGCGGGTTTAGTGGAATCCGACCGACAGTTATCAGAAGAGCTGTTTCTTGGAGGGCAGATTCAAATTTTGGTGGCGACGAGCACGCTTGCATGGGGAGTGAATTTACCTGCGCATTTGGTGATTGTAAAGGGGACGCAGTTCTTTGATGCAAAGACGGAGGGCTATAAAGACATGGACCTCACGGACGTGTTGCAAATGCTTGGCCGAGCAGGACGACCGCAGTTTGACAATTCCGGTGTGGCACGGATTCTAACGCAGGATTCGAAGAAGGACTTTTATAAGCATTTTTTGCACACTGGGTTTCCGGTGGAATCATCGCTGCACACAGTTCTAGACAACCATTTGTGTGCAGAAGTATCGGCGGAGACGATTGTGAGCAAGCAAGATGCACTAGACTATTTGACATGGACATTTTTCTTTCGTCGGCTACACAAGAACCCGTCGTACTACGGGCTGGATATTACAAGCGATGAGGGAGGGGAGATGGATGCACAGAGGCTGGCGAATGAGTACATGGTTGACATGGTGAACAAGGCTTTTGAAGACCTAGAGACGTCCAAGTGCGTGCAAGTGTATCCAAATGGAGATGTAGATCCAACGCCACTGGGAAAGATTATGAGTTATTATTATCTTTCGCATAAGACGATTCGGTATCTGGTTCGGCATGGAAAGGAAAACGGGAGCTTTTTGGATGTATTGTCGTGGATGTGCCATGCAACGGAGTATGACGAGCTTCCAGTGCGGCACAATGAGGACCTGATCAATGCAGAGCTGTCGGTGCATTTGACGTATCCAGGCACGTCGTTTGGATTGCCGATGTGGGATCCACATGTGAAATCATTTTTGCTGTTGCAGGCACACATGTCGCGGATTTCTTTGCCGATCACAGACTACGTAGGCGATCAAACGAGTGTTTTGGACCAGGCCATTCGTATTATACAGGCGTCGATTGATGTGCTTGCAGAGATGAATCATTTGTCGAGCTGTTTGCAAATGATTAATCTTTTGCAGTGTATCAAGTCGGCATGCTGGCCGTCCGATCCGCCGGCCCTGATTCTCCCTGGTGTAGACGAGGAGGCAGCGAAAAAGCATGGGAAGAGCTTACAGAAGCTGAGCAGCATGTCGATGGGACAGTGGAAAGGGGTGGCATCGGAGTTGAGAGTGCCGCCTGCGCGGGTGGACAACTTTGTAAAGGTGATGGGGCAGCTCCCGTGTGTGCAGGTGAATGTGGATGTAGTGACGACCTCGATGGTGACGGTGGTTTTGAAGAGGAAGAATGGGCTTGCTCACCGAGAGGCGAGGATGTATGCGCCACGGTTCCCGAAGCCACAGACGGAGGGGTTTTTTGTGGTGGTGGGTGATGTAGAGAAGGATGAGGTGTATGGGATGAAGCGGGTGGGATGGGGTATGTATGAGAGAGGACAAAAGAAGGCGATGGGGACGAAGCCGGTGGCGAAGGCGTCGATAGGGATCCCAGAGGGGGTATTGGAGAAGGTTGATGTTTTGGTGGTGAGCGATGGGTATGCAGGGATGGAGCAGCGGATTTTCGGGGTGGATGTTCCGAAGCCACCAACCGTGGACGCGATAGAGAAGCAGATCCATCTCGGGTAGTGCTGCATTATAATTCACATAATAGCATTGAAAGGCGTATTATAGGGCGTACCGACGGCTGTACCGGTCCCTTACATGGGTCCTTACATAATGAACACGTTGCGTGGGAAATCTTCGAAAGGAGGGCGGCGACGATGCCGATTGATTTTCTGACGAGTGCGTATCTGTATGGGTTGCCGGAATGGGTGCCAGCGCCGTGGACAATGGCCAAGGCGGCAGCGACGCTGGGTGTTCTTGTAGGGACAAAGTATTACTCTAGCGGAGCTGTGAATACATCCGAGAGGAGCATGCATGGACGTGTCGTGATGATGACGGGTGGCACTTCGGGGATAGGGGCGAAGGTGGCGCTTGATTTGGCCAAGAGAGGGGCCCAGATTGTCCTCTTGACGGCCCAGCCACCGTCGGATCCGTTTGTGGTTGATTATGTCGAAGAATTAAGGGCTCTGGCAGGCCATGAGTTGATTTATGCCGAGCAGATGGACCTGACGTCGCTGCACAGCATCCGGACCTTGGCGACCAAGTGGATTGACAGTCTGCCTGTGCGGCGTCTGGACATGGTGATTTTGTGTGCAGCCACCGACAGTTCCGTGCAGAGACACCCTGCAACGGGGAAGCCAGTGGTGCCGAGTCGTGGCGTGACGACGCCGGACGGGATTGAAAAGGCGTGGATGGTGAACTACCTGGCGAATTTCCATTTGCTGGGGATGCTGAGTCCTGCGTTGCGGTCGCAGCCATTTGACCGTGACGTGCGTGTAATTCTGCCAACGTGCTCGGCGTACATTGGCGCGCCGCGTCTCGTTGAGATGGAAAAGGGGAAGAAGACGAGGACAGCAGACGCGCCGAACTGGACGGCAGCACGGGCGTATGCGCGCAGCAAATTGGCGCTAATGATGTTTGCGCGGTCGTACCAGAAACACGTAGATGCGTACAAGAGGCCGGACAAGCTCCCGAACAATGTACGGGTGGTGGTTGTGGATCCGGGAGCCGCACGGACGCCGGGTTTCCGACGGTGGGTCTCGGGGGGGTCTTTATGGGGGCTTTTATGTATTTACGTGCTCTTGTACCCGATCTGGTGGCTTTTTATAAAGAGCGCGGATGATGGGGCACAGTCTATACTATTTGCAGCCATGGAGGGCGAATTACGGCGGATGCGGCATTTTGGACAGGCAGGCGATCCGTTGGAAAGCGACTTGAAGAGCGATATTCTCGCGGGAAAGCTTATCAAGGAGTGCAGGATAGTGGATGTGGCGCGCAGGGATGTGGAGGACGAGGCCATGGCCGAGGCGCTGTGGAAGGAAAGCGACGCACTGATTGAAGAGACGGAAAAGAAGGCGGCCAGGAAGCGGAAGCAGACACAAGAGGCGGACAAGAAAAACGACAGAAAAGATACAAGCAAGAATACATGATGTCATCAGGGCTCCACCCGAGGTGAGCTTCGCGTCTGCTCTTTCCCTGCGTTCTGTTATTGCACTACCTGCCGAGGATGGACGAGCCCCGAGTTGCAGCGGTACACCCCGTATTTTTGGGCGGGCCGTTTTGGAAAGAGCAGCGGCCGCGACGCCCCTATTCGCTGCAGCACAGTCATCCTGCCGCGTACGGTTGCGAGCCAGGCGTGCCGAGGCGAACAAAGCTCTGATGGATTAGTCATCTTTCTACCTGGCGTCATATGATGATGGGGTGCGGCGCATGGGGGGCGGAACAAGACAACGATGGCACTACCAGCACCATTTTTATAGTAGGTGTGCGCTGGGTTTTGGGAGCGGGGCTAACACCGACAGCGCATGCGTGGCGTACAACACGACGGTTTTGACCGAGCACAATCAGTCGGCGCGGAATGACGTTTCGACGCTGGCGATGAAGGTTCTGGCGACGATTCAGCACGCCTCGGCCGAGCGGCTGTCGTTCTCGCACGGCGCCAGCCACGTGCACGTGCTGTCCGAGGCCAAGGACGAGCACGGCGGCGGCCTGACGTTTCTTGTGGTGACGGTGGCGTCGCTGCAGCGGCGTCTGTCGTTTTCGTTTCTGGACGCGCTGCAGGCGCTCTTTTACGAGCACGCGGCGGCAGCAGACGTCCACACGCTACCGCAGTACGGCTGTGCGTCGTTGAACGGCGACGTCAAAGAGCTGGTGGCGAAGCACGGCTCGCTGCTGGACGACCAGCTGACGGCGCTGCAGCGCGGCATCGAGGAGACACGGCGCATGGCCGGGGAGGACATCGAGGCGTTTCTCGGGCGTGGCGAGGGCATTTCGAGTCTTGTCACCGAGACGGAGAGCCTGGCGCACCAGGGACGCGACTTCCGGGTGCAGAGCCGGCGGCTCAAGCGGGGGATGTGGTGGCGGGACGTCAAGATGGTGGCCCTGATAGCGTTGGCCGTGCTGGCGATTCTGGCGCTGCTAGTGCTGACGCTGAAGCAGTGATGACATAGCATGAATTTGATTACATAACACACGCCTACACAGCGGGCCGCGCAGGGCCAGGACACGCGACAATGCCGCAAAACACGAGCGCCATTCCCCCGCGGACCGAGGCGACGGGACAGACCCAGCTGCCGCTGTCGCGGGTCAAGAAGATCATAGCGCTGGACCCGGACATCTCCATCTGCTCGAGCAATGCAGCTTTTGTGGTGACTTTGGCAACGGTTTGTGAGCAATGCGTCTGCTGCAGCGTGCTAACAGCGGCAAGGAGCTGTTTATACAGCACCTGGCGTCCGAGGCCCAGAACATGGTGAAGCTGGATCGGAAACCGCGCAGAAACGTGCAGTACAATGACGTGGCAAGCGTCGTCAGCCGTGTCGATAGGTTCGAATTCCTCGATGATGTTGTCCCCGCGGCCGTGCCCTTTGGCAGGGTGAAGAACGATGCGCTGGCGACACAGGCGCGGATCCGCCGTGGCGGGAACAAGGCCGATGCCGCAAAGGGGCCCTCGGAAAACGGGACCATCACGGCAGCGTTCAAGCCCGTGCACACGGAGGAAAAGAGCACAGACCACGCCCCGGTAGTGAGCCGGACGGCCATTGCGTCCATCATGGACAGCAACGGTGCCGAGGGGACGCCAGTCTCCCGCAGCACGGGCCATCGGCAGCCGTTTTCGTTCCACGACGGGCGAGCCGACGTGCCCAGCCGGTCTGTAGAAGACGACGTCGAGATGCGGGACGACTGATATTTACCAATGTACATAGATGTATATGCAGTGCAATGTAGAATGGCTTGTCTATAAATCTCATCTTCTTGTGATTGCGTTTGCGTTCCACATGAGCACGCGCTCGTCCCATGCAGACGAGGCCACCCAGCCCTGCTCGCCAAACAGACACCAGTCGACGCCGGTGACAAACTCGGTGTGGAGGTTCATGAGCCCCAGCTGAACGCCCATGCGCGTCGGCTCTTGTTCCACGGGCGGCGGCAGTGGCGGCTGTGGCGGACTCGACTGGTCAGACCACAGTCGCACCGTCATATCATAGCTCGCACTGATGAGAACATTGTGCACATGGGGGCTCCACGCGAGGCGTCGGATGGCCGACTGGTGGCCAAAAAGACACGTCTGGGCGCCACTTGCTGGGCTGCGGATGTCAAATGTGCAGATGACCCTGTCCACGCCGCCCGTGGCAATCAGATTGTCATTGTACTTGTTCCAGTCGTGCGTCAGCAGCTCAGAAGGACCAAGGCCCGCAGGCGGCGTATTTCCAGCCTGCTGCTGCTGTGGTGGAGAGTGCACGGGAATGGCTGAAACAAGGTGGTACTTTGCCGACGCGGGCACCCGCAAGTCGAAGATGCGGAGGTGGGCATCGCTGGAAGCGGCGCTGATAATCGCCGGATTGGATGGGCAAAAGGCAGCAGAGTATGTGCACGTGCCGACAGGCAGGGTGTGGAGGGATTGCTGCCGTGTGGGCGACCATATCTTGACAGCACCGTCCCACGAGCTGGAGAGAAAGGTGTCCTTTGTGGTGGGGTTCCACGCCACGGAAAAGGCCTCGCGGTTGTGTTCGTGAAAGTTCATAATGGGAAAGTCCCGGACGTTGCGGTCAAACAGCTTGACCGAGCCGTCCCCGCAGGCAGCGAGGAGCTGGTTCTCGTTGAGCTCCGACCAGGCCACGTCGAACTGCGTGTCGTTTGTGACCCAGACGCAGTCTGTCTGGGCGCCGAGCTCGGTGAGGTCAATGGTGATGAGCTTTCCATTGCCGACAATGCCAAAGTTGGCGGCAGACGCCACGGCCAGCCGCGAGTCGTAGTAGGGCGAGTACTGGACGGCATAGGGATGGAACCCGGGCGTCCGGAACTCGAGCATGGGCGTCGCCATTATGCTTATTTTTATTTTTTTTATTTTTTTTATAATGGCCCAGCAGTTGAGCGCACCTGAGCTCAGGACGGTGCCTCGGCAGATGACAGATACATGGAAAGATACAGTCTCACGTTAGGCCGTTACGTCGGGACATTGGCGGCCGTGTGAGCTGGCAAGGGCAGGGTTCAACTGTCGGTGGCGACGGGGAGTGGGAGGGGAAGCGCGGCAACCCGTGGGCGTGGAGGGCAAATGGATGCATTCCAATTTATGTTACTTGTGATTTTTATGATGCTTATGCGAAAGACAAAAAGCCGTGTTCATAGCACGCTTTAGCGTGTCTGGTCCCTGACCCCTTTTTTTAATGCAATTTCCCTTTTTAGCATTCATCTTCAACCCCTTCTTCCTTTCCATCTTTTTTTTCATCGTGGAGCCCTTTTCGCCTCCTTCTTCAACACACAACACGGTCCCTTCTCCGTTCGCTACTCGAGCCAGCTTTCTTTTTGTTTTTTGACACCGTTTCCACGCGCCCCAAAGCACCGGTAAGTACTGTCCGAGAACGGTGCGCCGAAGCAGTTCTTTCCCAAAGCGTGCGCGTACCACATTGTTTTGTCTCCCTGCTTCCCTAGCACGCAAAGTGTCTAACAAAACAGTGCTTTCAACTGTACCTTCCTTTTTTTTAATTTCACGCAGCCAAAAGAACAATGGGTAAGCATTCTCGCGGGGTTGATTGGCCACTTGCACGGTCACGAGTGTTGCGATGGCAACCGCACTGCCTTGGAGACAGCCAGAGAGCACCTTCCCGGCGCGGCCATGCGGGTAAACAAGAGGTCCAAGCCCGGGTGTTTTGAGTGCAGCCGAGATCCACAGTGGATATTGACAAACATTCATTACAATGCATTTTGACCTTGCTGGCCACGTAAAGGCGCGATCTCGCAGCGCCCAGCTGGAGAAGACGCTGATCAGCATGGCGTCGTTTGGGTCGATGTCGTTGAAGGACGGCAAGAAACAAGCGGGTCGATTGCTGGGCGCGAAGGCCGCGAGTCTGCCGCTAGCGGAGCACACAAACCAGTCCCACGGACGCGTGTGCAGCAGCAGCAGCGGCGGTCTTCGTGGCGGTCTCCAGGGGACGGAGGTGCCTCAGCTGTCTCCGGTGAAGCCAATGGCGTATGATGAGTTTTTTGTGCACGCAGACGTGGCCGGGGAAAAGAGCTCGCCGGTGCTGGACGAAAACGTGGAGAACATTGAGAGTCTCGGGCAGCGCGAGTGGCAGTGCAGCGTGACGTGTGAGGGCCTTTTTTCCGCTGCAAACCCTGTGGGAAGAGTGAAAGACTAACAGCCAGCATCGTCCGTGTCGGCATCGCTCCCAGAGACGGGATCCTCCCCCGGGCCGAATTTGGGTAAGAAGAGTCTGCGGGGTGGTGGTTGCTGACGACAGGAGCCAATGACAGCAACGTGGTGCGCCGCAAACTGACGGGCTATGTTGGCTTTGCCAATTTGCCCAACCAATGGCACCGTAAGAGCGTGCGTAAGGGCTTCAACTTTAACGTCATGGTCGTTGGTGCGTTGCAAACCGTCTGCACTTTGGCGATGGAGGCTAACGGCAGGTGAATCGGGGCTCGGCAAGTCGACGCTCGTCAACACGCTGTTCAACACGTCGCTGTACCCGCCGCGTGAGCGCAAGGGCCCTAGTCTGGACATTGTCCCTAAGACGGTCACAGTGCAGTCCATCAGCGCGGACATTGAAGAGACGGGCGTGCGTCTCCGGCTGACGGTTGTTGACACGCCGGGCTTTGGCGACTTTGTTAACAATGATGAGTCGTGGCGCCCGATTATCGACAATATCGAGCAGCGGTTCGACGCGTATCTGGAGGCAGAGAACAAGGTCAACCGCATGAACATTGTCGACAACCGCATCCACGCGTGTGTCTTCTTCATCCAGCCCACGGGCCACTCGCTGAAGCCGCTGGACATTGAGGTGATGCGGCGTCTGCACACAAGGGTCAATTTGATTCCCGTCATTGCCAAGGCGGACACGTTGACGGACGAGGAGATTTCCAACTTCAAGAAGCGGATTCTCGCCGACATTGAGCACCACAAGGTGCAAATCTTCGAGGGCCCTCGCTACGAGCTCGATGACGAAGAAACCATTGCCGAGAACAATGAAATCATGTCCAAGGTGCCGTTTGCCGTGGTTGGTGCGACTAACGAGATCACCAACGCAGACGGCCGCAGGGTCCGTGGCCGGCGCTACCCGTGGGGCGTGATTGAAGTGGATAATGAAGAGCACTGCGACTTTGTCAAGCTGCGACAGATGCTGATCCGCACGCACATGGAGGAGCTCAAGGAGCACACAAACAACATTCTGTACGAAAACTACCGGACGCTTAAGCTGACACAGATGGGTGTCGAGCAGGATGCAAGTGTGTTCAAGGAGGTGAACCCGGCCGTCAAGCAGGAGGAGGAGCGTGCTCTGCACGAGCAGAAGCTGGCCAAGATGGAGGCGGAGATGAAGGGGGTGTTCCAGCAAAAGGTGTCGGAGAAGGAGTCGAAGCTGAAGCAGAGCGAGGAGGAGCTGTATGCCCGTCATCGCGAGATGAAGGAGCAGCTGGAGCGCCAGCGTCTGGAGTTGGAGGAGAAAAAGGCGCGTCTGGAGAGCGGGCGGCCGTTGGAGGGCAAGCGAAAGGGGTTTTCTCTTCGCTAAAGACGGGCCTTAATTTTTAAAGTATTGCCAAGCATTTTTTAGTTGCTTTTAATATAATTGTATTGATTATCTACGTCGCAAGTACCAGTTGAAGGCGAGCTGGTACAGCTCTTCGGGGAAAGGCGTGGGCACTTCGAGCTCGCCAGGGCGTGCCACGGGATGCCGGAGGTAGACGGCAGCACAGATTTTCTGGTTGACCTCAAGGTAGCGGGGGATAAAGGCAAAGGCAGACATGAAGGGACGGGGACGCCAGGGCGTGGCATAGGGCTTAGAGGGGTCTACGGGGTTTTGGGCATCAAGGGCGAGGAGCTGCTGGAAGCGCGAGCGTTCAAAGTCGCTGAGGGTTGTTTTACGGGCTGCAGGCTCGTCCTTGGCAATGCCGCTCGACGGGGTGCTAGGCTCCTCGTCGGCGCCCTTTCCTGGCAGCGACAGGTTGTCCATCAGCTCAGTGAGGCGGTCCATTAATTGTGGGTCTGTGACCTCTTCATCGGGGCTGGAGGAGGCCGTCTTGGCAAGGTACTTGCGGGCGTCCTTGACAAGAGCACGCAGGGCTTTCTTACGCTTGACAGAGAGGAACCGGTCGTTTCCGGCAAGCACTTCACGGGCCTGTTCCACCAGGGCTGGCAGGGTTTCGGCAGCTTTGCCTGGATCCTCACGGGCCAGAGGCTCTGTCTCTGCATCTGCGGCTGTTCCTGTGGAGGACTTGCCCTTGTAGGAGCGTCCCTCGACTTGCTTTTGGTGTTTCTTGGCGCCTGTGGCGAAGAGAACACGCTCAACGTCGACCTGGAACAGATCGCCTGGGTTGAGCAAATAGCCCGGGTACACCATCTGTCGTTAGTGCTTTTTTTCATCGTCGACCCACGCACCTTTTTGCCGTTGACCGTCACGGCGCCGTGGACGACAAACTGGCGTGCCTGGCGGGCGCTGCTGGCAAACATGGCCCGGAACACGGCGATATCAAGACGACGCTCCATGGGCGAAAACATCATGGGCATGTACGATGTAGTGCTCCCAGTGGTCCTGTTGGTCCCCTTTGAAGGCGACAGCGGCAGAGGGGTGCCGGGGGGGAGCTGCAAGCCCCGTCCTCGTCCTGCCGCCTGTTCGGAGCCGTCGAAGCGGGCCATATAGTGGGGGTTCATTTCAACGACAGAGGGCAGTCGACGGCTAAACATCTTTTCCCATTGGCGCTCCTTGATATGCTCGCCGTGATAGCCACGGACCATGGACTTGGCATACCATTTTTGCTGGAAAAAGGTCCGCTGCGTCAAGGACGGCACTTGGACATTCCGCATTAGGTTGAAAAGGTTATACTTGTTCCATGTCTGCCGAATGCGCTAATGTATGTCTTAGCCTCTCCATTCCGCATAAACTCGCAGACTGCCACCTACCGGTCGGCGGAGGCCGTGGAAGCGAAAGGTCCGTCGGAACTTCATGGCACCAAGTTGTCCCTGTTGCAATGCAGCGAAAATTGTGCTTCGATATCACGTGATACCAGAGGCTTGGAGAGTACGTACTGTCATTATGCGGACTAGCGTGTCGCGTTGAGGCTTATCGATAACAAAAAAAAGGATGGCAGAAAGAAAAAGGCAAAAAACTGGAAAAGAGACGATCGACTTGATTCCATTTTACACAACCACGATGAGTGCTGTAGCAGAAAAAGCCCCTGCCAAGGCCAAGGCCAGCAAGTTTGATCCGTCTGTGCTGCCAGAGTCCAAGGACAAGGCGGCGATTCTCAAGCAAGTCCACTTTTACTTTGGCGACAGCAACCTGCCAACAGACAAGTTCCTCTGGGAGCTCACGGGCGGTGCAGAGAACAAGCCTGTTGAGCTCAAGAAGATTTGCCAGTTTGGCCGCATGCGTCGCTTCAAAGACTACGACAACATTGTGGCTGCTCTTCGGGACAGCACAGTGCTCGATCTTGCTGGCGAAGCTGGGGCTGAGACTGTTGTGCGCAAGACGGCCTACAACCCGGACCGGCCCCGGAACGAAATAGATGCGGCTACAGTATACGCAAAAGGGTTTGGCGAGGAGGAGCCTTCGACGCAAATTGACCTGGAGGCCTTCTTCAGCACGTTTGGCACGGTGAATGCTGTGCGTCTGCGCCGTATGGCCGACAGCGCCTTCAAGGGGTCTGTTTTTGTAGAGTTTTCAGATGCAGAGACAGCCAGCAAGTTTGTGGCGCTAAACCCACCCCCAAAGTGGAAGGACCAGGACCTCAAGATTATGCTCAAGACGGCGTACATTGCTGAAAAATCGCAGCTGATCCGCGAGGGCAAGATTGAGCCCAACACAAACAGTGCAACGCGCTTCTATGAGGGTCGTATTCTCGGGGGCCGTGGCAGCCGCGGACGCGGAGGACGTGGTGGCGGTGGTCGCGGTGGGGGTCGTGGCGGTGGTCGTGGCGCTCGTGGTGGCCGTGGAGGTCGCAATGGCAATGGCCGGGGCGATCGCCGGGACGAAGCCAAGGAGCCGGCAGGGGGTAAGCCGGTGATCCATGCGACGAATGAAAAGGGAGAGGTTGTGGAGGCCGGTGGTGCGAAGCGGCCTCGTGACGATGACGAGACATCGCAGCCAGCCAAGAAGGTGGATACAAAGGAGGGTGCATAAGTTACTTTTTGGCGTTTTTATTAGAGGCAGTCGTATCTATTCAACTATTTTTGCACAATTATGAACTACGGGCAATTCCGCCAATTGGATTGGGGGATGATATTCCCTGAACCCTCCATCAATAAAATATAAAAACTTGATCAGAGTATGCCTTATATGTATGAGGCATTATCATACGAGATATCCCATTACCCAGGTCTCTTGTGACACTATATGCTATAGTCTGACTGGTTCCCAAAGTGTTCTCTTTACGGTTTGCATAAAGCGCCCCTGCGCAGAATACAGGAATTGTGCGCATAGGGGAGAGGATTTTTTTGTTGAAGGATTAGGGTTCCTCAAAACATTGTGTGACACAGCAGTGTCCCGAACGGATCCAACAATGCATGCATTCTTACATGATGGATTTGCATAAAAATTATAGAAATAAAGCGATAGGCTTGCAAGGGCCAACTTTGCCGATATTTTCGGAGCAACTACCTCATCGTGCACCTCACCCCACCATCATGAGGCCCTCTTCAGCGGAGTGCCGTCCTATTCGGCCCTCCCGTCGTTCTCTGCAAGCGATGTGGCTTGCATAGCGTGAAAAGTAATGTCGTTCATGGGATGTGTAAGTTACAAACACGGGTACATATAGGGGATCATGCACCAATAAAAAATGTTCATGGCAAAAAACCCACCTTTATTTATCATATGGACTTTCATATGTAATCGAACAAAGCTCCGCTTTTAGCCGTGTGCAGGTTTCTTACGATCCGCGCTACGGCATGCAATGCCGAACATTGCCCGAATACTCGGTTGGCCTCTTGACAATGCCAACCACATCAGAAAAAGGCGGAATATGTAAACTTGATGAAAAGAGGGTACGAAGGCCAGATGCAAAGGCCAACATCACGCTGTATCAAGTATAGTGACTTGTTTCTTTTCAAGTTGTCACATGAATAGGCAACACAATGGTCCGCTCAACGGATCATTGACAGAATCGTCTAGGTTCCACAGAGAAGGATAGTGCCCATGCAACACAGTAAAAAGTTTCGAGATGCAGAATTTTTTACCCAAATGCGATATTTTTATGGCATTTTACCTATTTTCTATTTTCCGCCATTTTTTATCAAGGCTAATATTTCCCTTATCTTGATTCTTACTTTTTTTCTCTCTCCTTTACATCACTTCTTTCCAAGTTTTTTTTATTGCAATTGTGTTCCGTGTTTCTAGTAATTCTCTCTCTGTGCTCCCCGAAACCCTCTTCGAGTGCATATATATATACTAGGAATGAAACTGGATTTTTTTTATGAGATGATACCTACCACTTCGTCTACTTGAACGAGAAATACCAAATATCATTTACAAGATATAATACTTTATCATGGAACCTACCTCAGATCATGCCAAGAGC
This sequence comes from Chrysosphaeria jannelii, assembly GCA_020002325.1. Lineage (NCBI taxonomy): Eukaryota > Fungi > Ascomycota > Sordariomycetes > Ophiostomatales > Ophiostomataceae > Chrysosphaeria > Chrysosphaeria jannelii. The sequence continues at coordinate 315,921 of JAGKRY010000003.1, read as the reverse complement.
CATCCTTCGAGATCGGCACATGATGTCTCAGCATCTGCTACAGATATTGACTCCAATACTGCCCATGATTCTGAAAAAAAATATGTCTGCGAGCCCAATGAAGTCCTCTCCGAAGAAGAAGGCTTCCCTGCTGACTCAGGAAGCGAGCATCACTCTCTTGAGAATTCCCACTCACGAGAAAGCGTAGCGAGCAAATCCAGACGTCTATCTCAAACTCGATCCTTTCTTTCTCGGACCCTCTCGAATCGTCGCTCACAATCGATACACGATGATGGAGCATTGACGAGGACGATCTCTGAAGTCCACGATGGCGTCCAAATCCGACGAGACATCGGCATTGACGATATTGAGCAGGATAAAAAGGACGAACGCAGTGGATTAGCACCCAGGAGAAGCTATGCTGATCTCGAAAAGGGCAAGTCGGTGCCAATAGGCGCGGACGCTGCCAATGCTGTTGATGAAACGGACCCCAATCTGGTCAAGTGGGAGGGCCAAGATGACCCAGAGAACCCCAAAAACTGGACCTTTGGCAAAAAGTGGGCGGCTGTATTTATTGTCAGTCTCTTCACGCTCATCTCGCCTGTTTCTTCGAGTATGATTGCCCCTGCCCTTCCAGATATTGGTCGAGACTTGGACATTCCGAGTTCCATTGAGCAGATTCTTACCATGACCATTTTCATTCTTGCCTACGCCATTGGCCCCCTCTTCCTAGGCCCTCTCAGTGAGCTGTATGGTCGTGTCATTGTTTTACAAGTCAGTAATCTCTTTTACTTATTCTTTAATCTTGGCTGTGGCCTTGCCAAGACCCGCGGGCAAATGATTGCATTCCGTTTTATCTCCGGCTTTGGTGGCTCTGCGCCCCTTGCCATTGGTGGTGGTGTTCTTGCTGATCTCTTTACAGCAGAAGAGCGTGGCCGTGCCATGTCCATGTACTCGCTTGCGCCGCTATTGGGGCCAGCGATTGGACCTATTGCAGGTGCTTTTGTTGCACAGAACACGACATGGCGATGGGTATTTTACGCCACTACAATTGCTGATGGTGTTATTCAGTTCACCGGCCTTTTTTATCTACGTGAAACATATGCACCTATTTTATTGAAATGGAAGCGGAACCGCTTACGAAAGGAAACGGGAAATACGAATCTCTACACGGCTTTTGATAAAGCACGTTCTGGTGGTATTGCGCATACGTTGCGGATTGCATTGATGCGGCCGTTTATTTTGATTGGGACACAGCCGATTGTGCAAGTGTTGGCTCTATACATGATGTATCTTTATGGTATGATGTACTTGCAGCTGGCGACATTTTCGTCTCTATGGGTAGATGTGTACCATGAAAAGCAGGGTATTGCAGGTTTAAATTATGTGGCATTGGGTGTTGGATTTGCAGCAGGAGCTCAAATTTTGGCGCCCGTGCAGGACCGCGTGTATGCGTACCTCAAAAAGCGCTACAATGTGTCGGTGGGGCGGCCAGAGTTCCGTATACCGTTAATGATCCCAGGGGCAGTGTTGGTGCCAACAGGGCTTTTAATTTATGGTTGGTGTGCTGAGAACAAGACACATTGGATTGGTCCCGACATTGGCGTTGCGCTTCTGACCATGGGCATTATTGTTGGTTTTCAATGTATTCAAGGGTATCTTGTGGATACATATACTGTGTACGCTGCTAGTGCTGTGGCAGCTACAACAGTTTTGCGGTCCATGGCGGGGTTTGGTTTCCCACTTTTTGCGCCGAGTCTCTACCATGCTCTTGGGTATGGTAAAGGCAACACAGTATTAGCCGTGATTGGCATAGCCATCGGATGGCCCGCCCCATTTTTACTTTGGAAATATGGGCCAATGCTGCGAAACAAGAAGGCCAGTTTTCAGGGTTGAAGAGGGCACTGGTTCCATGACGTTTAGTTTTTCTTGGTTTTTAGCCTATACGTACAAGTAATTTTTGTGGAGGAAACAGGACACGTTTCAAAATGAAAACATTCTTCAACTGACTGTAAAATTTTTATTTTTATTTTCATGTATTTCTTCAATAGTCTATGACGTTGAAGAAGCGAAACGTCATTTCTCCCTTTGAAAAATCCTCGGATTTTTTCAGCCAAAACATTATGACGTCATGTCATGATACTCGAGAGTCGAAAGTGGCACACCTGTGGCAAGAATCTTGAGACTACGAAGGGCACGTGTTTGCCCCACCATTACACCTTTAACCGAATAAACCGATGCTCACGGTATTTTGCACGTGATATAACCACTTGTACCTGTCCCCCATGACGTGTTAGTGCCATCTTCAGACCCATCGCGACCCCGGGACCAATATTTCAAAATCAAAGACATAGGTTGTGCTATCGTCTCAGATGCAAGAGGAGCATCTTCTCAAAGTATGCAATGGCTGCAAAGATGGGGGAAAAGATTACCTTGTGATTGACTTGGCATACTTGTAAATAATGACAAAAGTGAAGAGCTCTCTTATTTTTATTTTTATATTTATTATTATATATGAGGATGGTGACTCTTTTATCTTTTGTCAATGTACCTCTGATAGTGGAGCTGTACTGAAAAAATGATCAGCGCCGTGTACTTTTTATACAGGTAAAGATCGAAATGCACATCACTTTGTTGGCATTTTGACATCCAGATTCTTTTTTATGCTATTTTTGTACATCATCATTCTTTGGTTGATTTTCAGGTCAATTGCGTCTTAGCGGCCGTGCTAAAATCGATTTTCACAGTGACGTCGATATATTGACACTTTTCACAACCGATGCGAATGATTCCCCCTTTAGCAAGAAACTAAATGTCTCGATGACGAAATATGTCCAAGTTATAATCACATCTATCATTTAAAGTCTTCAACGGCCATCCCTTTTTTTCATATCATCTCCTTGCAATGAGAGAATATTGATGTTCGACCTGCATACAACAAGTGCACTTACATAATCTCGTTGGATCAAATCTGAGACTGGTTTCTTGGTTCTTCTTTTCTGGTTTTTTCAGCTCTGCAAAAAAAATCCAGTCGTGCAAGAAATCCCGTCTTACTTCCGGGCTTCCCACACAGATCGTCAGGAGCAACTACGTCCACAAATACCAAGGTACTTCTTTGAGTGTTCTCCGGACATTCGTCTTATCACCATGGGCCTCACCGAGCAAAGGCTAAGCACACATTATACAAACACCTTTCATGGGCTTCCTGGATACAAAATGGACAACAGTGGGCTACCCATCCGCAACAATCCTTTTGAGCCAAAGTTGGAGGCGGCTTCTACACTCCCTACGCAGCCTCGTCTCCAACCCATTTTGCCCAAAGCACCATCACAACTCCGCCATGAAAAGCAAAAGGCCGCTGAAAGCGTCAGTATTCAACCTCAGAAACGAAGGTGTATTAGCTCCGCCTGCCTTGCTTGCCGAAAGAGAAAGTCAAAGTGTGATGGCCAGGTACCAAGCTGCACAGCTTGTCTTGATGCGTATAGGACGGAGTGCGTGTATGATCTTGGCTCAGACCATCGACGGAAAGGCGTTTATCGACAAACTATAGACTTGTCAAAGGTCAAACCGTCGTCATTAAGGTCTATACTGAGCTCACTCGCTACGTTTGAATGGGATGATGCGGTAGACTTACTGAAAAGGGTCCGCACTGTAAAGAATATCGACAAGATAGCGACGTCCCTGGAAAATGAGGACATTGATGATCAAATATCCAAGGAATCGCCCACTGATGGAACAATCAAAGGGGTGCCTTTACAAGAGGGGGAGGCTGATTTGGCCCAGAAAATGGGCGAGTTGCGCGTTAGCATGGACAAGACTGTTTTCCTTGGTGGCACATCACATCTTTTGCATGCCAATAGTAGTATGGATACGATTGGCTATCGCGACCCAGACAGGAGATCTTTATGCGCTCCTTCTGGGAGCACGGATGGGCTGTATAGGAACGAGGAAGAAGCCATTTGCAGCTGGACGACTGTGACGAATGACCCTGGTCTTATTCGGCATCTGATGAACCGCTATTTTGTTTGGCACTATGCGATGTTTACGACAATGTCGAAGAGGTCTTTTCTTTCAGACTTTACCAAAGGTTGTCCCGTGGTGCCGTCCCAGAGGACGGTATATTGCTCACCATTACTCGTGAACGCCATATTGACCGTTGCCTGTCATTTTACAGACGTTCCTGGTGCTTTTGAGGATCCGTCTAATAGGCGAACGAGGGGCGATCATTTTTCTGCAGAGACAAAAAGGCTTTTTGCAGAGAATTCCGAGTATGAAAAATCAACGTTGACAACGGTACAAGCCTTGGCGATTATGTCTGTTCGCGAAGCAGGATGTGCTTCAGAGCAATCTGGATGGGCGTACAGTGGTATGAGCTTCCGCATGGCACAAGATATTGGGCTCAATTTTGAAGATGGCAACAGGGATTCGAATCATGCTCCCAAGGCACCAGGCAATAGACTGAGTGATGAGGAGATTGATGCAAGAAGAATGACATTCTGGGGCTGTTTTTCGTTTGACAAGGCATGGTCAAATTACATGGGCCGACTACCACAATTGCCAAAGGACTGGCATCGTGTGCCAACGCTTGAAATTCTAGAAGAAGAAGACTCTGAACCATGGGTTCCTTTATCAGATGGTGAAGGTCGGTCGGTACCACAGCCAATTCGGACACGGGCAAATTCTATTCGGTTTTCGTCACTGTGTGAGATTAGCAGTGATATTTTGGAGTTCTTCTACCATCCAAATAACATCGGGCGCTCGTTTTCTAGCGAGCTAGCTATGCTAAGCCAGCTACAGAGACGATTAGAGGATTGGCTCAAGTCAACGCCGGAGGAGTTTACGTTGAGAGAAGGCCAACTTCCGCATGTTCTATTGACCTTGTACGTTTTCTTTTTTTTCTTTTTATTTATTTTTTTAACACAGCAGGATGTTCTTTCACCTACAGTACATTCATTTGTTCAGACCATTTATCAAGTATTCTCCCGAGGCGTCTCCGCTGCCATCAAATGTGTCGCCACGCCGTATTTGCACAACCCATGCCAATGAAATATCCAAAATTATGCGGGTATACAAAAAGTCGTACAACTTACGCCAGGTGTGCAATATTGCGGTATATCTGTTGCACTCGGCATGTACTATTCATTTATTGAATCTCCCAGAAACAACGGCTACGCGCAATATTACCCATGGCGTGAGGCAACTGGAGGAAATTGCCGAAAGTTGGATGTGTTCCTTTCGGTCCTTGGGCCTTATTCAAATGACTGCGCGAAAATGGAATGTAACACTTCCAGACGATGTAGTAAAGGTTATGCAGAATGTGCAGGAAGTGTATGGATCGTTTGAAACGCCTGAAATTTTTCAGAGTGGACGATCTTTTTCTTCGCCTTCTGTAGGAAGCTCGCTTGAGTCCCATGAAACGGCACCAAGGACTGTAGCGTTGCAAGGGCATCCGACGAGTTTCAACTCGTCTTTGTCGCAGATGCAATTTATGCCATCACCTGGGAACCCACCCATGGTTGCAAATGCGCCGATGCAGATGATGCCAACGATGGATGGCTTTCAAGGGGAGATGCAAATTCCTTTCACGGGGAACGAGCTGCCTGCGCCTAGTTTGACGACTGGCATGGCGGAAACTGTACCGGCATGGCCGCAAGGACGAGCGCAGGCGACGAATATGAACATGATGCATGGAGCTACCATTTCATTTATTCCGGGCGTGTATGGCTTGGAAAGTCAAGATTGGCTTCATAATGGAATGAATTCGAATGTGTTCCAGTCGTGGACGGGGGTGCCATATCCGCAGAATCAGGACCAAGAGTATGATCACGACCAAGACGGGACTGATACTCTCCAGATGGCGAGTAGTGACATTATTAAGTGTGATCCTTACTATCCCATGTAGCTTCCTATTTTTTCTTTCTTTCTTTACTTTATCTTTTTCTTTTCTTTCCTTTTCTTTTCTTTCCTTATCTTCCTTCTTGACCGAGGTTGAAGAAAAGGGGGCTGGTCCTGGTTTTTTTGTAGAATTATGTAGTTTTAGACTTTTTATTGAGCCAAGTCATAATTATGTATGGATTATCATAGAAGGGCACGATATTTGTTGGCTTCAGCTTCCATCTCTTCCATGGTGCGAGCTTTACGATGGGCATCTTCGATACGAGGAAACTGGCCACCTGCCTCGGGACGATGGGCAGCGTCCCAATGCGCCCCGCCTATGTTACCTTGTTCTTCGCTCATTTTTCTATACAATTCTTCTGTTTCATTGACCGACTCTGCAAGTGGTTTATTGCTAGGTCGAGGAATAATATGGACATGGACATGGGACACTGTCTGGCCAGCCTCAGGGCCATCTTGAATGGCCACATTGAAGCTTCCATGGGTATTAGAAAAGTAGATACCAGATAGCATTGTTTGCACTTTTTGTACAGTAGTAAAAAGATCAGTGATTTCACTCGTGTCTAATTCTGAAAGACGAGTATATGGTTTCCGTGGACAAACCAAGACATGGCCTGGTAGCAATGGCTTCAGATTGACAAGAGCAAATGACTTTGGCGTTGCATAAAACGCCTGCCTGGTAACATCGAAAGCTCCAAAAAATAGCGTTTTTTGGCTCATGGTAGTTAGTATGTAGCTCGAAAAAAGCGTTGCATTTCTTCAAGCCCGTGAAAGACCCAAGCTCGAAATGCTTAGTAATACACATAATAACCAGCAGTCCTGGACAGGGGGTGTCTTTCTCTCCCAGAAAAGATGGAGATAAAAGTTAAGGGGTTTCTACCCTTTATAATCTTATTATTATAGAAAGACTTTTTTACATGTTTTCCTTCAAGGTGATATACGTGGTGAAAACCATGGCTGTAGATCCAGCCAGGATGAGGCCTATGTCGAGCATGCATTGTACCCGCGTGAGTTGCTCTTTCATGCTCATATAGTGCAATACAGGTGGATAGATAAAGAGCAGAGGGACACACGCTACAGAGCCAACTAGTGAAACAAACTGGTCAAGCTTGCTTGCGCCAAGGATAGCAACAGCCCCACAAGCAACCACAATGGCGGTCCTCAATGCATTCTTTGCCCATTTCACTCGGGGATTTCGTTTACCGGACCAATAAGAAGAGCCCGCAGTCTTGGTTCCGAAAATACTCGCTTCAATAATACGGGCGGCTGGAAATAGCTGGACAGGCATGCCAGAAAAAACGGCTACTGCATAAAGACACTGGACGGCCTGGACGATTCTACTACCTCTAGGGTAATTATCAATCACTTCCGTTTTGGTGTGCTTTCCAAAAGCTGCATAGCCCAAGGCACCAACGGATATATAGGCAATCGTGATAATGACCATAACAATGGCCAATAGGCTGCGAAATCGCTCGGGTCGAGCCATGGATGACTGGATAGGGAGAATAAGGCCGATGCCTTCAAAGGTAAAGATGCCTGCGCCAATGGTCAAGGCATACCCAGAGGGATTAAACCATACGTCAACCGTGTCATGCATATGCCAGCCACGCGAGGCGATTTTGCCCACGTCATAGGCATACATATAGACCAATCCAATGGCAATAAAGACATCGCCTAGAAGAGCAGCTGGGCCCAGGCGCGCAATATCGCGAACGAATGATAGCGGAATGAGAACGGCTATGCCAAGGACAATAAACGTATTTGTAGAGACGCAAGACATCGTGTCTGTTACAGCAGCCACAAAGGAGGAGAGGTTGTCTGCCGTAAAGACGACTCCGGCACAGACAAAGCCGAGTTGAGAGAGCACAATGGAAAAAAGAATGAGATTTCGCATCCCTGGGCCTGCAATGGCATTCCCAATATCACCGTAACCACCCCCGTAGTGTTGTCTGCACTGGAGGAGAAGCTCAAAGGCAAGCATCGACATGGCCGACACCACCAAAAGTGTGACGGTAGAAAAGACAATGCCGCCATTGTTGTAAGCCTTGGGCAAAAACATGATGCCTGTCCCAACAAAGCCTTTGATGAGAGTAAAAAACGCTTGGGACGTACCAGCCTTTCCATTCACAGTGGCCTCGTTTCGTCGTGCTAAAAGAGGTAGTCTCTCGCGCGCCCGCTCAATATCATCTGATGTATCGTCATCCTCCCCATCGACACCATCAATGCAGAGGACATCGTCCTCTTCGTCATCCTCGTCGGATGCTTCTAAATCTTCATCTGCAAAGTGTCCATAGAGTTCCAAAAACTCTACAAAATTTCGAGCAATGGGGACATGCGTTCCAGAAAACGCTGCTAGCTTTCGACGCTCCCGTAAATACGTGCGTCGCCTCTTCATGGAAGCTTCTCTCTCCTCCAGCCGTCGTTGTTGCTGATAGACAAAATCACGTCGAAATCCCTGTGGTGCCATCATATCTCGCACAGGCATTGATATACCCTCATCGTCCCCAAATATGCTAGGCGCTTCACTCTGCCCATGAACAGTATTTGACCGTCGATGGTGGGGCCGGCCTAATGGTGGCGGTGTTGAGGATGGAAGCAATGGGGATTGTGCAAGACCAGCTTCGGCCATCCGGAAAAGAGTTCGGTGGACATCACCGCCCTGCAGCAGTAGAGAAGAAATACCACCATCTTCGCCGTCGTTCTCGTGGGGTTGTGGACCGGAGCTATTGGCTGCTTGCTCGGTGGACTCATGGGAAAAGTCTGCAGTATAACCTTGGGGAAGATGCTCAGAAAGAGTCTGCACTGTCTGTCTGTCCTGTATAGCTTGCTCACTCTGCAAGGGCAGCATATATTCATTGGGAGATGTCATTGCAAAAGTAACGACAGGACTGAAAACCCATCTTTAAGGTTGGAAAAAGTAAAAAAGAAAAAAGAAAAAAAAAAAAAGAAAAAAAATTGTATGGATACTTTGAGGCTTTTGTATTACATGCCTCATACGTCTTTTTTCATTTCAGGTTTCTCTGCCATGGAGGTGTTACCTACAGTATATGAAGCACTGTGCTAAAGAATAGAATCCAAGCTTTTCTTTTTCTGCTGAAACATCCGCTTTTACCCGCCGGTCTCTCACGAGGTACTTTTAGAGTATTACAAGCGAAAATAGCAAAGCAATCCATCTTTGGGCAGAAAGATGTATTAAATATGACAGAATTTTTTTTTTAAAAATCGCTCTTCTATGAAATGGCCTTGAATCCTCGCTTTTTTTTCATTTCGTTGGGCACCCATTAAGCTGCACTCGACACAGAAATAAACGGCCTCACTAAAAAGGAGAGGACGAGCACCAATGATAATATAGCAGAAATGATAATAAAAACAGTTGGTGGGTATGATACCGCCGTTACTGAAAATATACCATTTATGAGGATGGGTGCAAATATTCTCGCCAGTGCGTGTAATTGGCCAAGTGCTCCTAGAAGTTCCCCCGTCCTTTCGGGCATGTGCTTTGTGATGGAGGACTGGGCCGTTGGAGAGCTCATTCCGCCAAATGCAGAGACCACACCAGAAAGGACAAACAAGGCAGGTGACGGTGCAAGCGTAAAGCCAATAGCACCGAGTAAGTCAAAGCAGATACCAACACGCAGGATCCTGACATCTAAATGGTCGGCTCCAGCGGGTCGGGGCCCTGTTTCGCCCATAGCTTCTCGTCTACGGGCGGGCAAAACTCGGAAGACGTAGTTGAGGGTGGGCAGTAATGCAGTAAGGACAAACACCCTAACGCCTGCCAAGACAGAAACAAAAATGGACGTTTCGAAAGTCCCCCACTGGTACTTCATTTCACTGTATAGCAATAAAACACCGCCTACACTAAAGGCGGCAGCTATCAGAAATGTGTCGATTGCAGCCAGTGTGGTCAGATTCCGACGAGCGCTTCTGTTTTCTTCTCCCCTGGGGAAAAACACTTTCAGTGGCCGGAAGGGATGGTAGTGCCGGATATGCCGAGTGATTCTCGAGGTGAGCTCGGCAATGGCAGACCGTCGAGGCCGGATCCCAGCCGATGTCTCTTCATCTTCCTGGAGCCTCCGCGCAAAAAATCGAGCCGACCGGGTGGCACGGTCCTTTTCAAATTTTTCTCGCGCAAGAAGCTGTCTTCGTTTCGAAACAGACTCAGGAAGAATGAACTGAACGTACAAGATGAACAAGGCATGGCAAATGAAAGTGATGTAAAAGATCCCCACCAGGGATCCCGTCCATTTTACGAGAAAACCTGCAAACAAGGGGCCCAAGGCCATTCCAATGAACATGCAAGCGTGCACGAACCCAATGTTGACAGACCGCTTCTGAGGGGGGGTACAATCAGAGACATACGAGCTGCAGGCTATAGCCCCCGTTGTCAGTGATCCACCTAGTCCGTCAGAGATGGCAGCAAGAAGCAACCACTGGTAGTGAACTGCCCCAGGGTATTCAGCGGCGAGAATGCAAATAACTTCGCCCAGCACACTTCCACACAAAGTAATCACCATGGTTTTTTTACGCCCATACCGGTCCGACAGGGCGCCAAGCCATGGTGATGTGATGGCACTGAGCATGCCGACGATGACATTGATGCAAAGAGTAAACTTTGCCACATTCGCGAGAACTTGCGGGATTTTGCACTGTAGGTCCTCGTCTCCACTGGATGGAAAGATTGTTTTCTCTTGCTGGGAATAGTACTGTCGGCAAATTAGGCTGATGATCAAATTCAGCTTTGGCACGATGGAGGCGCCATTAGCCAAAGCGAAGAGGGCATAGGGCCCAATGAGCCATCCGACCTTGGCAGTTAGTAGGGAACTGACGGGAGAGAAAAATATATACGCACCGATGGCTGCTTCCAAAATGAAAGACCTTCAAAGTCTTTATATACGTCCCAACTGTCGTCGGTACCCTGTAAAGATGAAGACGATGACGTCGATGCACTGCTTGATAGCGCCGCCCCAGTTTCACCAAGAAGTGCATCTCTTTCGTCACACGAAGCCGAGCGAGTCATGTTGTTCTAAAGAGGCAATGTGTGTGTTGGAAGTATACTTTTTGTAGATTGCATCCCATGCCACAGCTATATATATAATAAACGAAGAAGCTTCGGACACTTTTTTTCTTCCTTCTTTGTCTTAGGGTTGTATTGTGATAAGGCTCCTTTACATGGGAAACCTTTAAATTTTTTTTTACTTTTCTACTTTGTCATTTTCTTACTACTACTTACCTACCATCGGTCTTTTTGTGAAAAGAAGAGACTATTGAAATGGGTGATTCCGATTTTGCCATTTCTACCTCCTATCACAGGCTGATTACTAACGGTTATGGAGTACTTTGACAGCTCAAATCTGCCCAAATGAGAAAATAAATGATGCGTTGGCATGCAGTAAGAACACCATTTAAATGTGGTCTATTGCCTGGCCATCCATGTAACATCTAAGAATAGGTAGGTATGCAGTGTACAGCTCGGCAATGTCTTTCATCATCCAAGGTGTGTTACACAATTTCTTCACAGTGAGAAAGACACATGATACCTTCCAATCTATTGTGTCATTCGTACCTAACTGATAAGCTCGCCCCATAAAAAAGATAAGCGTATCGATAAGAAATTTTGGGATACAGAAAAAAAAGTCTATCATAGAGTACGCGATCTAATGCGATGAAGTGGACGGATTACTAGAGAAAGCCTTCTTCAGTTTCGAATGATTTAAAGAATTTACTATTGTAAGAAAACCAAGAGAAGAAAAAGACGTTTTTAGCCTAATATAAAAGGTAGATTTGCAAATAAAGGACTGCCATTATGCCGTCGAAACCGGCGGGCAGAATCAACAAAGTCCAGCGTGGCAAGAAGCCACTGGAGCAGCAACACAAAAAGAATCATCGTTATGAGTCATTTAGCAGTTGCGTAGCCAAACTCCATGCTCTTGACCCTTTACATAAAGTCCGTCGACATGATCTGGACGCTTCCCAAGCTAGTGATCTCTCTTCGACGACGTCATACTTTCGAAATGGATTGGAGCGATGGGCCGACATGAATTTAACCCGCACATATGTTGCCTTTCAGCGTAAGGTATCCCGCATGACGGACAGCCTGGCTCAGATTCTCCATTTTGAACAGCAAATCATGGAGGCCTTGGCCTTTGCCATCCAACAATCCATTGGGCTTGATGGGCTAGAAGAGGCATACGATGGAAAGGCTGAGAACGTGCATCATTTAGAAGACCGTCGGGAGTCTCTCGAGCCTTTGCTGGACCTCCTAACAGCATTCGCCCATGATCTAGGCACACGATTTATAGCACGAGGGTTTCACAACCAGTCCTTTTCCCTCATTTCCCAAGTCATTCTTTTTCACAGACGCCAAGTAGGCCAGATGAAGAGCCAAACAGGCACAAGTGCTCCACAAAACCATATCCTCGATGTCAATATTCTTGAATGGACCTTTTCCGGTTTGACATTTCTTTTTAAATACCTATCAAAATCACTCGTGGACGACCTACGACCTACGTTTGACATTCTGAAACCTCTTCTAGGGCGGGAAGATGGCACAAAAACCAAAAAGGTGCCTGGCCATGTTGCCCGATTCACGGCAGAGGCACTCAGTTTTCTCATCCGAATGACAGCTAATGCCTCCCGAAGAGAAACGGCTCTCCCTCTCATCATTAACCACATCAAAAATGACGTAGAGGAAGCTGTAAAGAGCAGTAATGACCTCTATGCGCAGGGAATTATGGCATTGCTCGCCGAATCCACAAAGGGACCTAGTGGGTCGTTGCGTCTCTCCTCTCTAGAAATGTTTGCCGCAATTATCCTCCCTGCCACAGATGATTGCCCTATTTGGACGGACATATGCAGCGGTGTGCTGACAAGCATCATCCACCATGCAACCATAGAGGCACTGCAGCCCATTGCCGAAGCCGTTGTAGGTCATGCAAACCAAATAGCAAAGCCTGCAAAAAAGAAGGCGTCCGGGACGGTAAAGATGAGAGCTTCTTTGCGTCTGTTGAGTGTTCTATCGGGTGTTCGTGCTGGTAGTAAAGTGAACAATTGGGCTGGTATTGTGGCATCTACAGAATCCATCCTTGCCTACATATCAAAATCGGGAATAGATGCTTCAATCGCATGGGATTTTATAGCTGATATTGCTGTGATATGGTCTTCGATGCCTGTGGCCCAATTGCGTTCATCCACGATAGCCTCTATTCTATCTAGCGAGCCCTTTTCACAACATTTTATCAGATTTTGCGCATTGGTTGCTGATATGGACGTGATAAAGTACCAGTCAACTTTACCATCGTACCTTCAGACGTTCATCAATGAGAACTGGAAAGAGAATGAGCAAGCATTTTGTGCCCATGCTCCCCACCTCTCAACTACTCCGGGACTGAAGCTTCCTCTGGGTGTCCAGGACGACATCATCCTAATCTTCCAAGAGCTCGGCGCAGCTTTTCCTGGAGAAAATTCGTGCGGTGACCTCTCTCGTCTCTCTTCCTTTTTGTCACTCATCACAACCTTTTCTGTCCAGAAAGAAACGGTAGAAAAAATGAGTCTATTCTTGCAAGAAAAGCTTCTTTTGGCTCTTCAAGCAAAGCATGATTCTAAAGAGGTTACATTCATGATGACCCATGGCTTTCAATCATATGTTTCCCTTATTCAGAAGCTTGACAAAAAACCTGACCAGAACATTCGCCAGCAATTGTTAGCAGCCACACCAAGATTCTCTCATCATAAGGCCTTTCTGGAAGCCTTCGTATTATACGAGCAAGAAGTCGATGAACAGGAAATCCAAAATGCAGATACAAATGCATCCATCCAGGCTTTAGTTGATAATCTTTCCGTACCCTCCCATTCGCTTCGTCAGCTGTCGCTTGAGCTACTACAAAGACTTTGCAAAACGGACGACGTTTTGTCCTCTATGGTCCAAGTAGAACAAGCAGGTTTCCACGCCCAAAATCTTCGCAATATTGGTGTTCAGCTACGAAATCTTGCTCTGAGGTATACCCACAAATCTGGATGGACCAAAGCAGCCATTCCGCGATTCCTCTTTGGTATGATGTCCGTTCCATTAGCACCTGTCTGGAACGACGCCATAGAAGCCTTGAAACAGATATCGAGTGACAAGGAGGCCGAGGATATCATTGCTGATCTCGCTTTTTCATGGCTTGACGTCAAATCCACAAAGGGTGTGTATGCTGAACACAGTCCTACCGAGGCGACAGCTCGCAATGTACAGGCTACAGACTTTGAATGCTTCAAGCTCGAACGGATTCGGGATACTATACAGGCTGCTTTCCTCAAAACGAATAATCTCTCAAGTGTCCTGGAGTCCCATCTTGCCTCCATCTTAACGCGAGTACCTGATTATGCTGGGTTTGAGCGTGGGAAAGCTCTCCGTATTCTTGCTGTTTTGCATTCTTTGGCAGAACGACGATCTCGGAGGCTAGTTCCGCATTTGCTGGTATGGTCTGAGCATGCGAAAGGTGCAGAGGACGACATAATTGAGGGCGAAGACGAGCAGGAAGATGTAGAGGATGATGAAAATGATGAGCAAGTAAGGAACTACGTTCAGGAAGATGCAGAAGATGCCACTTCTGGCTGGACATTCGTCGACAAAAAGGGCCTCCTCGGTGTCTTTTCCAACTTTAATAATGGCCGTGCGCTCTTCCAAGCAGATCGCGTATTCGAGGCTCTCTTGGGATTACTGGCAAATGGTGATGCTGAAATTCAGCGGCTATCACTCAAGAGCATTCTGTCTTGGCGTCAACCAGCTGTTGTTGCCTATCGCGAACGTCTGGAGAATTTGCTCGATGATTCAAAGTTCAAGAATGAGCTTACTCTTCTTCTTCAGTCGAGCGATGTAGAAAGCAGCCATGGTATCACCGATGAGCACCGTGGGGAGCTCATGCCTATCCTATTACGTCTTCTTTATGGTCGTTCGATTTCTAAAAAGGGCGCTTCAAGTGGCCGTCAAGGCCTCCATGCTACTCGTCTTTTTGTGATTCGGCATCTTGATGTAAATGCTCTCATGGAATTTGTGCACATTGCTTTAGGGTCTCTTTTCAACGTCCGCGTGGTTGGTCAAGAGGGAAATGTGAACAAGGCAATCTTCTCCATTGACCTTACACCAAGAAAGCAGGTTGGTTTGCTCAACATGCTGGAGGCGATCATCAATGAGCTAGGCCCTAACATTGGCCCCTTTACGGAAATCCTTGCCCATGCTGTCCTTCTTTGCTTGGTTCGCGCCACACAAGTCATTTCATCTGGCGGCGACCAGATCGAGGCACTCTCGCTTCACCGCACGTCCCGTACAGCGGCTATGCGGAGCCTAACATCTCTTTTCCGTAATGCGCCTACATTTGACTGGAGGAGTGTCAAGTCTGCCATTCATGCTTCGCTTTCACCGTTTATGGGGAAGCTTGCACAGGAAACAACACAAGGTATTTCTTGGACTTGGCGTCTACTTGGTGTATGGTCTGAGCATGCCGAGCTCATCTGGCTTCTTCAGGAAGACACCAGGACGATCCCGCAAGTTCTTGACAGCTTATCTGCTCGTGGTAAGGATGAAATCAAGCTTTTTTGTCTCAAAATGATTCGACAGCTAGCTGGGGACAGAAACCAAGACCAAGATGGGGATATGATGGACATTGACGAAGAGAATAAAGCTTCCATAGCTCTCGTCCTTCCCCATATGGACACTGCCCTCAAGCGCTTAGATGGGCTCTTGCGATCAACTGTTGATGGGGAAATAAGCCGCACATTGTTAGAGTCTTGCATCGACACGGTTGTCACTCTCTCATCCCTTGTGAAAGCAACGGCACATGTTCAAAGTCTAGTGGACATTTCGTCCTTCCTTTTGAATCAGCCTTCACGGCGAGTCAGCCCCAAAGCTAAGGGAGCACTTCTCCTCCTTCTTGAACGGTTCATTCAACTTGGCAACCTCCCATCGGGAAAGGTAGTGGACCAGAACCTCCAAAATCGTGTGTATAAGACAGTGTCTACCCTCTTTAGCTTCTTCCGAGACCGTACAAATCGCCAGACATTGTGCCGTATCATTCAAGTCTTTGCAAAAAGTGATGCTGCCCTTGCAGAAGTGGCTACGCTCTGTGCCGATCTGAACTCATATGTGCCTGGCCAGCTCGAGGAGCCAGACTATGACTGTCGCTTGCGTGCATTCAGTGCCATTTCTCGTCCAGAGAATAATCTGATGCGTACACCCCAGCAGTGGCTTCCTCTCTTGCACAATGCCTTGTTTTTCTTGCGGACAGACGAGGAATATGGTGTTCTATCAGCCAATGCGGCCGATGCCCTCTGCCGGCTTGCCTCTGATGCAACAGATGCCTCAACGAATGCCCCCCTCCAAGACTCTGAGCTCTCGGTGTATCTTGAAACACTTGTGGTCCCTGCCATGTATTCCGGTGCTCGCGATCCCTCAGAGACTGTCCGTCGAGAGGTTACACGGGCCTTTGGCAATCTAGCCAGCATGCTTCGTGAATGGGCGGTATTGTCTGATGTGTCTGTTCTCGTAGGCGAAATTGGAGAAAAGGATGAGGATCGTGATGTGGACATGGACAACACAGCCGTTGTAGATGACCGTGCATTTTTCAACAATATTCTCAGCCCAGCTTTTTCGCGGCAAATCCGCGCCATGCAAGTATTGGAGGGCATTTATTTTGTCACCCCAATTGGTAGTCGCAACATTAGTCAGTTCTTTATTCCTCTTTTAGAGCACTTTATTTTTGGTCGAGCCGATGGTGTTGATGATCATGGCGTCGGGGCTCAGGCCGCTCATACAATTGGGCAGCTTTGCCGTGGCACTGAATGGAAGCAGTACAGAGCCGTTCTTCGTCGTTTTATTGGATTCATCGAGACGAAGCCGGAGCTACAGACACAGGTTGTGCGCTTGCTAGACAAGGTCGTTGATGCTGCTGTGGCGTCAAAGGAAGAGGACCCCAAGACATCCTCTCTAGGAGCCTCTTTCCCACCAACAACTCAGCTTGCAGACGATATCCTCAATACACTAACCCCCCCTCTTCTGGCTCATTTACATGATAAGGATGAGGAAACCGTGAGTGCTCGAGTGCCTGCCGCCACCATTCTTGTGAAGCTTCTTCACCTTTTGCCTGAAGAGCACCGTGACCAAAAACTAGCGAGTGTTTTGACTGATGTATGTCATATCTTGAGGAGTAAGTCTTGGGATGCTCGAGAAATGGCTAGGTCTTCTCTTTCACGTATATCCGTCATTCTGGGACCCTCTTACTTTGGATTTATTCTCAAAGAGCTTAGAACAGCATTGCCGCGTGGCTCTCACCTGCATATATTATCTTATACTATGCACTCACTTCTTCTTCAGATTGTTCCCTTGTGCATTGGGCAGGGCGAGAGCGGTGCCCTTGACTATTGTTTAGACGACATTATGACCATCATTTTAAATGATGTTTTTGGTGCCCTGGGTGAGGAGAAAGATGCAGATGGTTATACGTCCAAGATACCAGAGGTGAAGAAAAACAAAAGCCATGATTCACTTGAGTTGGTAGCGAAAACGGCTACGGTTGCCCATCTAGGAGCTTTGGTACAGCCCCTGCATGCATTGTTGGCTGAACGGATCAACAAGACCATTGCGAACAAATTGGATGCTCTATTAGCACGAGTTTCGGCAGGTTTGGCGTTGAATCCTGGCGTGGCTGCATCTCGTGACGTCCTTATTTTCTGTTATGAAATGATTCGCAATGTGTACCAGGAAAAGTCGGAAAGGAAGCAGGCTATTGACCCTCGTGTCAAGCGGTTCCTTGTACAAAAGACCATGCGAAACAATACGGGTGCCCGATCACAAGGCCACTTTTCATTCAAGATTGTCCAATTCGCCCTCGATGCTCTGCGTGCCGTTTTACGCAGACATGATGGCCTACGCACGCCCGAGAACATTACTGGATTTATCCCTATATTGGGGGATGCCATTATTGATGGAGAGGAAGATGTGAAAGTGAGTGCCTATAAACTATTGGTCGTGCTAGTCAAGGTTCCCTTTCCAGATGGGTCTCCTTCTGCTTCAAAGTTCTCGGGCCTCTACCAAGTGACGACAAAGGACTCTCTGCGGCTCTTGAACACGGTTTCTTCCACGGATGGTGAGCTTTGCCAATCTGCTCTTAAGATGATTACGGCTGTTCTGCGAAGTCGGCATGAAGATGTTCCTGTCAAGATGGGTGCTATTGATGGTATTCTCACGCGTCTTAAGGATGACTTGACCAATCCCCTATTACGGCATACCACATTCGCGTTTGTTCGATCGGTTTTGGACCGTCGTATGGAGTCATCTGTGGTGTATGACATTATGGACTATATTGGCACGGTTATGATTACCAATGACGATACTGACACACGGGACCTCGCACGCCGTGCCTACCATCAGTTTTTGCGGGAATACCCCCAGCGTCATAAGCGATGGACACGTCAGCTAGAGTTTATCGTATCCAATTTCCAGTATGCCCGTGAGGGGGGTCGCCTTTCTGCCATGGAGGCTGTGTATATGCTTTTCAGCAAGGCCACCGGATCCCTTACTACCACAGAGGCAGCGATGGCTGATGAGTTCGTGCAGGATATCGTGGGTACAGCATTTTTGCCGTTGGTGATGGTGCTAGGGAATGATTCCAGTAGCAAGTGCCGTCGTGTTGCCGCCGCACAGATATCTGCCATGCTAGCTGTTGCTAAACGGGAATACTTGTCAGAGTTCCTCACCATGTTTCGTAGCTGCTTGTCTTCTGAACCGTTGGATAATCTTGGCTCTGCAAACATGGGCTATGAGCTGTTCAACCTGTATATTGCCTCGTTAACAAAGGTTTCGGGCGAGGATGCGCCTATCGAGCTTAGCACAGAGCAAGAAGAAGATATCTGCCATGTTTTAGTGAGAGCTACAGCCCTCCTTTCGACACAGAGCATCTTACGAAAGTCTGTGTATGCTAAGCTGATCACAACTGCTCTAGAAACGGTTCTTTCTGTGGCCACGAACTTTTATTCTTTGATTCAAGAACGCAAAGATTTGTGGGAGGTTGTGGAAAAGACGCTGTGGAATGATGCGCAGCCTGTGCGAATGACCGCAATGCAGCTGATTGTCCACCGTGCGGAGCAGCCATCCGAGCTGGATGAAGCAACAGTGGCCCGACTTGCACGTGGATGCTTGTTTATTCTTAGTGGTAAAAACGGCGCCAATGTCGATGTAGTGGAAGCTGATGGGGCTGTGAATATGCTGGTGAAGCTGGGTGCTTATATGGAAGATGGAGAAGATTTTTCTGAAGCAGAAGATGATGAAGACGACAATGGGGGTGTTGGTGAGGAAGAGGAGGATGGGGAAGAAGAAGACGAGGGCGAAGGGGAAATGAAAGACGACAAATGGTCACGGCCGGTGGATCGCCGCTTAGTACTGCTTCGTCTGGCACGAATTATCCGACGGGAGGCACCACCTCGCACATCCTCTCTCATTCCAAAGTGCGCAGCATTGGTGGCAGTAGAATCCTTTTGCAAGACGGGTGTGCTTACGCCAATTTCTATAAGGGCCATCCTTCGACCGCTTCGCAATCTGACAGACCCTTCAATTGTCATGCCCTTCTCTGCGGATCCAGCTTTTGCTCCTCGATATGACGAACTCAAGTCTCGATCACAGACGGTAATGGACTTGCTGCAGTCTCGCCTTGGCACGAAGGAATACACGGGACACTTGCTAGCGGTGGGTGCAGCCGTCCGTGGACGTCGTCAACAGAGAGCTGTGAAGCGGAAACTGGAAGTGGTGACTCTCCCTGAAAAGCATGACCGGGACAAGCGGAAGAAGATTGACCAGAAGAAGGCACGTAGGAAGGTAAAGGGCGAAGAACACCGATTGGCACGTCAATCTGTGCGTGGTTGATGCATGGTATTATTTATTATATTGTATTATATGTGTTGAAGTGGGAGTTTTTATTCATAGAAAAGCGAAATGATTTACTTGGAACTATTTGAATGATGAGCCAGGGGACGATGATTCGGGAGACGCTGAATCGGCCGGCTTCTTTTCAGGCATTTTGACATCCTCCGAAGCCAATCGATCGTGTCGCTGACTAAGAGAGCCGTCTTCCCAAAACTCTACATCACCATCGCCTAATCGGCCGCGTTTCACAAGTTCTCCCTTTTCCTTCATAATATCCTCAATTGTTTGTCCTTTCACGCCCCCAAAAATGCCCAAATGGTCAGTAATGATATGCCTATTTTTACACGATGGACATGCAATCAGAACAGAGCCATGGTGGTAGCCCTGTTTTGATATTCTATGAGCTGATCGTGTGCCACATGGCTTACACGTAAATGTCAGTTCATACTGTGGAGTTTCTTGAGCCTGTGTAGTAGGCTGTGCAGTAGGCTGTGGTGCCTGGTGGTGGTTATAGCGTGCTGTTATGGGTGCCCTATAAAAGCTTACCCTTATAAGGCTTACCCTGGCCAGTCGAAGTGGTCGAAACAGCGCTCGGACTGTCCTTGCTGCCATTTTTTTTTTCAATTGGGAAGGAAGCTTCTTCTTGGATTGTCCCCAGAAAAATAGCTTATCGCTATCACAACTATTGTGGGGCACGTTGATTACATAAAGCGCGTTGAAAAGGGCCCTTTATCATTTTATGATGGGCAACTTGACAACGAATAAAGAAACATCGTAAACGCCGGACGCGAGTGAAATTTTTCCGTGAAAGGGACTCTTCTCGTAGAAATACATTTGTAGGCTTATTATTTGCCAAAAAAGGAAGAAGAAGCAATGTATAAAGGCAAAATCAGGGCGCCTCGACGGGTTCGTTGATTTGATTTGAAAGTTGCTTCTTCATAGACTGATATGAGTAGCCTGGCGCAAAGACATCTCGTCCTCATGATGGCGTTGACGAGTTTGAGGAGAACTGGGCTTTGATTCGTGATGGCCTCAGCAATATCCACAACGAATGTGCTGGACAACTCTCTTTTGAGCAGCTATATCGAGCTTCATACAAGATTGTACTGAAGAAACGGGGTGAAGACTTGTACCAGCGAGTGAAGCAGTATGAGACAGACTATTTCAGGGACAACATCATTAGCAAAATATGGAAAAGCATCACTCTGGAGCTGATTTCTGTTACGTTTCGGCCAGATTCGACGTCTTCTGTGTCAATGCACGCCCGTAGAGAGCTAGGAGAGCGGTTTCTCTCGTCCGTGCGGAGTATGTGGGACCGCCACCATACGGCTATGAATATGGCGGCAGATGTGCTTATGTATTTGGACCGTGGCTATGCACAGGACAATAATAAACCCCTAATTTATGCTACCACAATCGGCCTTTTCCGGGACTACATCCTACGGGCGCTGCTTCCACCGTCCCGGCTTGCCGAGGCCTCTATTTCTGATCTTTTCCCTAGTAGTGATCCTGCCACCATCTTTTCTCTTCTTTCAGCCGTCATTCTGGAGCAAGTGAATATGGACCGCAATGGCGATGTCGTTAACCGTGCCCTCTTACGGCAATGTATAGGAATGCTCGAGGATCTCTACGAAACAGACGACGAATTTGAGGACAAGAAACTTTATCTGACTCTTTTTGAGCCCCAATTTCTTGCAGCCTCCAAAGCATTTTACAAGGCGGAATGTGAGCGTTTACTGGAGCAGGGGGACGCTCATGCCTGGCTCGTAAAAACGGAATTACGGTTGCTCGAAGAAGAAGAACGATGTGGACACACAATATCACAGGATTCAACGCCCAAGGTTACCAAGGTTGTGGAGGAAGAGCTGATTACTGCTCGTTTATCAGAGTTTATGGAACTAGCAAGTTCCGGCTTAAAGGCTATGGTGGACAACAACAGTCTATCGGACCTTCGTGTTCTCTTTAGAATCGTTAAAAGAACAGAAAAGATTACAGTGTTCCAGAAGCATCTACAAAATCACATCCTCGCCCTCGGGGTTGTGATTGAAAAGACGCTTGAGGAGACAGACTTTTCCTTGTCAAAGAGAGACGAAGCCATGGACGCGAAGGACAATTTGCAAGAAGATCCAAAAGAAAAACGGCCCGTCTTGTCAGCATCTGCTCAACAAACGGCAGCAGCAATCAAATGGACTACAGATGTGCTGGAGCTCAAGAAAAAGTTTGACCGGATATGGATGGATTGTTTTGTGAGTGATTATGCCATGCAGTCAACCATTACTGATGGCTTCACGGAGCTTTTCCGTTCTTGCAGAAGGAGCCCTGAATATGTCTCACTCTTTATTGATGACATGTTCCGCAAAAGCCTACGTGGAAAAAGTGATTCAGAAGTAGATGCTGCCCTAGACCAAGCCAGTGTTCTAGTGCAGTATGTCACTGACAAGGACATGATGGAAAGATACTACCAGAAACACTTGGCACGTCGTTTGCTGAACAATAAATCGGAAAATGAAGACGCAGAGAAGATGATGATCTCACGCATGCAGGAACAGCTTGGGAAATCGTTTACGAGTAAGTTTGAGGGTATGTTCAAGGACATGACAATGTCGGATGACTTGACCCGAGAATTTTCGGCCCAGAAGGGTTTCAATCATTCCATTGAATTATCTATTCGCGTTCTCACAAGCAACAACTGGCCCGCCGATGCGCTAGGTCGACAAGCTGCAGTAGCAGGAGAAGACTCCGAGAAAAAGAAATGTCTCTATCCCCAAGAAGTCCAACATTTACAGAAGGACTTTTTATCGTTTTACCTCCAGAACCGCAATGGCCGGGTGCTTACTTGGGTCGGCACCATTGGAAGCTCAGATATACGATGCACATTCCCAGCAATAGAGGGCGAAAAGGGCCCGTTGGGCCGTGAACGACACTATGAAGTGAATGTGCCAACGTTTGGCATGGTTGTTCTCATGCTGTTTAATAAACTTGCACCCAGTGTTCAGTTAACATTCAATGACATCCAGCAAAGAACGAATATTCCGACCAATGAATTAATTCGTGCGCTTGCTTCCCTCACCATTCCTCCAAAGTGTCGCATCTTAACAAAAGAGCCCATGTCCAAGGCAGTGAAGACAAGTGACTCGTTTTCGTTTAACGCAAAATTTGTTAGCAAAATGATGCGGATCAAGGTACCCATTGTCAACACACAGTCTAAATTAGAAGGTGAAGAGGAGCGCCGTGCGACAGAAGAGAGGAACAATCAAAGTCGTGTGCATTCAATTGATGCTGCTATTGTGCGAACAATGAAGCAGCGCAAGCAGTTAACACATACACTGTTGGTGAATGAAGTAATAACGCAGTTGATTAGCCGATTTCAGCCTGATGTGACAATGATTGGGAAACGTATTGATGATTTAATTTCAAGGGACTACATGGAACGAGTGGGGAACTCGGATCCAACAACATATAGCTATATGGCCTAGTTGTAGTAATACATTTCAAAAGTAGAATGGACACAAATATAAAAGGGCTTTTATACGAATGGCGTGCAATACCGATGCATTGTATGGCCATATTGTGTTACGAGAGCATTTTTCGCCCCAAATGATGACCAAATGAACTGATATGAACGGTTCGGATGGAAGAAACGTTCCACTGTGGTACCTTTGGAAAATGGTGGATTGCACCTTTGAGGTTAAACTCGTTCGTTGCAGCAAAAGTGGACCAAATAATATAGCTTAGTCATGTATACCACATCAGGTGGTTCTTTATACGTCATGATGTTGACTCGGGCATACGCTTTGGACTTGTCAGAAACGGCCGGGCCGAATTTACCATTTTATCCAGCATTTTTCTGCATATGTATATTTTTTCAAGTGACATGGTCTCACATTCAACTTTGTAGGCACATGGTTGACGCATGGCAACGTCATTAAATATGCAACGCATATGAATATGTCTTGATTCGCTAAAGGTTTTTATCATTCGCATTTCCATTTTCCAGAATTTTTACGCATGGTGACCGTAGACTATATCGTGTAATTCGTGCTCTCTTACAATCTTACAAGACAATGATGCCACATAATATTACCTGATTCACGTCATAGTCCTTCCGCGAGAGTTGATGTCACTGATCAATAGATATTTTGATTCCATAGTGACGGTGTGATAACCTGCACCGTAGGGCCAAAAGTTTAGATTTTTTTTTCGTGGCTGTAGCAATTGCCTAGCATTTTTGTAGTTGCTTTAAGAAGCTGCATGTATCATCATGGATCAAACAAATCGGTAGGAATGACGGAGAAGAGGGGAACTATTCGGACAGCCTTTTTTCAGGTTGCATTTTTTTTAAATGAAAAAAACATCCATCCATGGTAAAAATGCCGAGCTTTCCACAAAGTATCTACTTCAATTCAAGAGATGCCGTTGTTCAAGCGCTAACAATGCTAGTTTAGTGTTGGATCCCCTCCCCTACCCACCAACGAAATAGCCTCAGTACTTTGCCTGAAAGTGAAAAAAGACTCTTCCCCCAAACGATCCAAGGTAAAAATGTGGGGTACGGGGAATCCCCAAATGGGGGCTTTTCGGATGCTGTTACATTACCCACCCCCACAATTTGTTCCTTGTGCATATTACATAAAAAGATATGCAAGAAATAAAAAAAATGCACGTGTTCTTTGCCAAAAAGGATGGAGAAAAGTGCGGGGTCGCCGCTACTGTGAGATGAAGGAAGAATTTCCACCTTCCACAGCGATCTTCCAAGCAGTATCACGAACACTTTATTGCCAATGGCTGGTCGAGGTCAAAGCATAAATGGTACGGTTATCGGTACATTTGATCTAGGAGGTTTCACAAGACCAAATCCCCGCCTTCTTTAGTATGAGACTTGTGAGATCGCCAACTCTTATCGGCGCTTCTTCGGTCGATCAGACTAACTTTATTGCAATGGGTGAACAAGGTATTAGGTAATGAGATTCACGTCTTTTTTAATCATAATTGTGGAAATGTGAGCACATATCGTGACGTATTTCAAGAGTAAGAAAAAAGGCTTTGTCTCCATGCTATGGCGCCTTTGTACGCTTCTGCCGTCCATCCATCCAATGTCAAGGCAAAAAGGTGTTTGCAGCGGCCAAATGTCAGTGTCAAAGCGAATGAGGAGACGATCCCCGAATCTTTTTGATGCCATCTGGGGAAAAAGTGGGTAATGTGGGTCCACTACAACATGTCGATCTTTTTTATGCGGAACCCCAGACTTTTTTCAAAAAAAAAATTAACCGCTTGGTCCTTTTAGGGCTACACCGTTTGAGTTTACCTTTATGAGTGGGAAAGAAAATACCTCTCACATGATGGTCCCGAGCTATCAAAGGAAAAAAAAATTATAAAAAAAGGCTTGGAAATGGGCGTTTATGCTCGTCATTCACGTCGTGTCGTGAGGGCGTGACCTTTTCTTTCTCTCGCAAGTCAGATTGTATGATCTGTCTCACTTTTTTCACTTCTTTTTTTTGTTTCTGTGAGACAAATTTAAAAGTTCTTTACGTGGAAGATGCTTTGAGGTATGCTCGGACATGTCCCCACTTCAAAAAAGGTCTTTTTCCCACTCATCAATGTAAAGTTGGATACACGTACCCCCATTCAGAATGTCTTTAACATGATCGGAGAAAAGAGTAGAAATAAATACTGAGAAAATAAATGGCTAAACGTGTAAAAAAACGAAACCGACGACTAGGGCGTGCATGGGTTGAAAAAAAGACTGTATGTATGTAGGTAGGACAACATCAGAAAGTGGTGGTCACGCTCGCATGGTGGAGTTTCTTGTTTTTTAGTTCTTTAGTGCGACATCATCTGTTACATCACACAGACATGCAACACGTCCATAAATTACCAGCCTTGTCCCCCTCACCACTCTCCTTTCTTTCTTTTAAAATCAATACTCTCCTCTTCTCCACCATACCTCGAGAATACCATCCCGCAAGGATCTTATTTTCTGACCACAAAAAAAAACTATTGTGTGATTTTCACATTGATCAATTGCCATTATGATTGGCAACATCTACTTCATTACAGCCATTGCTGTAATAGGTGGTGCTCTATTCGGTTTCGATATTGCTTCTTTATCAGCCGTTCTCTCCACCAACCAGTACAAATGCTACTTCAATGACGGCCCTGAAGGTCCCCCCTTCAATGACAACATCAAATGCTCAGGCCTTACCTCTCTCCGTCAAGGTGGTGTCACCGCCTCCATGTCTGCCGGTTCATGGCTTGGCGCTCTTGCTGCTGGTATCATAACCGATAAGCTCGGTCGTAAATGGTCCATTATGCTTGGCTGCGGCATTTGGTATGTTTTCTTTTCCCCTTTTTTATGCCCATACTCTATCTACGATGCAAAATACTAACAGTAAAGGATTATTGGCTGTGTCATTGTTACTGCGTCACAAAACATAGCTATGCTGATTGTTGGTCGTATCATCAACGGTCTGGCTGTCGGTATTGAGTCCGCCCAGGTCCCTGTTTACGTTTCTGAGCTGTCTCAGCCAACCCTCCGTGGCCGTGTCGTCGGTGCTCAGCAATGGGCTATCACATGGGGTATCCTCATCATGTTCTACATTTCATACGGCTGCTCCTTCATTGGTGGTGACCCGAGCACCGCCTTGAACCCTGCTGCTTTCCGTGTCCCTTGGGCCCTCCAAATGCTCCCTGCCATCTTCCTCTTCGTCGGTATGACATTCCTTCCTGAATCACCCCGTTGGCTTGCGAAGAAGGGACGCTGGGAAGAGTGCAAGGAGATTCTAATCTTGGTTCATGGCAAAGGTGACCCCAGTTCCCCCTTCGCCCTTCACGAATTGCGTACCATTGAAGAGGTGGTGGAGTTTGAACGTGCCAACCAGGATGCCTCCTACCTTGAGCTCTTCGCCCCCAAGATGATCAACCGTACCATGATTGGAGTCTTTACCCAAATTTGGTCCCAGCTTACTGGCATGAATGTCATGATGTACTACATTGGCTACATCTTTGCCATGACTGGCTACTCCGGAAATGCCAACCTACTGGCTTCCTCCATCCAGTACATCATCAACGTCCTGATGACCATTCCTGCCCTGCTTTGGATTGATCGCTATGGCCGTCGCAATGCCATGATTGTCGGTGCTTTCTTCATGATGATTTGGATGTACGCCAACGGTGCCATTATGAAGAGATACGGTGTTGTCGTCCCTGGTGGCATTGGTGGTGTTGGGGCTGAATCAATGAAGGTCTCCGGTCCCGCTGGTAAGGCATTGATTGCCTGCACATACCTCTTCGTCGCCTCCTACGCTCCCACCTGGGGCCCAGCGTCGTGGATCTACCCCCCTGAATTGTTCCCTCTCCGTCTTCGTGGTCTCGGTGTATCCTTGGCCACCTCTGCCAACTGGGCTTTCAACACAGCACTTGGTCTGTTCACCCCTGTTGCTTTCCAGAACATCATGTGGAAGACTTACATCATCTTTGGTGTCTTCTGTACCGCAATGTTGATCCACGTCTGCTTTCTCTTCCCCGAGACGGCCGGTAAGACCCTTGAGGAAACCCGCGCCATGTTTGAGGACGAGGATGGTATCAAGTACCTCGGAACGCCCGCCTGGAAGACAAAAGTGCAGTACCACAAGGCTGCTGCCGAGGAAGCTGGTCGCTTCGACGTCGAAAAGGCCCCAAGCCCAAAGGTTAGCCTTGGCGAACATGCAAAGGCTGCCGAAGCTACAGGCGAAGCTTCTGCGTAGGTTTCTCACGAATCCTTACCTCTTTTGATATGATGAATGGTCTCTTAATGTAATGTGGCGGAAGTAATGTTTCTTTTGTTTTTTTTTCTTTTTTTCCTTAAATCTTTAGTTATACCCCTTCTTTTGAATGACAAGTTTATGTTAGATAGTTTTTTTTATAAAGTTCCAAGTTTTATAAATTCAAATAATGCAATACATTTTTTGGAAAAAAAAATAAACTACGACTTGACAATACGGCATACCAAGTCTGATCCATCGACTGAGTCGCCTTCTCTCACAACAAGACCAGAAACAGTGCCGTTGTGTGGTGCCGAAATCACCATTTCCATCTTCATGGCACTCAGAACAGCGATAGGATCGCCCTTCTTGACTTCGGTGCCTTCCTTGACACGCAGCTCAACAAGAGAACCTGCCATAGGAGCACCGACCTGGCTACTATCGGAAGGATCCGCCTTGGGTCGGCTCACATTCTCGACGGACGCCTTCTTGTCATCAATTGTCACTTGACGAACTTCACCATTCAGCTCATAAAACACTTCACGTTGGCCTGTGTTCTCTGAAAGTGGACCGACAGCAAGAAGCTTGAGAATAAGAACCTTGCCCTTCTCCAGCTCAACATGGAACTCTTCGCCAATGTCTGGACGCATAAGGAAGTATTTTGTTGGCAAAACAGACAAATCACCATACTTGTCCACAAATTGTCTGTAATCCTCAAACACCTTGGGGTACATAATGTACGAGGCAATGTCAGCCTGGCTGACATTGCCATACTTTGCAGCTAGCTCCTCGCTCGTCTTCTTAAAGTCGATGGGCTCTAAGAAAAGACCAGGACGCTTGTCAAGCTTACGACGACCACGAAGAGCATTCGTACGCAAAGGCTCAGGGAACCCACCATACGGCTGGCCCATCAGACCCTCGAAAAATTCAAGAACCGATCCAGGGAAATCAAGCTCGGAAGCACGAGCCTTGACGTCCTCGGGTGTAAGCTTGTTGGACACCATGAACTGGGCCAAATCGCCAACCACTTTAGACGTGGGCGTGACTTTGACGATGTCGCCCAGAAGCTCATTGGCATGCTCGTACGCTTTCTTCGTCTCGGCCCACTGTGAGCCAAGACCCAATTGAGAAGCCTGGAACATCATGTTGGTCAACTGGCCACCAGGAATCTCATGCTCATAGACTTCGGGGTCAGGGCCAGAGAGATGTGCTTCAAAGGGAGAATACAAAAGACGCAATTGGGCCCAGTATGTGTCAAGGGCACGAACATGGTGCACATCCAGGCCTGGCTCCAAGCTAGTTCCTTCTAGAGATGCCATAATGGCATTGATGCTTGGCTGAGACGTCATTCCAGATAAGCTGTCCGTGGCAGCATCCACGGCATCAGCACCAGCTTCAGCACAAGCCACCATGGAAGCAACACCAGTACCAGCCGAATCGTGTGTGTGGACATGGATAGGAAGATCTGGGTACTTTTCGCGGATGGCGCCAATCAATTGACGGGCCGCCTGAGGCTTCAGCACACCAGCCATATCCTTGATGCCGAGAACATGAATCTTCAGCGCCACTAATTTTTCAACAAGATCCATGTAGTATGGCAAGTTGTACTTCTTCTCAGGGTTCAACATATCGCCACTAATGCACACTGTGCCTTCCACGACACCACCGGCCTTTTGGACCGCCTTAATACCGACCTCGAGCTGGTCAATATCGTTCAGAGCGTCAAACACACGGAAAATGTCCACGCCAATGTCCTTGGCCTGCTTAACAAAGTGCTCGATAGCATTATCGGGCAATGAAGAATACGCCACACCATTGGCGCCCCGAAGCAACATCTGGAAGGGGATGTTGGGGATAAGCTTTCGCATTTTACGAAGACGGTCCCAAGGGTCCTCATACAGAAAACGCATGGCAACATCAAAAGTGGCACCACCCCAGCACTCAAGACTGTACAGATTGTGGAGCGCATGGCTCGTCTCGCGTGCAATGTTGACTAGGTCAATTGTGCGAACACGCGTAGCTAAAAGAGACTGGTGGGCATCACGCCATGTTGTGTCCATCAGCAAGCAGCCTTTGTACTGACGAACAGCCTTAGAAAAGGCCTCGGGACCTTCTGCAAGGATAATTTGACGCCAACCCTTGGTGCAAGGCTTGGACACATCAATCTTCTCGCCGGTGGCAGAGTTTAGAAGCTCTGGCTGGATAATGTCAGTCTTGAGCTTGGGCTCGCCAACTTGGCCCTTGATGCTGCTTCCATTGACGGCAACGTCACCGAGGTATTGGATGAGTTTCTGTGCACGGTTCTGAGTGGTAGGCATCTTAAAGAGTTGCGGCGTATCATCAATGAACGTAGTCCAGCAATCACCGTCAGAGAAGGTTTTGTGTGTCAGCAGTGACGTGACAAAAGGGATGTTGGTCTTGAGACCCTTGACACGGAACTCGATCAAGCTACGGAGGGTCTTGCGACGAGCGATTTCATACGTAGATCCATGGCACGTAAGCTTGACAAGCAAACTGTCATAATGGGGGGTAATCACGGAGCCAGAGAACCCATTGCCACCATCAAGACGAACGCCATTTCCGCCAGCAGAACGATAGACTTCAATCTTTCCAGTATCGGGCTGGAAGCCCTTAGCAGGGTCTTCCGTCGTGATACGACACTGGATGGCAAAGCCACGCGTAGAAATACGGTCTTGGGTGAGGTCGAGTTGGGCAAGAGTGGCACCAGCAGCAATCTGGATCTGGGCAGCCACAATATCAATGCCAGTAATCTCTTCTGTTACGGTATGCTCCACCTGGATACGGGGATTGATCTCAATAAAGTAGTAGCGGTTTTGCTGGTCCACCAAAAACTCTGCGGTACCTGCATTACGATAGTTGACAGACTTGGCTAGCTTCACAGCATCGGCAAGAAGGGCATCGCGGGTCTCGGTGGGTAGGTTCTTTGCTGGAGCAATTTCCACAACCTTTTGATGACGTCTTTGCACAGAACAATCACGCTCATATAGATGAACAA
The DNA here is from genome assembly GCA_020002325.1 of Chrysosphaeria jannelii. Taxonomy (NCBI): domain Eukaryota; kingdom Fungi; phylum Ascomycota; class Sordariomycetes; order Ophiostomatales; family Ophiostomataceae; genus Chrysosphaeria; species Chrysosphaeria jannelii. The sequence goes on along the minus strand of JAGKRY010000003.1, from coordinate 285,398 downwards.
TGTTACCGTGGTTGTCTCCGAGCAGTTGGACCTCAATGTGCTTTGGCTTGTCCAAGAAACGCTCGACAAAGACAGTGCCATTGCCGAAAGCCGACTTTGCCTCGGATGTGGCTCGCTCAAAGGACTCCTTGAGACTCTCTTCGTCACGGACCACACGCATACCACGGCCACCACCGCCATAGGCTGCCTTGATGATTACTGGGAATCCATGCTCATCTGTAAACATCTTGACCTCTTCAAAGGTCTCGACAGCGCCTTCAGTGCCAGGAACAACGGGCACACCGGCCTTGATGGCAATCTTGCGGGCCGAAACTTTGTCACCGAGAGCGTCAATGACATCAGGACTGGGTCCAATAAACTACGCATGAGCATTCATTCGCCTCTTTTTGTAGGAACATACGATAATGCCGGCCTTTTCGACGGCACGGGCAAAGTCTGCGTTTTCGGAGAGGAAGCCATAGCCTTTCGATTAGCCTTGATGATGATTGCGTGCTGTGCATACCAGGATGAATCATTTGAACGCCATGTTCTACGGCAATCTTCACAATTTCATCACCGGCCAAGTAGGCTCCAACTGGAGTGTATTGGCCGCGTTTTCCAATGACATACGCCTCATCGGCTTCTATTTCACGTTAGTTATTTCTACGAAAAGATAAGGATACGTACTCTGTCTGTGCATGGAAAGACGGTCTTCGTAGCTGTATACAGCAACTGTATGCAGTGAGAGTTCATGTGCCTAGTGTCGTGTTAGATTGCATCTTTCTTCTTGGCTACGTACAGTTCTAAAAATCTAAGAAAGCATTGTTAGTACACACCATTACAGTGTAAGATGTACATACGCGAATGGCTATTGTTAGCATCCTCCCCCCGCATTGGCAGTCTACTTACGAATCTCACCACGGTTAGCAACCATAATCTTGTTCAGGTTCATGATGCTTGAATTCGCACGAATATGCTGAATAGTCGGGACTATTGCTTCGTCATCGCCAAAGACGTCTTCTTCGAGTTCTTCCATCTTGACGGGCTTCTCGAGAATAGGCAAAGCCTTTGCAGGAGACGGCATTGTGCTTGACGTCGTCTGTTGGTTAGACTACTATAAAGGTTGAATGGTATAGGTGAAAGCACCAAAGGTCAAAATGGAAGGACTGAAAAGAGAAAAACAGAACGGGGGAAAGGAGGATAGTTCGGTTATAAAGAAGGAACGTCCAAAAAATATGTATGTACGGATGGAACTAAAGATGGATGTATCTTTTACGTCTACTAATGAGGCAAAGATACATTATGCCAAGTAAGTGACTCTTGGAAGAGGGGAAATCTGAGCATTCGAATATGTAATAATGTGTCTCGACGTTTTGGTATGACGAAGGGTACGCATAAAAGTACATGGCTGTGACAAAAAGCAATTAAAGCGTCATCAAGAGCCATTTAAAACAGGAATTCAAGCTATACTTCCTGAAATGCTTCTTGTAAAGGGGAACCTGGCTGGCCGCAAGGACAGCTGGCCAGCGAATTTCGTGGCATTTCTTTGTCAGGCCCATTGCAAAGTGCCTTGGTTCTACCTTTGAAATCTATCTTAAATCTAGTGGGTTCTATCTCCCTATACGGAAAGTGGAATGGATATCTTTAACACAATCAATACTAGATGGCGTGACGTCAATCAGACCATCAATCGGCACGCAAGCCCAATCATCCACACCGAGCTTCGCTCATCATAAACATGGCATTTTTTCATGATGCCATGAGTACATGCAATGTACCCACGCCGTGATCGCCACCAATGCATGCACTAAAAGTCTTATCGGGCACATGGCGGGGCACTTTTTTTATCAAAAGTAATTTTCTCACAAATAAAATTTATTCTCATTAACAAAAAAGATCTTTTTTCCTTATCAATTGTTCGACACGTCTTCTGGTGCCGGGAAAATGCTAAGAATATTTTTTCAGCCATGCAGTCATAAACGCCCTTTGAATTATGTACATATCACAATTAGCGATGTGATGGTCTTGAAATAAAATAAATGGGATGGTCAGAGATCTGATGATTAGTCATCAGCCGATTTGGGGTATTGAGGCTGCTAACGGTCAAAGGATTAATGCATCGTGATGGAGAAAAATCAATACATAGAAGATGTGAATAAATACCACATGGGGAATAGATATGCTGTCTTTTAAAGAAGCTTAACAATAGTACACGAGCGGTCTACGGATCGATATGTGTCCGTCTAGAATCCTCCTACGTCTACACAGATTGGTACGCCAAAAATAGGTTGAATGTAAACAATTCAGGATTCAACAAGGGAACATGATAAATCATCAAGAAAGCGGCAAGAGATGGCACCGTTCCTTGTAATACCTGAAAGAATCCTATAGCGAATGCCATTCTTTAGCGTAACATCATGTAATAAATATTCATTGAGAAAATTCCTCTGCCATTTTAGGTTTGTATCGATTTGCTTTGAGCTGTGTTGACTCAACGTGTTATATTTGATTGGCCCTAATTTTAATACAAAGAATAACCTCGGGCTTCAGTCATGAACGATGTCTGACGCCCGTCTGTGCGTTCGCTGCAATGAATTGTCATAGGTTGCTTTTTGATTGATAAATTCGTAAATTAAACATTAAAAAAGACGCCCTTGTGCCGAACGGATACCGTAATCGCCGATGCTTCCAGCCGACCTTATGAAGTGATAAGTGACAACATGTGTACCTCCGGGCTTCACGGGTTGCGGCTCAGGCATAGGCTTAGTCATGCGTAAACCATAAAATTCTCAGAAGCCTAGAAAATAGAGACAACGGCACATTATTTTCGCCCATAGACTTTCAGGTATACGCCTAGGTTGATAATAAGACCTGTCAAAACAACTTTCTAGTTAGAGATCATATTACAAAGGCATTGGGAGAACAAATTTACTACATATACTGCGAAAAAAACTTATATGAAGAGCAACATTTATAAAAATTAAGCTACAAGAAGGACAAATTTTTCAAAAGAGCTTTTGAAAATGCTGATATCATTCCATACACATCGTCAAAACAAAATGACACGCCAAAAACTATTTCTTCTCAGATTGCGCTGCCTTGACAGCAGCTAAAACACCAGTCACACTAGGGTTCGCCTGAGCGGCTTCCTTCCCTCCCCAGTGGTGGTAGTTCATGAACCGGTAGCCCTGGACTAACTGAGAACCCTCATTGACGAAATGACAAAGAAAGAGGAGATAGTTTTTAGGCGAAACAGCTAGAGCATAACGCATAAACGTGGCCGAGTAGATGACAAGGGCAAACGTCATTTTACCGGAGATCCTATTGGTTAGTTTGTGAATTTCATGGGAAAAGGTACAAACAGGTCAGGGCTCTTTTGCGTGTCCATAACGGCAGCTACGGGGATACCAAAGTTGGAAACAGGGCCCCAGAAGTCTATGCATTAGCCATTTCCCATGCATTTTATGTATGATTGAAAAAAGGGCCTCTTTTTCATGGCATCGGAGATGTGTTTGGGGGAGCGAAACATACGCGTAGAGCAGATGTAGTCGGAGACCGGGTTCGACCGGATCTTGGCATTGATGCCCTTGATTAAAGCCGCCATCTTTAATTGTGTGTAATTAATAAAAACGAATGACGGTCTTGAATTCCTTCAGAAAAGGCAGTCGTCACCGATTGTGGTGATCTTGGGAAATTCTAGGGTCTGCTATAAATCCTTTTGATTGGTCGGATTCGATAGAGTGGAGCAATTCATGCTGACTAAAATATACATAGCAAAGAGGACCCTGGCATTCAATTTGGCCGCCCGCTGAACTGTAAATTTTGAACACCCACAAGGTGAGCTAAATATTGGCGCCCCTGGTCACCAACACTTCCTACACACGTTTGGCACACCTTCAGGTGCCTTCGTGTCCCCGACCGACGCTCTGGACACTGTCCGGGGACAACTTTCCACGCATTCTTGGAGGCCATTGCCTCCAAGCGTCCTATACCCTTCGGGAGGTGGTCATTGTCTGGTACCAGCACCCTGGAGTCCGTGCGGATATAAGATTATTGGTGGTATCCTGGTCTCAAAAGGAGCAAGGAGCTATACAGTTGCATGAAAAGATTTTTGATTTTTGTAAATGTGAGAATATTGCTCTAGATGAAATAATTTATAAATGTCTTTATCAAAGTCGACCGGGTTTTCTGTCTATAATATATGTAACATGCGTTGAAGATTTTCTATTTTGACAAGCAGCAATATATTCGACACAAAACGCCTTGATATATGAAACAGATAATAGTGAAATTACCACAAAAGAACGCTTTTATCTTCGTGGAGGAGGTTGGAATCCGGGGGGGATGCTGCCAGGAGGACCCGAGGGGCCAGGGGGAGGAGCAAATCCAGGAGGAAACGCTCCAGGGACCGGAAACCCTTGTGGCGGGACTAATAAGTTAGCAAGTAAAAAAAAGACATCAAACATACGTCCACGGCCAAAGACTGGCGCAGGTGGAAATGGCTGTCCAGGGCCACCAACACCAGCAGCAGGGCCCTATACAGTTAGTAAGCAATTAGAGGGATGGTGGTGGACATACAGCTAGTGAGCTGGGACCACCACGGCCGGCCGGACGCGCTATTCCGGGGCCGGACGTCACTATGGACGCCTTCACAGGGGCCTTGGCGAGACGGGTGCTTGGATCGGCGGGCGGTGGCGATTCGACGGATATGGAGACGATAATGGCACCGCGGACGATGATGAGGCCTAGTGTGCGCTTTTCTTCGTTTTCTATGGTGGCTGTGGACGGGCCTGAGGCCCCCTGCTTTGTCTCCTTGCGTCGGATCCGTCGGAACTCTTCTGCATCGGCAAGAACAAGGTTCATGTGCTGTGTTTTGTTAGTGTTGGCCCAAAGACGCTACAGCGACGTGCCTTGTCAAATGCCATCATCTGGCCAACCATCTGACGCCCGTCATTGAGCGTCACTCGCATCCGGTAGTTGATCTACACTGTTAAAACAGCCTTTATTACAGCTCAACACATACGTAACCGGCCTGTTGTCGCGTAAAACAATGGTCAGTAAGGGGTCTTCCCTGCACTCTAAAACACCCACCATCTTGCCTTGCTTGTTCATCGCCATTTTGACGTTGGCGCTACAGTCGGTAGCTCGGTCGCGGTTCGGGGTGGATCGGGCGGCGTTCGACGGTTCGTGGCACTGGCGCAAGACTCAATGCTGAATTGATTCTGCCGTGGCGGTCAGACGCGACCCTTAGTCAGCAATCATCGCGAGAATGACTAAGCCTTCCGGCTGCGTCAGCGATACGATCATGTGATGCTAGGGCTAGGTTTCGCACAAAAACAAGCCCCACCTTTTTGACCGCCCCAAAATTGTTTCCCCATGGTCGGCGCAGGCTTTGCGATTGACAAGACGACAACCGACACAATCAACCAAAATGGTGTGTAGAGCAGTGAAGGATGGGGTTATGCTAACGGTGTAGGCCGAAAACAAGGACAAGAAGGAGAACCCCATGCGCGAGCTTCGCATCCAGAAGCTCGTTCTGAACATTTCCGTCGGTGAGTCTGGTGACAGACTGACCCGTGCCGCTAAGGTGCTGGAGCAGCTGTCTGGCCAGACGCCCGTGTACTCCAAGGCCCGTTACACTGTTCGTACCTTTGGTATTCGCCGTAACGAAAAGATCTCGGTGCACGTCACTGTGCGTGGCCCCAAGGCCCGTGAGATTCTGGAGCGTGGTCTCAAGGTCAAGGAGTACGAGCTGCGCAAGCGTAACTTTTCCGAGACAGGCAACTTTGGATTCGGTATCTCGGAGCACATCGACCTGGGCATCAAGTACGACCCTGGTATCGGCATTTACGGCATGGACTTTTACTGCTGCATGACCCGTCCTGGTGAGCGTGTGTCCCGTCGTCGTCGTGCCAAGGCCCGTGTTGGCTTCAGCCACCGCATCAACCGTGACGAGACTGTCCGCTGGTTCAAGAAGGAGTTCGACGGCATCGTCCGGTAAAAAGTCGTCTTTTTTGAGACCAAAAAAATCTGTATTGAGACCGAATAAAAAAGTGAAATGAATGGCATACGGGTTGCTTTTCTGGCTGGTGTTTGGGAGGGATCTATGTAATGAATCTTACAGCTCATTTTTTGATTCTATCAATTGAGCAACGGCCTTAGAGACCGACCGGCGTTTTGCCGGCTTCCTTTTGAACCTCATTCATATAGTGACTTGCCTATGACTTTTGTACCTAACTATGAGATGGCAATGAGTGCCCGATGTGTGGACTCTGATTGGGGCCTTTCAGGGTTAACCAGCTTGGAATGCCCCAATGGCCATCCATCCACCAGGCATTCATCTTCATACCATACATTGAAATGATTTAAATTACACATTTATCTACTACTGCTCCGGTCTCTCCTGTCCCTGTAACGATCCGGCGAGGGACTACGAGTATTATCACGGCTTCTTGATTGACTATAGGCCCTCGGCGGGGTACGTGAACGCTTGCGCGAGTGATTATCCATTGATCGCGATCGCGAACGCCGTGGCGATCTGGATTGCGAGATGTTCCGTCCTCGCCGTGCTTCTTGAGACCGACGACGCACTGGCGATCGTGAGCGCGACGGAGAACGGGCCAGCGACTGGTACCGATCTGGACTGCGGCTTCGTCGAACCGACACTGGGCTTTTATCGCGGTCAGACCGCCACGAATCCGTCTCTTGTTGGCGCATCCTCTCTTCCTTTCGGCGCCAATGCGAGCCCTCTTCATAGTCCTTACCAATATGGAGGGCCTTTCGCAGTCTCTCACTCTCGCGCAGTTTTGCGAGTGCTTGGTCATGCACTTGATGCGATTTAAAACGCGTAGGCGCATGGAAGGGTTTATGCGCGCCTTCAGCTGTCAATTTCTTTCGCAGCTCATCGCATTTCTCATCAACCGCGTCCTCTGCGAGCCCCTCCTCCTCTAGTTGATCACGAAGCTCAAACACCTTGGCTTCAATGGCTCTTTTGCGGTCATGCTCCAAAATACTTTGGTCTGGCGCTCGAACTTTTATCTTTTTTTCCACCAAAACATCTCTTGGCTGAGGATCTCGCGGCTGTATGTACCCACGGTTCCTTTGCACATAGCCAGAAGTGCCGCTTCCACGTGGCGTCGGGAGCCCAACATTATCAGACATTGCTCTTGTCAAAGATGATTGCGCTTGATGGAGTTGAAACTCGAATGAAAGCGACATAATTTGGCGGTAGAACATGGCAGAAACTCCGTGTAGGGTACCTTCGCGTACCTAGCGGGGTACAATTAAAGATACGAAAAAAGTCATCTCGACGTCATCAACGAATTTTCAAGGTCTCCCAATTGCTGAATATTTCCATGGAAGAAACAAACACGCAAGAGGTGGTGGAGTTCCCGCCAGTGAAGAGAGACGAAATTGCAAAGTGTTCTTATGATTACTGGTTTCCAAAGCTGAGAAAAGCTTGTCTAAAGTCGAGGATTCTTCCACTACCAGACGATTTCATTGCCTATCTGAAAGAAGACGGTATTATATTGAGTGACGAAGGTGATGAATACGATGAGTGGGAGCCTGAGGACACGGGTATCCAGCATTTTCGGTCAGAAGATGAGAAGAAATACGAGTCCCTGGTGAATGGAAAGACGGTGGATGGAGATTCCGACTCGGATGATGAGAATCCAGAGGCACCAGCCCGAGTCCCACCAAATAAAAGGTTTCCCGAGTTTCATGAGAGGATAAAATCCACGATTGAGGAACTAGGGGGTCGTGTGGCGCCAAAGCTAAACTGGAGTGCACCAAAGGACGCTGCTGAATTAATGGAACAAAAGAATACACTTCTATGTAGGACGCCTGATGATGTCTATTTTAGCCTCAAGAGCTCGTCGTTTGTCAGCCATGACCTTGAACATGCCTTTGATGGTGTGGAAGACGGCGGCGAGGGCGTTCCGTATGTGTTAGTGCTTCGGGCCTACTATGAAATGCACACGGCATTGGAGTTTCGGTGTTTTGTTAAGCAGGGCCAGTTGGTGGCCATTACACCGCGTGATATGAAGTACTATCCTTACCATGAAGCACTTCGACCGGTCATTGTTGACCGTGCCAAAGGATTATTTCACTCAACTCTCCAGGTTGATTTTGACTTGGAAAACTATGCGTTTGACATTTATATTCCCGAAATGAAGGGTTTCAATGCCCACCTGGAAGAGACGCCAACAGACCCTTATGGCAGTCTTTCACGAGCTCGACTGATTGACATTAACCCATGGGCACCGCACACAGACACGCTCTTGTTTGATTGGAGCGAATTACTGGCTCTCAATATTCCCAAAAAATTTATAGAAGAGACAGACAATGTCGAAGATGGCGAGGAAGATTTCAAGACGGAAATCCGGCTGGTGGAAAAGGACGACCCCGCCGCGAACAATTTTACAGCGCCGTACTCTGCGCACAAGCTGCCAAAGGAAGTCGTGGATGCAAGCCTTGCGGGGGAGGGAGGCATGCGTGAATTTGCCAAACGGTGGCAGAACATTATGAATGGCGAAAAGGCATAAAACCATGTACATAGTACTATTTAGGGCAAATGAATACTTCTATAAAGACTCCAATTCTTCCTGTGCATCTTCCGGCGTGCGTGCCCGAACAGCCCCCTTTCCACCGAGTTCCTTGACGAGACCGCCTTCAAACTCACGAGGAACAGCGATACGATCTGGATATGTCATCTTTACCGTGAAAAGAAGGCCCAAAACGACGGTAACAAAGGCACCGATCTGCAAAAGGCCGGGCCTGGTCGTCGTCCAGGTGTACTCGAATGGCGTAAACAGGCCCATTTGGTCGTGGTCCTCGTGTACAGGCTCTCCGTAATTGCGACGCTCCTGTTTATCCCACCAATCACCGTGTGGGTCGCGGAATTGGCGCTTTTGTGGCAATGGGTTCACATAGCCACCGTTCTAGCGATTAGCCAAGACGCAAAAAACGCCACTTTGCCTACCTGCATCGGATCTTCGGCCTCGGAAAGGTGCACTGGCGCCGGGTACTTTTTGTTGATTAATTCGTCGTTGTTCACGGAGACTGGCGTGAATGCTCGCTTCTGAAGAGCACTGCGGCTAATGGCCCGGCTGGCCACCCGCACCGTCCGTGTCAAGCGGCTGGATATCATTTTCGAGGCGTCGGCGTCGGCTCAGGACAGGACTTGGTTTTCGCCCACGATGATTATGTAAGAGGCGGTCGGCTTACTAAAAGAAGGTCCAAGAAAGAAATGGGCGGAAAAGACAACGCGACGCTAGCAAATTTCAGGACCCCACTCGGTGAAGCTTGTCGCGCATTTACACGTTGCAAAGGCCCAGCCTACAGAAATTTGCCAAAATCTCCAAATCTGTACATTTTCTACCATTACGCATAACACAACTGGTCTGACACGGCCAAATTTTGTGAGCACATGCTATGCGCATCTAGCTTTCCAACGACGCGACTTTTGGCACCTTGCTTGTATTTCCCATCCCACCACGAGCCTGTAGCCAACGCGTTCCTTCTCTTTGCAGACGCCAAAAACAGCCAAAAAGCAGCAGAAGTAAGCGGGGGCAAAAGTGGAGGGACGCGACATGACAATAGAAGAGGAGCGGAAGGTGCCAGCTGTCAATGAGGTCGATATAGCCGTGGCAACTGCTCCTTCCGTTTTGGCAGAGGATGCGGAGCAGGTCTCCCAGCAACCGGCACCTTCCTCGTCTGAGCCGCCCCTGAAGCGGCAGCGTACAGCGACGCCTCCTCCGAGTGCCAAGAAGCCCAAGTTCATATCGCCGCCATGGAAAAAGGTGGAGGCCATAGGGCCGACGACACTGATGGAAGGTGGCCGTCGGCGCTCGGGGCGTATCCAGCTGCAGCCGAGCAAACCACCGGCAGAGACGACGTTTTCATCGCCAAAGGAAAGTAGAGAAGGACGACGGTCTCGACGGGTCGAGGGAGCAGAGGTCATTACAGTGGCTATATCTCCGTGCAGAGGGGGGTCTGTGTCACCGGTAGCGCAGAGATTAGATAGGAATGGACGGCCATTACGAGGGGCAGCCGCCCGAAGCTCTGCGAAGAGTGCAGCCCGAAATTCAGCGCGGACGGCGACAGTGAAGCCCGAGGCGGGCCGGCGGACAAGCCAGCGCGAAACAAAAGCGGAGAAGTCGGCAAAACCGCGGATTCGGCTGCGTACAACGCGTCTGACGTCGATTCCACTGGTTCACCCTGGCCAATTGCTGCCGCGGCCGAGGACAGGGGCGAGCTTCGAGGCGTTTATTGACGCGGGAAAGACGGTGCCTGTGGAACAGGGCGGTCTGTACTCGGCAGAGGACGACGCCGTGTTGTCGGAAGAAGCTGCGAGGAAAGAAGCCCGCTCCCTAAACCTAATTGAGCGCGAAATAAGGCACGGGAGTCTTTTGAGTCAAGGCTACAGTGCAGCATTTGCACCCGAGGCAGCAGAAGAGCCCCCAAGGCAGTATACACACAATGACCACATGCTTAAAACCGTGCTGAATTTTAAAAGACTTTTGACACTGGAGCAGCAGCGACACCGGGCGATGGCGAAGCGGATGGCCGAGGCGTGTCGTGACGTGTGGCTAAAGCGACAACCCAAGACGGAGGAAGAAAAAGAAGCAGAAAAGAGAGAAGAGTGGCTGAATCGGTTCAAAATAGTGGTCCGGGTGCTGAACGCGACGTGGGAGAATGTCCGGCTGGAGGTGAACAGTCGAAAATTGAAGGAATGGGAGGCCGAGGAGCAGAAGCGAGTCAAAGAAGCATTGCAGGAGGCCGTGGAGCAGTCGGAGATGAAGCTGCAGGCGAGAAGGCAGGGCTTTGAGGACGACGACAGCGAAGAGAGTGAATCAGAGAGCGATCCCGACATGTCCTCGTCGGATGAAGAGGATGAGCCCATGGAAGATGTGCAAGAAGACGTGCAAGACGAAGGTCTGACGCAGGACGAGCTGCGGGACAAGTATGCCACTGTTTTTGAGAACGCAGAGACGTTCGAGACTGGCGAGACGGCAGAGGAGCTAGCGGAGACGCCGTACGGGACGCCTGCAGAGACGCCAGCGGATATGCCCATGTCCAGCGACGAGTCGGTCAATATGGACTCGTCTAGCGAGGGCGAGTGGGAAGAAGACGGCTCGGAGGACGAGGACGTGCCGGAGGGCACATTGGGGATGCTCTACGAGGAAAAGGACTTACAAACGGTCCCCGAGACGGGCGAAACGACTGCGGAAGAGGCTACTACGAATGTACGTATGCTTTTTCAAGGGTATAAATCGGGACTAATGAGTAGGATTTGACGAGCCGGTCTGTGACGCCGCCGCCTGCCCCGAAGACGGACATTCCCTTTCTTCTTCGTGGACAGTTGCGGGCGTACCAACACGACGGCCTAGACTGGCTTGCAGGACTGTATGCTAACAAAACCAACGGCATTCTTGCCGATGAAATGGGCCTGGGCAAAACGATCCAGACGATTGCTTTGCTGGCCCATTTAGCATGCCACCATGAAATATGGGGTCCCCATTTGGTGATTGTGCCCACTAGTGTCCTTTTGAACTGGGAAATGGAGTTTAAAAAGTGGTGTCCGGCCTTCAAGATTCTCTCCTACTACGGGTCGCAGGATGAGCGTCGGCGCAAGCGTGTAGGCTGGAGGAACGACGATGCTTGGAATGTCATCATTACGACGTACCAAATTGTCGTCCAAGACCACCAGGTGTTCCGACGGCGAAAGTGGCACTACATGGTTCTTGACGAGGCCCACAACATCAAAAACTTCCACTCCCAGAGGTGGCAGATCTTGCTGGGGTTCAATACGCACTCTCGGCTTTTGCTGACGGGCACGCCGCTGCAGAACAATCTGACGGAGCTATGGTCTCTCTTGTACTTTTTGACGCCGGCCAAGGGCGACGCAGAGGGGTTTGCGGATCTTGGCGAGTTCCAAGACTGGTTCCACAAGCCAGAGTCGCAGATTCTCGACAATGGACGCAATGAGATGGATGACGATGCCAAGGCCATTATCCGCAAGCTGCACAAGGTTCTGCGTCCGTATCTCTTGCGGAGACTCAAAGCCGACGTCGAGAAGCAGATGCCTGGCAAGTACGAGCATATTGAGCGGTGCCGTCTATCGAAGCGCCAACGCGAGCTGTACAATGCCTTTTTGAACCGTTCCGACACCAAGGAGATTCTGGATGGCGGAAACTATCTCTCCATTATCAACTGCTTGATCCAGCTGCGGAAGGTCTGCAACCATCCGGATCTCTTTGTTGACCGTCCCATTATGACGTCGTTTTGCATCCCGCAGTCTGTGCCCAAGGGTTTCCAATCCAATGTGGCTCTGGTGGAAAAGATGGGGATCACGCGGGGCGATGGTCGATGTGATGCCATGTTTCTGCTTGACCAGCCACGAGCGAGCCTGGCCTTGATGAATCTTGTGCCTGCGGCGTTGGAGACGGAGGTTTCCATGACCACATGCGAACAAGTCATTTCGCTCTCGCAGAAGCTGTCGCCGCTAGATGAGCTATGCTCTGTGCAGAGGTCGCGAGTTGCTCCTGTCGTGGAGCGAGACGCCACGTCAGTCTTGTCAAGTATAGTGGACCTAGACGCTAAAGGTCGACAGGAGCGGATGTCGTCGATTGAGCTGGCAGTGTATAGGAATCGCATGCTTTTGCAGAAGCGTCCTATCTATGGGAAGGGTCTTTTGGACATGTTGACGCTTGACCTAGACCGGCGGCCATTCAAAGCGAAGCCAAAGCAGCCTAGACAAGTCATTGAATGGCTTGGTGACGACTCAAACTTGCTGCATGGACTAGTGCAGACGCTAGACCAGCGCGCTGCGGGCCAGGAAATGGCATTGACCAAGTTTGCATGTGTGACGCCAGCAGTTGTTTCACGGGACATGACTGGCATAGCATTGGGAGCGCAGGCGACGGCGGCCTTTGCAGAGACTAACCACGACCTGTCGACGCCAGTGCGGCATCTGCCGTTTGCGGCGCCGACGAATGGACAAGATCCATGGCACGAAGCGCGTATGCGGCTGAGCATCCAGTTTCCAGACAAGCGACTGCTCCAGTACGACTGTGGAAAGCTGCAGGCACTAGACAGGCTGCTGCGGAAGCTCAAGGCGGGTGGCCATCGGGTGTTGATTTTCACGCAGATGGCGCGGGTGCTGGATATTCTGGAGAAATTCTTGAACATCCACGGGCTCAAGTACCTGCGTCTAGATGGTGCAACGCGCATTGAGCAACGGCAGCTTCTGACAGATCGGTTCAACCATGACCAGCGAATCTTTTGCTTTATTCTGTCGACGCGGTCTGGTGGTCTGGGCATCAACTTGACGGGTGCCGACACGGTGATTTTCTACGACCAGGACTGGAATCCCGCGATGGACAAGCAGTGTCAGGACCGATGCCACCGTATTGGACAGACGCGGGATGTACACATCTACCGTCTGGTTAGTGAGCATACGATTGAGGAGAACATTCTTCGGAAGGCGTCGCAGAAGCAGATGCTGGATGATGTGGTGATTCAAGAGGGCGAGTTCACGACAGACTATTTCCGGAACTGGATTGCAGGCGATGAGGATGCGGCGTCCAAGGCGATGGACATGGTGTTGGGACAGGCGAATGGGCAGTTGGAGCAGGCAGAGGACCAGGAAGACGCAGCGGCGGCGCGGGTGGCGGCAAAGGAAGTTGTATCTGACGATGCCGACTTTGAAGAGAAGAAGAAGGGGGAGCCGGAAAAAGAGGAAGGGGGCACGATTGATGATTACATGCTGGCATGGATGGCCAAGCAGCTGGAGGGGGTGCCTATAGAAGTACCAAAAAGCAAGCGGAAGCGGGACAAGACGCGGAAACGGTAGAATCTTTACTCTTCTTTTTTTCACATTTATTTTGGACATCATAACTCGTATTAAGACACACAAGAAGACAAAAAATGAAAATGAAGGAAAAAAAAAGGACAAAGAAAAAAAGAGAACGGAAGAAAAGAAAAGAAAGAAATGGAGAAGAAAAAAAAAAAAGATTATTGGCGATGGGCGAGTGTGCGGATCCGGGACTATAGGAAACCAGACTCGGCCAAGACTCTGACAATCTTTTCATCCTCACGCTCACGGGGCTCGACGGACAGCGACTTGTCGTACATTTCATGGACATCGCCTGCGGCCTGCATATTGCTGAGCATATAGTCTTGCAGTTCGTTGACGGGCTGCAGGGCGTAGGGCACGCTCTGGTACTGCTGGATATCGCGAATGACCTCGGCCGTCTTGGTGCGCTTGGCAAAGTTGATCATGTTGGTCTTTTTGATCATGGCGGGGATTCCGTCCTCGATAAAGGTCAAGTCGGTCAAGTAGACACCAAAGAAGGGAATGCAGGGCGGGCTGGTGGCGTGCAGAGCCTCACGGTAGTCGTTGAAGTTCTTTGTGCTGGCCATGAGGGTGCGCATCGACTCCAAGACAGTCTGCGTCTTTTGCGGCACCAGGTCCCACGTGCGCTTGAGCCGGGCAATGGGGGCTGTGCCAAGGGCCGAAATGATGGACGTCAGCGTGGAAAAGTTGTTGAGGGCGCGGCACTTGTCGGCCACGGCCACAAAGTGCTTGATGACGACGACGCGTTTCTTGGCGTCTGTCTGCGCGAGGATCATCTCGGCCACCCAGTTGGTCATTTGATTGGAATGCAGAATCAACGACTTCACATTGGGCGCAGGCTCCGGCTCGCCATCGACGACCTTGCGCTGCCACGTCTTGCCCAGACACTCGGTTGACTTGATTTTGCTGTACAGACGCGACTCGATAATGGTCAGCTGCCGAGCAAACTCGGTAATGTCAATGTCGAGGAACTTGAGCTTCTTCATGCTCTTGGGCAGGATGGGCGGCGGCATGTTTTGCGAGGGCGTGGGGATGATGCGGCGGCTGGCATCGGCGCCGCTCAGACGCTGGTCGAGGATGGTCATGAGGGGCGCCGAGCCAGGGGTCTCTGTCGACTTGACAGTGTCCCGGCAAAAGGCAGACACGTCGCGGATGAGCTGACGGGTGTCCTCGAGAGCAGGGTCTTCCATCCAGAAGTTGTCGAACCAGTTCTTCATAATGTTGACAACCCGGAAGCGGATGAGCTTCTGCTTGCGGTCACGCCACATTTCAAAGTCGGCCGGCGCCAGGCCCTCGGGCGGCTGGATGGAAAACCGCTCCACCAAGACCTCAAAGAGCTCCCGTGCCGTGGTAAAGGACCGGTAGGTCAGCAAAAAGGCGCTGTTGAAGCTCGAGTCCAGCTTGTCGTGGCGGGTCAGCTGCTCGGCAAGGGCACGGAGAGAGCCGCCCTTGATCTGACGGGGCTGAGCCTTGAGGTCCCAGGCCACCTCATGGTCAAAGTCGAGCCGCAGGAAGACGGGGGTCTCGTCGACGGCGTCTGGGGGTTGTGTGGGCGCGATCTGTGGCGGCTCTGGCCGTAGCGCCGTGTCGGCTTTCTGTGGAGGCGCCGACGAGGCATCGCGTTGACGGGCCTCGGATTGCTGGCGCAAAAGAGCCAGCTGGTCGGACAGCAGCTGCAGAGTGGCTCCAATGTGCACTGAGTTTGTCTCGAGGGTGCGTGCGCATTGTCGCGCGTGGTCAAGGCGGCTCTCGAGAGGGTCGCGGATCTCTGACCACTCGTCGCCCAGCGGGCCTCCGACGGACTGGCAGGCGATGAAGAGATCGCCAATGTTGTCGTAGAGCGTCTGCTTGTGCTCGCCGAGGTCGGCGACGAGGGGGCTCTGCAAATGGTCGCCCAAAAGCGACAAGTCGGCGGCCTCGATGCCCTTCATCCAGGGCGAAAACATCTCGAGGACTTTGCTGCAGGCCAAGGCAATGTTGCTAGCAATGATCTCGTGCTTGAAGCGTGTCACAACTGTATCGGAGACGTTCAGATACCGGTCCAGCTCGCGAATACTGTTGACCAGCACCCGCCGCATTTCCTCGAGACGCTCCGTCCAGCTGGCGTCCAGCCGGCCCGTGGGCTCCGCCATGACGTCGTCGTCGTCGCCGAGGTTCTCCGCCACGGGATCGGGGCCATGCAGGGCATTGTTCTGCCAGCCGCCGCCCGCACTGCTGCCGCTGATAAAGCCGGGGAACAGCCGGGGGATCTCCTCGCCGCGCTGCTGCCGCGCGACCTCGACAAAGCTAAAGACGCCCAGGAGCACGCCGTCGGCCTCCTGCAGACACTTCTGCACGGATTCCTCGTTGGGCCAGTCCGTGGCAGCAATGTGCGACGATATGACGAGCTTGCTGAACTTGGACATCATGTCGCGGAAATGGGGGTACAGGGCCTTGTTTGTCGAGATGATGGACGGCTGGCCCGAGTGGTTGTCGGTGGTGCCCGAGCCAGCAGCCAGCAGCAGCCGCAAGTGGTCCGAGACGTCTTCGGCACAGCGGACATACGCCGCACGGTCGCCGTTGATGACAGCAGCGCGGTAGCGCTCGATGTACGTGCGCATGCCCGTCACAAGACGCGTCCACGTCAGCCGGGGCGCCGCGCCGGCGTTGAAGAGCGTGCGCGACGCCACGACAGCCACGGGCAGGCCAAACGATCCCCCAATAAAGGACGTCATTCCTGGCGCCATGCCGTGGCCGTACGCGGCAGCGCCCGCGTGCGCAAAGCTGGCCATCGACTCGGTGGATGCGCTCGCAGAGAGGCCCGTTCGCGGCGCAGAGGCTTCGCCCGCTGGCATCCCGGGGATCCGCAGCGCTGCCGGGCCTGTTTCGCCAGCGCCAGGCGTCTCCAGCGGCATCTCCATGGCGCTCTCGCCCGTCATGGTGTTGTAGTAGAACACACGGCCGTCCGGCGTCGCCTGCGGGATCCAGTAATCGGCCCCCGACCCGTTGTCCGCCGGCTGCAGCTCGTCACCATCTTCGTCGTCGTATCCGTCGTCGTACATCTCGACCTCCTCTTCTGCCTGGCCCGGAAGACCCACTCCCGTCTGCTCCGACTCCGGGAGCTCGTCCGGGCTCGAGATAACGTGGCAGTAGTTGCTTGGGAACCATCCACGGACGCCGTTAATCACGCCATCCCACCAGCCACTTTCCAGCTGTGTAATCACCTGGATGACGTCGCCCTCGTGGAAGCTCAGGCTCGTGCGGTCGTCTGCCTCGTAGTCGTACAGCGCGCGGACATACATTGCCCCTGGCGGGGCCGCGAGTCCGTTCATTGTGTTGTTTTTTTGCACGCGTTGTGTCGCGGTCCTGCCAACGGGGAGGATTCAGGGGTCGCACTGTCCTTTTTTTGTTTTTTGTTTTTGTTGCTGTTTCCGTTTGCGTGCCCCTGCTGCAGCGCACTGCTACTTACCTCAGCAGATCATCGGTACATGCATGGGTACCTGGGTGGAGCTGTGAGAGCCTCATCGGACAGCCTGGAAATTCACCGACTCTTGCATCGGCCTGGGCTGTACGAAAACACGGCGAGGCTGGGCTGCATCCTCAGGACGCCGACTTGCGGTGAGCGGGGGTCGTGGTTCTTCAAGGGCTGCTGTCCCCAAAATGTCCTCTTGACGCTTTCAACTTTCAAGCGATCCCAAGAGCCAAGGCCAAGGCCCGCGGTGTTTTCAGGGCGTCCCAAGGGAGGCGCTCGTCCAAATTAGATCGTAACAGTAGCATGTCTCAATGTAAATAGGAGTGATAAAACAAAAGGCTGGTGCTGGCCTCATAGACCTTGTCTGATTCAGATCATCGGACAATATGTAGGTATGTACAGCTTGTACAGCGTGATCTTTGCCTCGAGCATGCATTCCGCGTGGGGTTTTGTTGCCAGCAAATGCATGCATACAACACTATCCTACGATATGTACTACAAAAACTGCATTCTCTTCACACTGATTATCATCACGTGGGTAGTTGCCAATATCACATCATTCGTGCCATGACAGTCCTCAATCAATGCGCACTAGAGTCATCAAGCCGGTTGAAAAATAATGAGGGGTCATAAACAAAGAGCCCCTCCATAGACGTCATAGTCAAAAAAAACTAAACGTGGGGAACTCGGCCGCTAAAATCGCCTTCTTCAATGATTCGCTCCCCTCAAATCGTAACATTTTGACCCCTCATTGAGAGGAAAGAATACCCCGCCGGCTTTACGGACCAACACTGCGCTGGTCTTTTTGTGACATTTCGTCACTAGTGACAAGACAGGCAGCCGTACGTGTATCACCAAACGTGTGTTGTCCGGATGCAAACACCAAGAGGAGTGACTTTGTGTCTGCAGAAAGCCGTGCTTGTGGACGCGTGAGTGCATATCTGGGTTCTTTTTCTTTTCGTTTTCATGCACGATTTGACAGACTCGAGGGTTCCGGCACAGCGTGTCCGGCTACCTTCCTAGGCTTCACAGCCGTTGGGTATAAATTGTACACGTCGTCATGCTCTGTTGTTTGGGACGGAAGAGAAAAGGGAAATTTTACATAAAATGAAATAAATGAGGCTATTTTTATTCTGGAAATGCCGAAAAGAATCAAGAGAATCAAAATGAAGCACACTTTTACACCAAAAAAATCCACTTCATTTAAATGGTCAAGGATCACAAAGCTAATCCATATGGGGATAGCGGCTACCCCTGGAAGGCTGCATATGTATTTCGCATTGCACAAAAGTCCAAGAGCCAGCTGATCTGATAAGACACACTGGAAGCCTCTGCAAGGTTCAAGAGGGAAGAAGGAAGAGGGAGTCGCAGGGCTCGCAAAGGAGGGCGTGTCCGGGGGCCCGTTTGGACGGACGTTGTATCGGGGCATTTTACACACGATACTGTCGGCAATTGGGTACAATTCTGGCCAGCTAATGCATGGAGGAGGGGTTAGCATTTCATAAGCGGTCAAGGGACAGATGATGTTGAAAAGGAGCCAGCCCCAGCCTCCAGGGAATCCCAAAAAAAGTCTCGTACATACAGTACATATGTACATTTGTACTGCCGACATTTCTCATGGGCCCCACTATGCAAAAGATGCATCCACTTTTTCCATTGAAAGGTACTGCTATCCCCGCCACTGAAAGTTCAAAGAGTACATACTATCAGCAGCTTCCTTTGGGCTTACCATTGGGCATTCATCTTGCTAGTTTTCATGCCGTAATAGCAGGTCAAACGAGGCGCACAGGCATCACATCTCAAAGATTTCAAAAGGCAAAAAACTGAGAAAAAGAAAAAAATAGGAATAGGTAGATGCCCAAGCAAGACACAAAAGTGCCTCGTGCAAAAAAAAGGGTCCTGTCGCGAAATAGGTACGCGAAGAAGGTACGTGTCGGGTGAGCAACAGCAACAGCCCACCAAAGGCTTTCCACTGAAAAGCCCCCTCCTTTTCCAGTGCATCTTTGCATGCTTTCCAGAAAAAAAATGCATAATAAAAAAAAAAAGGTTAACCCCACCTGCCCTTTTTTTGTTTCTTTTTTCTCCTTCCCAAACGGCGACCCCCCCCCCCCTCTCTCTGACATGATTATTTGAGTCGCTCTCCCGCCTCATTTCCTTTCCCTCTTTCGCTTCCTCTTTAAATCGTCCGCTTTCCCACCTTTTTTTTCTCTCTTCCTTTTACGCGAGATTTCTCTTTTTTTTATTTTTTTTCTTCGCTTTCCAGACGACGCGTATTCTTTGTTCTTTTCACGTCGTGTCGAAAGGACTCTGGGAAAAAACAAAATAAAGATACGCATTTATATGAAGAGACACCTTTCACAACAGTTTCTTCCTATGACACTGATACTGCAAATGATACAATCGGTCTTGGTACATCAATCCGGCAAGCTTTAAAGCACGGGAAAACGCGTGAGCGAAGAGTGAAGGAGCGATTTCAACCATCGATCAAGCCTTAATTTTTCTTTTTTTCTTGTTCATCTCGATCTACCTTTTATAATATTGTTTTCGCCTTTTTTTACTATTTCCGAGGCTTTTTTTCAACACAACCGAATACTCTACCAGCCCCGTTTTGCCCTATAAACCGAGTAAAACCTTCATAACGATGGTGGCCATACCAACAGCAGCAGCAGCCCCAGCAGCGGCAGCTCCGCGTAAACAGGCGGTGCCGCCAGAGCGAAAGTACAAGTGCCAGTTTTGCAACAGGGCGTTTAGTCGAAGCGAACATCGCAGCCGACACGAACGATCACGTATGTTTTTTTTTCTTTTTTTCCCGAAAGTTTATTCCCAAAGACGCTAACAAATAGACACAAAGGAGCGTCCCTTTCGTTGCATGAAGTGCAAAAGCACGTTTGTGAGACGCGATCTTCTCCTGCGCCATGACCGCACAGTACACGCAAAGGACGGCGGCGTTCCTCTCCACAGCGATGGAAAACGGCGCAGCAATGTGACAAAGACACGTGCAGCCGTGGCAGCACAGGCGGCAACAGTAGCAGCAGCAGCTGCTGCGGCCGTAACACCCCCAGTCGAGCCAACGCCAGCCACGGCTTCGGCATCGACGTCCAAGAGAATACCCAACGTCGATTCCGGTGTCTTGGAGCAGCAGCTCGAAGCCAGCAGTGAGGGCGTGTTTGATGTGGAAACGGCAGCCATGCTTGTGGCCGACCTGCACCACAAGGCCACGGCAGCTGCGCGTGCATCGGGAAGTCCGTTTGAGGCGGCGTCAACGTCTGCGGCCTCGCAATTTCAGCAAACGACAACGGCTGGAGCCAACTTCAACGCCAACACTTCGTGGGAAAGCTACATGCCCCCGGCCCTCGAGTCAAAGCCTCTAGGCACCCATGGGCTCCTCGACGCGCAGTCGCTCGCGGCGTTCCATGCGGCTGCGACTCTGCAAGCGCCGTCGCAATCTGCGTGGACGCCGTCGGCGCCTGCCAAGACCGCGTCAATCAACTTTGAGCCGGCCATGGACGACAAGATGCGTGCTGCAGGTGGCTTCAAGATTCCTCAGGTGTTAAATGATGAAGAGCTTAAAATGATCATTGAAAATATCTCCAGCAGGGACGCCGATAATGCGATTCCCAAAGCGTTCCACGTGCCTAATGTCGTGTCCATCAACCGTTATTTGTCCACGTATTTCAATCTCTTCCACCACCACCTGCCTCTCCTCCACCCAGCCTCGTTCCAGCCCACGCGTGTGACGTCGCCTCTTCTCCTGGCCGTGCTGTCGATTGGCGCGCTCTACGCATTTGACCAGGAACAGGCCTACACGCTGCACATTGGCTCCAAGATTATGGTGAACGATTTCTTGCAGAACAAGGAGAATTTTAGCTCGCGCAAGTGTCCGTTGTGGATTATGCAGAGCTCGCTGCTGAACATGATCTTTGCCAGCTGGAGCGGTGATCCCAAAGGCCTCGAGTGGGCCTGTTCCGTCAAGAGCCTCTTGGCCAACATGGTGTCGGGCAGCCGTTATGAGCTTAAGCTGCGGCAGGAGTCGCGTGAGGACCAGCTGCCGACGCACCAGGAATGGGTCGAAGACGAGGGCTGTCGCCGCACGTGCTACGCTGTCTACATTTTTTGCGGTCTCTCGACGCTGTCCTTTAACCATGCGCCTACCATTGGCTACAGCGAGTTTGAGGATCTCTTTCTGCCCTCGACGGAGACGCTGTGGAACATAACGTCCATTGACGAAGCGTCGTGGCGTGCACGGCTGCAGGCATCGCCAATGGTGACGTTCCGGGACGCCCACAGCGAGCTGCTGCAGGGCACAGCACGCAAATATAGTGCCTTTGGGAGCCGAGTGATGGCCAACGCGCTGTTCCTTGCCGTGTGGCAGCACAAGCGCAATCCGGAGCCTCTGCAGGACGCTGCTGTTGAGCAGAAGCTTCGCTTGGCGCTGGACACGTGGGAAAAGGCGACGCAGCTGTGCGAGTCCGAGTATGCGTCATCCGAGCTGAGCACGCCTCACAAGGCGCACCCGTTGGTGTTTAACGCCATGGCAATGTGTCGCAATGCACGTGCGCGGCTGGCGGTGGACTTGAGCACGGTGCAGGAGGCGTTGCGCTACCACGATGCGTACGAAGTGGCAGCGGCCATGACGAATGCGCGAGACAATGTGAAGCGGTCGAGTGAGATGATTGCGGTCATCCAGAGCTGCTACGAGTGCATTGAGACGGTGGTGTTACAGGGCGTGCGCTGGGTGGCACGCACGTCGCCAACCAACTGGAGCATTGAGCATCCGCTTTGCGGCATGGACATGGTGATTATCCTCAGTTTGTGGCTGTACCGTCTGGAACATGACGAAGAGCCCGCGACGGAGGAGGAGCTCCAGATGTACGAAAAGGTGCGTATGCTGTTTGACAGCAACATTGTGACGCAGCTGAGCTCCATTGTGTCGCGACTATGGGGGTCCATGCTTGACGAGGTTGTTGTGTGGGGCGTCGCTCGGCTGATGGGCGAGTCGTTCCGTCTGCACTCGCAGGCGCTTGTTGGCTATGTGGACGACATGGAGGACTCCTCGGGGTCTGCGACGCCGACAATGGCATCGCAAAAGGGCGACGACGAGGCTATTGCCTGCTACTAATTTTTGGTCTCTACTCTATCTTTGGACGCCCCCCCCGTTTTTTCTAACTTCTTTTGTCTCGTCTATTTTTGGTGGTGGTGTTTTGGTGAATTGGTGTTGTTTTTTGGGATGCCTTTTTTATTTTTTATTTTGGACTGGGATTTACTTTCTTTTGACACACACTCTTTGAACTTTGGCGTTTTTTTATTTCTTTCCTTAATAGAGAGTTTCTTTTCTTTTTTTTACTTTATTACTACATCGTGTTTAGCAAACGGCATGATGCTGTGTGACGAACTCGAGGCGATGCAGGCTGCCGAGCCTGTTCTCGTTATTGTTTACATTCTTTTACTTTCTCTTGGTGTGAGACTTGACAAAACATTGGAAGATGCATTTTTGGTTCCTTTTCATAGGGCTGGCGGTGGCCGATTGTGAATGTGGCTATGGCACAAAGGTTGATGGCAAGATGGCTCTTTTTACCGACCTGCTGGAGACCGATTTTGCCAAGCTTGGCGCCATTGAGACGGACACAGACTGGGTCCGCCAGGCCTTTAATGTGACGGCAGAGCAAAACCGCGGCGAGTATGGGGAGTCCTTTCGCGTTGATACCATGGCCACCACGTCGGATGGATTGGATCTTGTCGTCAAGGGCCAGCAGGCCCATGGAGCTGTGCCGGTGGCCGAGATTGACACGGCGCGGACAGATGTGTTGTATGGCACCTACCGGGCGTCTATGAAGCTCACCAACACGTCGGGCACTTGCTCGGCCTTTTTCTGGTACTACAATGACACGCAAGAGATTGACATGGAGTTCCTTTCCCGGGAGTATGACCATGCGCGCCAAAGCTTCCCCGTCAATCTTGTTCTGCAGTCCCGGGCGGCCGTGGAGAGCGGGTTTAATGCAGCGGGCACGCCGACGTTTGTCAAGGCTGACCTTGGCTTTGACCCGACGCTGGACTTTCACGAGTACCGTCTGGACTTTATGCCCGGCGTCGTCCTCTTTTATGCCGACAATGTCGTGTTAGCGCGCATGGCAAGCGATGCCGTGCCGACGCATGCAGGCCATCTTGTGCTGCAGCAATGGAGCAATGGCAACCCGGAGTGGTCGGGGGGTCCTCCGATGGAGGATGCGACGACGACGGTGGCGTATGTCAAGGCCTATTTCAACTCATCGACGGAGCAGCGTCAGGGGGACTGGGCGCGTCGGTGTCGGGATGTAGAGGCACCGAGGGCCGTGTGTGAGATTCCCGAGGTGACGCTGACGAACAAGTCAGCATCGGGATGGTTTTTTAGTGGACAGCATAACATGACGGTGAACCAGACCGTGTCAGGGCAGGAGAGTGGTAGTATAATGGGAGTGAGGGAGAGGGGGGTGTGGGCTTTATTTTTGCCATTGGTGTTCTTTTTTTATTTCATCTTGTAGATCACTTGTCGATCCCGAAACATGGCCCCAGCGGGCCGTTGTAACTTGTGGGTTTTTTTTTCTTAAAGGGAGCCCATGTAATATCACCAAGAAAAACGAGTTTTTTAAAGGAAAGAATAAATTTGGAGCGAAAAAAAAAAATAAACGAGAAAGAATACTTTTGGATGGCTGTTTTGTACATTCCATTGGGAAAATGGGCCGCATTGGGATGATGAGAGTGTCCATGCTGGGTGGCTTCATTCCTCAGTGTGGTGAGAAAGAGACATTTGGAAGCTTTATCATCTGACAAAAAAAATGATGGTCTTCTCATCCACCTCGGAGGTATTACTCTGAGCAGATTATGCTTTGCTGTCTCCTTCTCAGCTCATCATCAAGGATTAGCAAAAGGGACGAGGACAACAAATCATTTCGAATGGCAAACGTGGCGGATGGCTATAAAAATAAAAACTTTAAAGAAGCTCTATTATAATGAGCAGCGGCACAAGAGATCACCTTGGGAAAAAGAAACAAAAAAAAAAAGTGAAAAAAGAAAAACATGGCCAGCCCTTTTCTTTTCTTTTAATTTGTTCCAAGTTCAATTCCATCTCAAGACGCTCTCACCCAGATAAAAGGGACCCTCCTCTCTCCCCCTCCCTTTCGTACGTCTCATTCCACCTTCAGGCACACTCCTTTTTTCACATCCAACAAAACAAAAATGTCTACGGTTGACGACAGCATCCATACACAGTCCAATAATGGCATCCTCCAAGCACCCACTGCCATGAATGGCGGCAATAGCCATGGCGCCCTCATTGCACCCAACATCTTTTCACAGTCGTCCACAAATCCAACAGTCAATATTCTCCTCCAGAATAATACCACGAGCCAGACCCTCTACGCCTACATCACCGGTCTCGATCTCACCAATAATAATGCCGTCTTCCTCTTGAGCAGCGACGGCAACACCCCCTACCACCCTGCCAATCCTTCTGCCGACCAGCAGCCCCTCGACGTCGACTGTGACATTCTCGTGGGCCCTCCCGGCGCCTCACGAGTGGTCACCATCCCCCATCTTGCTGGTGCTCGGATATGGTTTTGCCAGGACAATAAGCTCACTTTCCACCTCAACAAGGGAACAACTGGTGCCGCCCTAGTCGAGCCCGCCGTCACAAATCCGTCTGACCCAAATTACCTTCTTCGCTGGTCCTTTTGCGAGCTTACCTTTAACCCTGGTGAAATCTACGTCAATCTCTCCTACGTAGACTTTGTCTCCATCCCCGTCGCTATTGCACTCCAGTCCACCGATGGTTCTTCCCAATCTGTCCAGGGCATGCCCAGCAATGGCCTCGATACGGTTTGCGCTGGCCTCATGGCCCAGAACCAAAAGGATCAAGCTGGCTGGGACCAGCTCATCATCAAAGCCCCCGATGGCAGCAATCTACGTGCACTCTCCCCCACCAATGCCATGCTCCTCAATCCCAGCCTCTTTTCCACCTACTTTGACGCACAGGTAAACCAGGCCTGGTCCGTCTACCAAACCACGCCTCTCACCATTGATACACAGGCCAGCTGGGGCACTGTCTCTGGCAACGTGGATGGCAACGGTCTCTTGACATTCCCCTCTGTGGGCTCGTTCCCGAAACCATCCACCAAGGACATTTTCTCATGTAGCACTGGTGCCTTTGCTGCCTACCCCAACAACACTGATGAGATGGGCAATTTAACGGCACGTATAGCGGCAGCCCTCAACCGGAGCACACTAGCAACCGTGGCAGACCAGCCAGGTGGTGCAGCACCAAGTGCGTACTACCAGGACCCCGTTACCAACCATTATGCTCGGATCGTACACGGAGCCAACTTGGATGGCCGTGGCTATGCTTTTCCCTACGATGACGTGACACCAAACCAGGGCGTCGACCAGTCTGGATTTGTATCATCCGGCAGCCCCGTTCTCTTGAGCGTATATATTGGCGGTGGATCGGCTACGGGGCCTATTGTCCCTCGTGCCCCCATTCATATCCGCGAGCCCAATCCTCATCGCTCGTTGGTCAGCCATACACATGGACGTCGATCTTTGGCCATTTCGGAAAAGCAGCCGCTTGTCGAGGCCGAATATTCAGAGTATTCTGATACAAAGATGGACCTCGAACGTGGCTTTGCAGAGACCCAATCTTTCCAGTTCAAGACACAAGTCTCCAAGCTGCTTTGGCAGTTTGTTGCGTGCCTTTGGGCGGGTTTTTTGGCCATGGTACAGGCCGCATGGTCGGCAGTGCCTCGCCGTATAGCAGAGCCCCTTGAGTGCATGACCACAAAGATATCATCATCCCCTGCGGCTCTCCGACTGGCAGCATCTGTCACGGCCCTGGCTCGGACAATGGCATCAATGGCAATTTTCTTTTTGCAGCCCCTTGTCATCCGGACCTTGCTTGCTCTTCTTGTCATGGGCACAACGTACATGGCAGGCATGGCCTCGGGCATGATGGGTCCCTCGCCTCTTCTTGAGAAGACAGTGTCCGCTGTGCATTATTGGGCCGTGCAAGAATAGGCAGAGCCCTTTGTACTTTTTCTTCTTTACCTTCTTGTATATATTTTATGATGTGATGGGACATGTTGGGATGATTTTTTTCTTGTAGAATGAAGAGAATAAAAAATGAGATATTTCTATGGCTATGACACGCCTTTTTATGATTCTTTTAGGGCCATAGACGCAGCCGCTTCCGTGGTGGGGGCCTCCGAAACGAGGCCCGGAGATGCCATTGGGAGCGTGGTAATGGCAGCCTTTTCAGGAACAGGCGGTGGCGGCATACTATTGCTACTCGGGACTGCCGTGGACGCGGACAAAGACTGCACGGGTGTCATTACGGCAGGCGACTCGACAATGGTGTTGGCTATAATGGGCACGGGCTGGATCGTTGTCACAATGGGAACTAATGGCGCCGACTCTGTTTTTGCAGGCGACGCCACCGCCACGACCTCCTCTTCCACTTTTCCCACCTTTTTTGTCTTCTCCATCTTCTCTGTCTTCTCGGGCTTTGGTGGGAGAGGCCGCAGCTGTGCTGGATCAACAAACCCAGGCGGCACGTCCTTTGCGGCTGTTAGCGTTCGGGGACCTACCCAGGCACCCAAAAGGGCACTCCATCGTAGCTCATGGGACAGCATCCGGCGGATTTCCTTGAAGGCATGCACATTATAGTAAAAAATGCCCGTTTTGGCATCACGATAGCGTGCTGGGTTGCCCGTGATGGGACATATCGGTGGCTGCGACTGTCGCGGCCGTTTGGCCATGGTGTGGCCAAATAGGATCTGCATCTGCACCTGCTTGTCTGAAATGGCAGAGGTGTTGAAGTTTTGCAGGACAATGCAGCTACGGGTGGTGCGAGCATCGCTTGGTGTGGGGGGCTCTGCTGGTGGCAGGGGCGTGCTGGCAAAGGGCATGGCGACTTGTGTGGCATATGGCACTGAAGGAGGCACTGGGGGCGGTGCCATGAGCTGTGCAGGCCGGGGGACAAGCTGGGGAAGGGACGCAGCCATGGGCGTGGCTGTCTGGATGGGCGTTTGTATGGGGAGGAGGTCCACGGGACTGGGCATGTTGCCGGTGGCTGTGGATGCCAAGGAGACTGCCGAAGGCGCTGCAGATGGTATGGCCTGTGGTGTAGGAAGGGTTTGGCTTTGGCCTTGCAAAGGCAGGGGCTGTGGTTGTGGTTGTGGTTGTGGCTGCGTCTGCACCTGAAGCGGCGGTAGTTGGGGATGCATAGGCAAAACTGGCGTCGGGACAGCCATAGTAGAGGCCGTCATTGGCGTCTCCACGGGCGTGGATGTCCCAGTCGGCGTTGCTGGTGTTTCCACGGTAGACACCGGCGTGTTCATCACTACGTCGGACACTGGTGCTGAAACAACCGACGCCGACGGGAGGACACCGCCCCCCAAGGGTGTGTCCGTGTGCACAGAGAGGACAGGAGCATTCGTCCGTGGCGGAACGCTTTCCGTTTGGGGAGCATAGGCCCCTAGTGGCTGCTGCTGCTGCTGCTGTGCTAATGGCAGCATTTCTGGAGGCACAGAGGGTGTCTGAGCCGCCATTTGCGCACGGCGTCGCCTCTTGGGGGCGTCTTCAATCGCCACCATGCGTCCTATACTACCCCCTGCTGAGCTGTCTACACCACTCCAAAATGTAACTACAGGCCCGTCCAGCGTACGATTGTACATGGCTGCCAGCTTGGCGGCCCGCTCCTCTTCCCGCTGCTTCTCTGCCTCTTCCCACGTGCTGAGACTGCGGATATTCGTCGATTCCACCAGCGCAGCCGCCGCCAATCGCTCTTCCTGCGTCATGGGTGGCCGTTTATTGGCCTTTTCTTTTTCCTGCTTACGCGCAGTGATGGCCATCTGCTTTGCTCTCTTCTTCTCCCTCTCTGCCATCTGCTGAAACAGCAGCTCCTTGCTCTCTCGCGTCGTTGTCCGTGAAGACGCCCGCGTGGGCATATCCCCTGCCAAAAGCCAGTTGGCGCTCTCCGCACGCTTCTTTCTCTTCTCCCGGGCCTCCGCCAACGCCTCCGCAGCTCCCTCTGCAGTCTTGCTTGCATCCAGAGGCTCACCAGACACTACACGTGCCTTTTTCCGCATCTTTGACGCTGCGGCAAATTGCGCCTTTCGCTTCCTTTCGGCCGCTTTCTTCTCTCTCTCTGCCTTCTCAAGCTCCCTCTCTCCCTCCAGATCATCGCCACCCCCCTCGGCGCCCTCGGCATCCTCGTCGTCACTCGACATTTCGTCTTGGACGCCCTCATTAGCGTCGCCTTCGTCGCTCCATCCCCCGTCTTCCCCGTCTTCTGCAAACAGCAACGCCAGGTCGTCCTCCTCTGCGCCCTCCCCCACACCGCTCGCCGCTACAAGATAGTCATCCTCGGCGGCTGCGTTTGCCAAAAGCGTCTTCATTCGGTTTCCTGCCGTTGTGCGTCGGACTCGTCCCGTTGCCAACCATTCCACGGGCTTCTGCACCATTTCTTCGTTAGAATCGGACGTATCCGTCATCTTTGACGCCTCTTCCAGCGTTGACTCGTCCATCGTCCTCGTGCGCCGTGTTGTCTCGTCAATTTGACGCCGTCTTCAATACGCGCTTCAACAAGTACTGTTTTATGTATTTTATGCACATTTTGTGCTGTCCTGTACCTCGCTATGTACCCATGCCTGAGACAGCAGCCTGAAATGGTACACATCACGATACAATCGAGGCATGTGCAAGTTGGGCTATATTGCGTCTTCGTCTTACGAAAAGGGGCAGGTAAAGCCCAGCTCTTGGTGTTTCTGAATTACTATTTCACCTCGTACGTAAAGTTTTGCAATCTGAGCCATCTTTGTTGGTGGGCAAAGCAAAAAAAGGCTGTCTTCCAAGTTTCGGGAGTATTTGATTTAGTCAAGAAATCTGTAGGCATGGGAAGCCTAGAAAATATCAAAGTCAACAACTGGGACTCTGACAAATTTATTGATGCTTTGAGACATTGCAAAGCATGCAAAACTATAGAGAGTCTTCAAATCGGCAAAGAAGTGTTTTCAAGCTCTAGTTTCCATCGGATCATTGACCTGTTCCCGGTTTTAGAATACCTTGACATTTTCTTGAAATAAATTATTCCAAGGGATTTAAATTATGCCACCGGTGAATTTCAAAGTCGTGGATTCCATGAGAAGGTCTTTACAATGACCGTGGGAATGTTAAAAAGATTTCCATTTATTCCCGTGGTGAAGATATGAATGTCGATCTCAAGAAATACAATGATGATGCAAAGAAAACTAGAAGTTCTAGAGGTAAGGAATATATTCCAAATGAGATTGTCCAATTCAAGTTCAAAAAACAAGATGGCTTGGGCGACTCTATATGTATTTATGAAGTAGTTACTTTAGTTATAAGATGTTACATCCGGCCTTGTGGAGCTCGATGTTGAATTTATTTTTCAGGTCTAATAGGATGTGTGACATACGACCATCGAGACATTAAGCCCTGAGCAATTCAGCTGGACTCCCGATTACTAGCAAAAGTCCAGCTACTAAGACAATGGGGCGTCATCCCAAAAAGGCAATTTAAAGGCGGGAAAACATTAATATTTGTTACAAAATCAACCACCCCCAGCCATCCTCCTCTTGAAATCTGCCTCGTACAAACGGCTCGCTAAAATACATTGTAGGTAGCGATACGGTCATGTCCCGGCAGGTCCAAGCCCACTGATGTATGCAGACACTCGGCACATACGAATTCTTTATAAATGAAAAAGTTGGCATTTCTAGTACGTACGGCCATAGACGCTGTAGAGCACGGGATCCCGTCCGCTCTCCCTTAGTTAAGCCAGCGATCGGCGGTACAGTAGCCAGGTGGGTGACCACTGGCGAAGTCCCGCTGCTGTACGTTTTTTTGGCCAAAAATTGAAAAAAAATTGACCGAAAAAAAACGTACAGCAGTGGTTTGATGAAAAAACAACGCAAAAAAAAGAAAAGGTTAACGCGTCAAAAAGACACCGAATGATTGAAAGAGAATAATTGCATTGAAATCGTCAAAGAGACGCTTCCGCGCAAGCGCACGACGCGTCAAGAAATCTTTTTCTTGTAAAAATTTTTCATTTTCCAAAAAGTTTGTGTACTTTTTAAATTTCACTCCCTCTTTCTTTGTGAAATGAGCATTCACCGTTTTTTTATCGCCGTTTTTTTCACCGCCCTAGCAAGTACCCTTCGTGTAAAACGTAAGAATAGCCTCTGAATAAGGTAAGATAAACAAAAAAACCAACGACAACAACAATCCTTCAGATTCATCTCAAAAAAAAAGTCCAAAGTCGCGTTGCATCATCGATGGCCGTCTCCCCACGCTATAAAAAAGGCGAAGCTTGCTGTGGTCCCAAACAGGGCTGTGACAAGAAAAGTCCTCGCTCCTAGCGCCTCATTCCCTCCTATCACCAATGGGCAAGGGCCTTGAGTGTCTAGTAGTGTGATGGCTAGTGGTGGAGTCCATTGAAAAACAAAATCATCCCCAAACACTATTGGCCTTTGATTACGGACCTCACGTGGAACATGACAAACATCATCGTCAGCAAAGAGGTAGAAGGCCCATTCTACATAGAACCCCTCCCTATATCAACTACGTTACGCTACTGGGACGTATTTCTTAGACACCCGGCCTCTCTACCCTTTTTTTCGGACCCGCTGCCGATAGAACGGCGGTGACTTTCTTCTTGGGCTTTTTTTTTTTTTTTTTTTTTTTTAACTTTTTGGCTTTTTTCTTTTTTTTTCTTTCATGATTTGTTCTCTGCCTTATGAGGGAAACGGAGCATAGCGTATGCTGAGAAACGACGAGCACGATTCTATCTGTGGAAGCCATACTGTAGTAGCCTGGCGTTCAAGCCTACACCAAACCTTGAATACACTCAAATCAAATCAAATCAAGTCAAAACTGACATAAAATGCGTTTCGACTGGCATTAGGAGCTCACTATTTTAAAACAATATGCTCCTCAGTGGCTATGAAAAATGCATCCTTGCTGTAGAAAATCGTAATCAACTAGATGCTTTTATGTATCTCTCGATAAAAATACATAGTATAATATATAAGCTCCTATGATATAATAGAAACATGCGGTGAATTAATCAACATGGGTTCAACCATAAGGGCCGATATTATCCACAGCATAATATGTATCAAGTTTGAGAAAACGCAATTATTCGAAGATGGAATGAAGGCCTTTGGATTAGCCATGCCAAGTACATAATAACCTCATGTCATCGTGGCTGTAATATTTCCTATCAATTCCCATCATCCAATGTAATGCGGATAACTACTCGAGGTCCAATACATTCTGGTAAGACTCTGATCGCTGGGGGTATTATATTTCAAGAGACAGACGCCCAGCGCTCGGATCTCAAATTCGTTGTATCAAACACTTTGACAATGGCTACACTATGCACAGAAAAACAGGCCACTGAAGCCATCAAATCCCTCTTTTCAAAGACTGGTGTAAAAGAGAAAAAATGCGATGCCGAAAAAATAAAGTCACTCAAAGGGTGCATGCTTTACTGCTTCACTCCATCTGAACTCAACAATGCCATTTCTGATCACGTAGCGTTTCTCTTTTTTAAAAAAGAGTTTACTCGTTCAAAAGGAAGCCCCTCTTTAAATATGAGCTTCTTCGCTATTGAAAACGTATACTGTAGCCTGGAAGTTGCCTATAGATTCTGGAAGGCGTCTACATTGTCATCGCTAACATTGAAAAACTTTAATTCTCGGACAATGGAGCCCTGTATTCAACGTTCCATGAAAAATATCAGGTCCCTTACGAGAATCTATATATGGGAATCCAAACTATCAAATGAAATTGTCAAGACGCTCATTGTACAAAATCAAGGCCTGAGAGACATTACTGTACACACAAGAGTAGGATTTGCTTTCGGGCAACATGTTGATTTTGTCATTCCCAATGGCGAACAGTTCCTCCCAAGTCTTTCAAGTTTAACATTGACGTCACCAGATCTTATATTTACATCAGAAGGCCATCAAAAGCTTCTGGATTCTTGCAAAAAAGCCTAGACTCACTTGTAATCCAATATTTTAAAAAGTTGCAATCGAAGAAGTGAATGTACTCTTTCATTTAGTTATACTTCAAGATTGTAGTTTTAGAATCCATCATATAATTTGCAGCCAATGTATTTATAGTTTAGAGGTCTTTTCCGCTTTTGAAACCTGCGTAGCCTTCAGATCATTAACAATGTCAAGCCGTTTTTGTCTCCATTCAATAAATTCCCCTTCGTTGTATGGACTCAACGTAGATATGTCCATGGCCGTTTCTTTTAATCCGTCTACTTCAATAAAAGTAAACTTTGATGCAGATCTATCCTGGAGCGTCTCTGGCTGCTCCACAGACTGACGAATAAAATCACCCCATCTGTCAAGACATTGCTTCCCGCTTGGAAATTTGGGCAGCACAAGAGGGAAGCAATGAGGCATGGCCTGGTACTGCTCAAATACTACAGGAACACCATTTCCACCGTTGTAGAGTCTAGTCGACGTAAAGAAGCGAACTTCGTCTTCCAGAAGCTCCCAGCCAACAGAGACATACATGGGAGGAGCCCTATTCCACCCTCTTGGAGAACTCGTGATGGGAGATACAAGAGGATGTGTTACAAGATCATCATGACAATAAAGAAAGTGGCGTGGTGGATTGGCTGGCCACACCTCACAGATACGACGGTCCATTGCATCTGCGTTGGGGACGGGCATGGGGGGAAGGTAGTCAAACTCTCCACGATCTGGGGACGGTGTCCAAGAAGGTGAACTGCTTGTGATATCCAGCCATGGAGAACAAAGAGTGACGCTCATGGGGAGTGGAACTGTGCGAGCCTGTCCATACCACATGATCCTTGTATTTTTCCGTTGGAACTCGAGAAGAACACGCGTAAGAGCAAGACACAAGTTACCACCAGCACTGTCGCCAGCAAAGGTAATGTGTTTGGCAGGGACTGGCGCGTGGAACGCATCTGGAGGCGGATACAGGAGAGTCAGATATGAGACCAAGCAGTCCAGAATTTGGGTGGGGAACGGGTTCTGAGGAGCCAAACGATACCGAACAGCATAGCAGCGTCCACCCGTACGGCGAGCCAGGGCACCAGTGGCACCGCGGTGAGTAGCCGGGTCCAGGAGGTACATGCCGCCACCATGCAAATATAGCGTGGTTGTTGCCTGTGGAGCAGTAATATGGTTCATGATGGCGTCAAATCGCTCTAGTTCATCCGTGTATTCAGGAAGAGTGGCAGATTCACGTGCCCTATGGCGATATCCCACCCATTCTGCCTCAACAGGGACGACGTCTGGCCATTTTATGTCAGGAAAAGGCTTTCCATTACGTCCCTCACCCTCTGATTTGTGCAAATCTTTGACTACTTGGATGAGAGCGTCCCGCAGAGCAGTATTTTCACCAGCATCGGCTGCACCAGGGGCTTCATATTGGCTTGCCCAAATGGGGCCACGTACGCCGGGATCACGGCTGGAAAGACGCTGTATCTCGGAAATGCTACGAATCTGGAGAGGGTCTTGGGCTCTTGGGGACGACGAAATGAATGGGAGTGACTGCAGAGGCTGTGGACGAGGGAAAATAATGGCTCTGATAATGGAGATGATGACTTCTGACTGGAGATCTAGGTACTTTGAGGGCTTGGTAGAGCCGAGAATATGACGGACAGCAGTTTTTGTTGCTGCCGGCAGGGAAATAAGAGCCATATTGGCATATTCAAGAATGGTAGAGGAGAGGTCCTGCCCTTCGCCATTATCTTCCACGAGAGAATCGTCCTCCATTTCGGGTTGGCTTTGGCTTTGATTTTGAGACATGGTGGCTAGGTCTAGATAATGATACTTTTTTTTAGATATATTCAAGGCTTGGATAGGGATAGATGATGAAATACTACTAGTACGCCTCTAGTATGGGCCATGATACACAATTCCTTCCCATCACTAGTATCTAACAGTTACTGGCAAGCACGATCAAAACAACACGAGCCTCGGCAGCGCCAGATTAGTAATGATCCCAACTCGGCTGGAAGGTGGGTCCGTTGACATAGCAGGACCCACTTTTGGCGACGGTCTCCACAAGCCTCACGTCACGATCGTCGCTCCATCAAGAACCAGCGATAATACCAGCAGGCCAGGCGAACGGAGGACGGCAAAAGTTCGCCTCTGAGATGACGCGTTGCCTTTTTATCAAAAATGGCTTCTTCCGATGATCTCGAACCAATATGGGAAGACCTCGACTGGTGCGTTCGCTCCTTCCTAATTGATCGATTGATTGCATTGATAAGCCGTGGCTAACAAACAGGGCGATTGGCCAGATGCTCATTATGGGGTGGGACGGCACGGAGGTGACCCCACAAATCAGGCATCTCATTGAAGACCACCATTTGGGGTCTGTTTTGCTGACTGCCAAAAACCTCAAGTCGGCCCACGAGACGGCCGCATTGGTGCAGGAGCTGCAGACAATCGCACGCAATGCCGGCCATCCGTATCCCCTCCTGATTGCTCTGGACCAAGAAAATGGAGGCGTAAACAGCCTTTTTGACGAGGACTACATCTGCCAGTTCCCCAGCGCCATGGGAATTGCCGCCGCGAGCAGTCCCGAGCAGGCATACGCCATTGCCAAGGCCACCGCCTCCGAGGTTGCGGCCTGCGGCGTCAATATGCTGCTGGGCCCTGTGCTCGACGTGCTGACTAATGCACGGTACCAGCCGCTTGGCGTGAGGGCCACGAGCGACGACCCCCAGGAGGTGTCGCAGTATGCCATGGCCTCGATCCGGGGCTACCACGACGCCGGGCTTGCCACGTGTGGGAAGCACTTCCCCTCGTATGGAAATCTCGACTTTCTCGGGTCGAATCTGGACATTCCCATTATTACACAGACCCTGGAAGAGCTCAGTCTCAGTGCCATTGTGCCCTTTCGGAATGCAATAGCTAGCGAGGGGCTGGACGCCATGTTTGTGGGTGGATGCGGCATAGCAAACCCTAGTCTCAATGTAAGTCACGCATGTCTCTCGGACCAAGTCGTGGACGAGCTTCTCCGAAACGAGCTTGGCTTTACGGGCGTGGCCATCAGTGAGTGTCTTGAAATGGAAGCCCTGAGCCATGAAATCGGCGTCAAAGGAGGCACCGTCATGGCCGTCGAAGCTGGCTGTGACGTTATCATGCTGTGCAGGGCATATGACGTGCAGCTAGAGGCGATTGCCGGGCTAAAACTCGGCGTAAGTAACGGCATTCTCTCTCGACAGCGCGTTGAGACGTCGCTGCGTCGTGTCCTCCAGCTCAAGAGAAAATACACGTCGTGGCCAACGGCTTTGCACCCCCCCGGGACGTCTCTTCTTTCAAAGCTCCACGCCACGCACCAGGCCCTCTCTCTCAAAGCCTATGACGACTCTGTGACGGTAATGCGTGACAATGACCGTCTGCTTCCCCTGTCAAAATCAATGCATCCGCGCGAGGAGCTTCTTCTTCTGACGCCATTGGTAAAACCGCTACCGGCATCTTCTGCCACAAAGGTGCTGGAAACAAAGAACTCCAAGACGTCTGGACAGCTAGATAAACTTCTGCACCGGGACCGGAGCGCCATTATGAGTGGAGAGGGCGTCTTTCGCGGACTGGGACGATCACTAGCACGTGCTCGTAACAGTAAACTGCTCCATACATCATACACAGCCAATGGGGTGCGCCCCGTCCATGAGACGCTTATTCACCGTGCCTCTACCATTATCCTAGTGACGGCAGACGCGAACCGGAACTTGTACCAAGCAGGGTTCGCCAAACACGTCAATATGATGGTCTCTATGCTCCGAGCAAATGGACAGAAAAAGTCCATGGTGGTTGTATCGGTAAGCTCGCCATATGACTTTGCCATGGACAAATCGATTGGCACGTATATCTGCACGTTTGACTTTACTGAAATGGCCATGCATGCCCTTGTTCGTGTTCTCTTTGGCGAATTTACGCCCAGAGGCTCTCTTCCAGGAACGCTTCGGAAGAGCAAACGTGTCTTTAAAAAGAGCAGAAACTGGCTTGTGGAGCAGTATAATCGCGAACGTGACGGACGGGGGCTTGAAGAGCTTATCCAAGCCGTGACATTATCTGGTTCCAAGTCGGGCCTGCCCAGTCGATGTTCCATTGACGCATTTGAGCTCAACTACCCCCACATCACGGAGAAGCATTTTGTAGTCAGCAACAGCAGCACACAGGCCCTATATGGCTTTTGTGCCACCTACCACGTAAAAGACTCGGATACTGGCTACCTAGCTGCCCTTCTTGTTGATCCTGGCAAGAGAAATTTGTCTGTGGGCCGGTCACTGCATCGAGCAGCAGTGCGTTCATTGGCCAGCATTCAGGGCGTCACCCGTCTTCAAGCGGGGAGCCCATTCCCAGGGCTGTTCCCAGGGATCCCGATAGACGAGGGGGGGAGCACAGGGAACACGCCTGTAAGTACATCCTCGGTGGGAACCAGTACATCGTCTAGTATACGAACTTGGTTTGCACGTGGCGGATGGGACGTTACTATGCCAAGACGTATCACGGAGCTTATTATTCCTGATTTGAATCAGTGGACACAGCCTGAGCGACTGCCGAAGCATCTTTCGCATGCTGGCATATCGTTTGACCTCATTAAAGGTCCTGATGAGGGTGTGCTTGCGCACGTTTCCCAATATTCTTCGCCTATGGTGACAGAGCTTTACCGCATGGCCATGCAGGACGAAGAGTCGTGTGCGGTTGTTCGTGCAAAAGTGCGTGGTGACGATGAAGAAGAAAAGATTTCCGGTACTGTTATTGTGGTTGCGCCGAATAGTACTATGGCTCGATATTTGCCTATTCTTCAAGCGCCTATGCCTCGGAATGGAGAGTACTTTTATGATGCCACTACGGGGGGTATAATCGCACCTGTTTTGGGACAGCACTCGGCTTCCCTTATGCTACAGGGTTTGGCCATGATGGCTGTGCGGCAAAATAAGACGCAAAAGGCTACGCGGAGTGTTCTTTCTTGGGTGTCGGATGGTGAGCATGAGCCATTATTAGGCATGCAATTTGAGATTCTACATGTGTATGAGGCATTGACTACGAGCGTTGATAATGTGAGTGCTCAACATTTGGAATGAAATGCTAATGACGATAGTGGTCTGATGTACTCTGAGCTATATCTATATATCTACTTCTCGATTTGTTTTATTGAATACCCTTACAACTTGGAAATATATTGATACACTGCCATCGTATAGGCTCAATAACTACCTCCAGTACCTTTTGCCTTTGTAGATCGCCGTTCAAGGCCGAGATAGCATCTTGGAACATACACTTCTTCATCACTAAGAAATAACGATGCTATTTTAAATGGCCTTTTTGCTCTGGATTTGTAATACTCCAGGTCAATGTCCTCGGGCAAGTCATATAAATAGACATTTAGTGACTCTTCAGATGGACGAGAAGGCGCTGATGGGTTCAAGGAGACCATCATCTGGCCTCTGTCCCTGCAGTATTCAACAATATGGTCCAAATCCTTATTACAGACATTTTTTGCATATACATAAAGGTATGAGAGATTCGGGAAGTTTTGGTGAAGCTTCTTTATACTTTCTTGTTTACCAAGGGGCACATTCTCAATCCGAAGCGAGCGCAGTGCATTGGAAGCCTTTGAATAT
This sequence comes from Chrysosphaeria jannelii, assembly GCA_020002325.1. Classification (NCBI taxonomy): domain Eukaryota; kingdom Fungi; phylum Ascomycota; class Sordariomycetes; order Ophiostomatales; family Ophiostomataceae; genus Chrysosphaeria; species Chrysosphaeria jannelii. Next base: position 247,430 of record JAGKRY010000003.1, on the reverse strand, counting down.
ATCAAAGCATCGATAAGCTTGCCAAAGCTCAAAGTACTTCCTTTTGCTCTGGAAAGCTCGACGTCCCTAAGATGGGAAAGACACTTTACGGTGCTGCTGAGGACATTGTCAGTGATGTTGAGTGACTTGAGCTTTAACGTCTCTAAGCTAGAGAGTTTCCGCAAACTTGAGAAATCATCGTCACCAATACCATCACCCTCTATGTGCACGCACCGCAGAAAGGGCATGGGGCTTTGAAACATGCGCTGAAGATGACCTTTTTTGTACGCCTGGGGCGTGTATGCGATGTTAATATCCACGGCCGACGTCTTGTTGATGGCTTCTAGTAGTTTATCACAGCTTTCAAAATCAAAATGGACAAGGTGGATTTTTTTCATTATTTTTTTCGAAGACAATAAAGCATGGATGATGCTTTTTTCTGTAAAAATGCAAGAAGGATGATCAATGACCATTTCCTTTATGTTTGCGTAGCCACGCCCACCCTTACCAAAGGTTGATATAGGGGGACCTTGAATATTTTTGGGATCGAGAATGGTAATTTTCTGAAGGCCCTTGCTCAAGTCTATCATGGTTTTGACAAGAGTATTTGATATTTCAGACTTTTCTATATAAAGGTCCGTCAGATTTTTGAATTTTCCAACGGCCCGCTGTAGGCTCGGACTCATTTCCGGAATGTGGCACTGCTGTATGAACAGCTGCTGTGTCGAGGAGGGAAGTTCCCAAAACTTGTAGACAGTTTCTACGTCATAACCCGTACATTTCATGATATTCTCTTTATTTTTAGCAGGTTCACCAGAAACAATATCTTTCACGAGCTTCTCGACAACATTGAGTGGTGTCGTTTCAAGAGCCTGGGCAAGTTCGCCGGATGTAAAGCAGCCGAGAAAACAGGCTCGAAGGCCATCCATATTTCGCTTTACAATATCATCTTGCTTGATACCTGAAGACTCAAGAAGGCTATGAATGGCCTTGTCGGCCTCCTCTTTTGTGCAAAGCGTTTCCAAAGACATTTTTTTGTCAAATGTAAAGCTTGAAAAAAGGACCTCATCTCTCCTTTATAGTTTTGAGATAATTTTATTACGAAAGGTCATTGGAAAGGAAGGACATCTCATTGTAAGCGGAAGCATGTCCTCCATTCAAAAAACATCAGCTTTTGACGAAGTCGTGGCTATAGCTGTTTAGTCAGACTTCTCGTTAGGGCACTAATACACGTACTGCTGTATCTTACAGAGATACCCCTGGTGTACCAACACGTGCCCAACGCGTTAGGCCTCGGCTCATTTAGAGCAACGGACAAAACACAAAGACAGTCCAAAATGGCGATCCGAGAGGAGTTGGTTGACTCTGCAGCGCGGTTCCTGCTGGACCCGTCGGTGGCATCGTCGCCACCAGCAAGCAGAGTGGCGTTTTTACGCGCAAAGAACATGACGGCCGAGGAAATCGCGGCTGCTTTTGCACGCGCAGGGGCCGAGACGCCGCTAGATCTGGGCCCAGGACACGCAGGGGTGCCGCAGACGATGGTCCCGCAGCAGTACGGCCAACAGGCGCCCCAGGGATACGGATACCCGGCGTGGACGGCGAATGCGCCGCGTAGAGACTGGCGAGACTGGTTTATCATGGCAACAGTGGTGGGAGGCGTTGGCTACGGGCTCTACAGCATGACAAAGCGGTATGTGTACCCCCTAGTGGCGCCGCCGACGCCAGACCGGCTGGAGGAGGACAAGAAGGCGATTGACGAGCAATTTGAGAGGGCGTTTGCCCTCGTGGAACAGCTCTCCAAAGACACAGACGAGCTCAAAGCAGTCGAAAAGGAGCGCAGCGACAAGCTGGACAAGGCTCTGGAGGGCCTCGAAGGCGTCATTGGAAGCCTCAAGACGGCCAGCAAGCGCCACGAGGACGAGGCCGAGCGACTGCGTGACGATGTCCGTTCGCTCAAGGCAGCACTGCCCAAAGCACTCGATGCGCAGCGGGACATTACCGACGGACGTCTGCAGGAAGTCAACAGCGAGCTCAAGGGCCTAAGGACGCTCCTGGGACAGCGCATGGCGAGCACTAGCCCGTCAGGACTGCATTTCCGTGCGTCGTCGACGTCTGGAGCATCGCCTACCAACGCAGACGACCTCCCAGCACCCGCCACGCCCAACGGGACGGCCACGCCGACGTTCACGCCCAAGGCGTCCATCCCCGCCTGGCAGCGAAGCCTCCAGAAGACGCCGTCGCCCTCAACAGAGGCGCAAAGCGCATAGCGGCAATACGTACCCCGACAGGTAGCCCTAATGACATCACTGTACCTGTATCCGTACCCGATAATCCACTTGGCTCATCACGTGATGTCCTTGCGTTGCACAAACGTGTCGGCGCGTCCCCACAGGCGCCACTTAATCATCAACACGGCACGCGACGGACGGTATTTTGATAGTGCCCGGCAAAGACGAGAAGAATGTCGCAGGAACCAGGATGGAGCGTGCGGCGCAACAGGGACACGCTGGCCGGGTCGGGCATGGCCATGCCGCCGCCATCGGCGCTGAAACGGACGAGCACGGCGAGCCACCTCCGGAATGCTTCGGGGTCGCGCCAGTCGCTTGCGCTGTCCCGCACAGGCGTGCCGCTGTTCCGACAGTCGTCGGCAAGCATGCACATGGACTCGGCGAAGCGGCAGTCCGTGCGGCCGTCGTTTGCGCCCGCAAACCGGGCTTCTGTCGACTCGGGCGCCGATCGCCGGAGCAGTGTTTTCCGGGGCGCACGGCCGTCGCTGGCGCCCGGAATGGCGGGCGTCCCCCTGGGGGCGTCGATGGGGGGCGGACACCAGAGCTTTTTCAGCCAGGCGGCGGTGGCAGCGGGCGCATTGCGCGATCCGCGGCCGTTGAAAGACAGGGCGTATTTGACGCGTCTGGGCCAGGAACTGGTGGAGTATCTTGCACAGCACAACTTTGAGCTGGAGACGGGCTACACGCTGTCGGCAAACGTCATGAAGTCGCCCACGCAAAAGGACTTTGTGACCATGTTCCAGTGGCTCTATCGCCGCATTGACCCTTCGTACCGGTTCCAAAAGGCTATTGACCAGGAGGTGTCGGTGCTGTTGAAGCAGCTGCGGTACCCCTACGAAAAGGGCATCACAAAGAGCCAGATTGCGGCCGTCGGCGGGCAGAACTGGGGCACTTTTCTTGGCATGCTGCATTGGCTGATGCAGCTGGCCACCATGCTGGACGGCTACATTGCCAACCGCTACGACGATGCCTGTGCCCAGGCGGGCATTGACGTCGTGGCCGACCATGTCACCTTTGCCTTTCTGGCGCATTCATACCAGGACTGGCTGGTGATGGACGTGGACGGCGAAGATGGCGCCGACGACGCCGAGCAAATGGCGCGGATGCTGGCGCCGCACATCGAGACGATGCAGAAGCAGCTCGACGAGGCCTATGCACAGCAGGAGGCCGAGCTGGGGGAGCTGGAGGCCGAGCATGCCAAGCTTTTGCAGGAGATTAGCGATCTCGAAAAAGCCACCCCAGACATGGCAGCCCTCGACGAGGATTTTGGCATCATGGAAGAGGACAAAGGAAAGTTTGAGGAGTACATCCAGGCGGCTACGCAGCGCTGCGAACGCTACGAGTCGCGCAATCCGCTGCTGCAAGAGGAGCTTGCACGGCTGCAGGACGAGGTTGCCGAGGCCGAGGCGGAGCAGCGGACGCTCCGGCAGGCCGTTGATGAGCAGGGCATCAGCATGGCGGATATTGACCGCATGAACTCTGAGCGTGAACGGCTGCAGCGCGGCCTCGAAGGCACAGGCCAACGCCTCGAGACGGCAAAACAGCGTGTCGCCGAGCGCGAGGTGGAGGCCAGCAACCGCCTGGACGAGCTGGAGCGCACAGTGGAGCGCTACAACACGCTGGCGTACCAAATCGGGCTGATTCCGGCCACGGCAGCAAATGCCAAGGGTAAAAACTTTGAGCTGCGTGTCCGGGTGGACGACGTGGCCACGCACCAAGACGGTGACGCCGTGATGGGCGACAATGAGCGGCTGTTGGTGGACAGCACGACGGGGTACCAGCCGGGCCATGTGCTTAATCTAGACTTGCGGGGGACCGTGCGGACGAGTTTCTCAGTGCTGCGCAAGGACATTTCCGAGCGGCGGAGCGCTGCCATGGAGGCCATGATGAAGGACCATGATCTGCTGGACAATATCAAGGAGGCCATGGAGGACAAGCGCAATGAGGTGGAGGCGCTGGAGCACCGCGTGCGAGAAGCCGAAAAGGAGCACGAAAAGACAAAGGAGGTTCTTTTGGCGCAGAAGCTTGCGTCGGATGCGCAAATTGAAAAAATGGAAAAGGAGCTGGCCAAGATGCGCTCTACGCTCACCGAGTCGGTGCAGCTGCTGGAGCAGCGAGAAATGAACACGAATATCGAGTACGAGCAGCTGACGCTGCGCGTGGATGCCCTGCGCGAGGCGATGCGTTCTCAGATTGAGAGGATGCTGAATGACATTGTCAAGTTCAAGACGCACATTCAAAAGAGCCTCGAGGAGTACGAGGAGTTTGTCATCACCGAGGTGGAAAAGGAGCTGCACGGCATGGATGCCGTCTAAACCTTTTCGGGCCCATCATGCTTTTGCCTTGGTGACTGCTATCTATTACGCCCAATCGTTTCTTTTATGGAGCATTAGCGTGGTCTTACGGTGAGAATAGGCCTCTGCCGATTCTGCATGCCCAGGCAGGCCCAGGCCGATGAAACGCGAGTAAGACGTCGCAGAGCTGGACGGTTATGTCATGTCGAATCAACAAGTGATCCTACAAGAAAAATGAGGTCATCATTACCTCACACACCTCACAACTCGAAAACAACACTAGGCAGAGCATTGTACTTTAAAAGCTGCCATACGCACACAAAAAAATCCATTCATACCCCTTTTTCACCATTTATCCCTTTTCTTTCTTCTTAAAGAAATTATGCTTTTCTCAGGAAAGAAACAGCCCATAAGGGAACCTAGAGAAGGGAGTAGTAGACCTCGAGGGGGGAGTGGTAGGCCCCGAGATGAGAATAGTAGACGTGAAGAAAAACGTTTTGTATATGAGAATATTGATGGTATGAAGGCGAATGATCTGCTTGACTTGCTTTGCCGAGATGGTAACACTCTCTATGAGCTTAGCTTGAATGACGAACTAAAAAAAGTGCATTCAGAAAATTTAGAACGTGCTTTAGCAGTCACTACCAACCTTCAAATGCTCCACATTACGAGCCCTGGATGGACTGCGGAGACCATTTCCAACTTTTTGAAGATCAATCCTTTATTGCGAACCGTTTCGCTACGGAATCTTCGCTTGAACATGGCTGGGAATTCTCTCGTAGCCTCTACGCTCGCATATTATAACCCAGGTATTTCAGACCTTGACATTTCCCATAATGCATACTTCCCTCATGAATGCACATATAGCCTATTGAAACGCTTAAAGGGACTACAAAAGTTGGACCTGTCGCTTTGCTTGGGCGTGCCACCAAATAGTCCTCCTTCAGAGCGGGACACAATGGAATTTATTGCTTTGGCTATTCGGTACATCTTGAATCTCCGAAGCCTCAATATTTCTTACAAGATCAACCATGAATTCTTTTTTTTCCAAAAGCTCATGTCAAATTCGAATCAGGAGTACTTTGCAAGATTAGAAACTCTCATTATTGATCACAACCCTAAATTCGATGACACTACCCTCCAGCTTTTTAAAAAGGAGCTACCATCACTAAAGACACTTTCGTTACGGAGTTCCTCTATCAAAAGTGCAAAGGTATTCTCATCGGCTCTTCAGATGATGCCAAAGCTTGAACGTTTAGGGCTCGCTGACTGCACAGTGACTGTGAAATTTGCTATTACTGGTATTATTGATGGTCTTCTTTCATCAGGTGCTTATAAGACCATTAACGAAATTGATCTGAGGCTCACAGAGGTCAAAAAAAAAAACTTGGTAGAGATCAGGGCCGCGGGAAAGGGCTATTTTAAAAGAACGGTCTTTCGTGTAGGGAAACAGGTCGAGTTTTCAGGGAAAGATGAGATAGTGGAGATTGAAGGCAAAAACGACAGAGGCGAATATGACGAGCGCCAGCGAATGCTAGAGTTTTATGAGGGGCCAATGCGATCAAGTAGCCAATTCCGCTATGTAGTACTTGAAGAAGAAAATACGGTACAGCCCTCGCCCTATCGTAGAATTCCACGTAGAAAGTCTGTTCAAGACTTTCAAAGAGGCCAATACTATCCATCATCATCAGATGGATTTGCGGTAGATGATGCCCCTATGCGCCCGAGTAGCAGAGCTAGCGGTAGAAGTAACGAACTCATTTATACTACTGGTAGTAGGTTGCCATATAGACCACGTTAGGGCAGCAAAACGTATATCCATCCATTTAATTATTATTATGAATTGTTTTATATCTTTATCGTAGCTATTTTCAGTCCTTTTCCCGCTTTTTTAGTGGCAGTGAAAAGTATGGGTACGGCTCCCGATACGTATGACGTCACAGAGAAATTACATAATCACACGATGCTTTTTTTTTCATTCTTCCATTCAACTTTTACAGCCGACAGGAAAATGCGCCTCCGCGTCATTAAGTTGCCGCATATAGAAGAAAAGGGTGTCTTCCCGCCCTATAAAACGGCAGAGGCCGTCCAGGAATACATCCGGAAAAAGGCCATTGAGCTGAAACAAAGCCGAGTAGGCCTTGATAAAACACTTGTCATTGCCCCCACGGTGGTGGCATTCACGCCCAGGCCGACCTTTACCCTCGGTCGACGGCAGCCCGAGCTGGAAATACCGCCCGAGCAGCGAAAACGCATTCTGGAGCCTCTAACAGTCCCCCACGGGCTGGAAAGACGGGAGTGGCAGCCTTCTCTGCACTCGACACTCCGTGGCGGTCTCACGACGTACCACGGGCCTGGCCAGGTGCTGCTGTGGCCCGTCATCGACCTGAAATCCAGACATTTTGAGAACTACAAGAAAAAGCCACTCACGGCACGGACCTACAGCCGTCTCCTTGAGACGGTGACGGCCGAGACGTTGGCAAAACACTACGGGCTGGACGCCTACACGGACCACGACGTGGGCATCTGGGTCAAGACCAAAGACGGGCCCGTGGGCGACGAGCCCCGGAAGATTGCAGCCCTGGGCGTGCACATCAAACGCAACACGTCGGGACTCGGCGTTGCCATCAACATCCACACGCCGACGACGTGGTCGAGCACGGCCAAAGACCCAAGCCAAGCGACGTTCAATCCATGGACTCGCATTGTCCCCTGCGGGCTCCACGGGAAGGGGGTCACGTCCTTGGCCGACGAGGGGCGACGCTTGCATCAAATTATTCCGGAGTGGTGGGACCTTCGGGCAGATACTTTTATTACGTACTGGGCGCAAATATTTGCAGAGAAGCTGGGGCTGGAGCCCGAGCTTGACGTGGACACTGACGAAAAGCTAAAAAAGCTGCTTCGAAAGTTTCCGGCGTATTATGCAGAGGAGTTCTTTGACACAAAAGAATAAACAAATAGTAAAATTGTCCCCGAAGTTGCAGGATTGTCACAAACGTTGGAAAACGATCGCTTTGGCTGCTCGGATAACTTCTGATTCCTGGTTCCCCCTTGTTTTCTTTGTGGTCAACTGTGACCAACTGTGATCAACTGTGATCAAATGTGATCAAATGTGATCAAACCAGAGCTTATCACAGGTTGAACGCATCTCGCGATTTTTTCCCTCGTCCTCTTGTTCTCCTGCTTCTTTATACTTTTACCGTGATTACCTTGTGTTGTACTTATACTCGCGATATTCCTTTCGTTTATTCTTATCTAGTCTAATTTCTTCAAAATGTCGCTGCCAGTTAATACACCTTCACCTCTTCCTGGACAAAATTCAAGCGTTGCAGGTCCTTTGATGGAAGGTATGGCTTCATTTTCTCTTTTCTGTTCTTGACTAATAATAAAGACGTGCCTGATTCTACACTTTATTGCACCAGTTGCAAACGCAAACACCCTTTAGATAGCTTTATCATTTTAAAAAGTGGAAAAAGAAGGAAGACATGCGATAGAAAAGCGGAAAAACTTAAAAACGAACAGAGAAAGCCACGCGATAACTGGGCGTCTTTTATAAGTTTGTTAGAATCGTGGCGTCCTATCGTGAGTGTGCTTCTCTTGGAAGTAATTATACTAATTATCCAGAACGACCTCTCGGCACGAGATGATGAATTCTCCTTTAATCTTGACAGCGTGCCTATCAGCCAAGATTTCTTGTTCCCATCGGAGGGCAATGCTAACGGGCCTGTTGACCTCATTACTCCTAACGCATTGGCGTTGAGGTCTTTTGCTACCACTGTCGCTGGTAAAATCCAAGAGGCTTGCAAATACCGATTCTGGCTCAACAACGCCAATTCTTACAAAGTCAGCAAAAGTTTCTTTTTTTATTGCAGCCAAGATGCAATCAGGAACAAAGTGGGCACGAAAACCAGCGAACCTACAAGCCACCGGGATACCTCTCAGAAGACCTACTATCAATGTAACAGCAGCTTGAAAATCGCCATCAACTTGAAGAAACGCATTTTCACTGTCCACATCCGGCACTTGCATCATGAGCCTGCTAAAGATATTTTCTTAAGCCAGGAGATCATGGACTTCATTGATGAGCGCATTGAAAGCGAAGCAGCGTCTGATATTTTTCGAGAGCTTCTTGTATCTGGCATTGATAATGTCTCAGAGGTCACTCATATTCAGGTCTACTATCGCTGGCTGCAAGCGAATAATAAGCATTGGCGTTATGACGATGACCAGTACCGGTCAGCTAGTCTGTTACTTGACACGAAAACGGACCAGTTTTTAAAAAAAGAATACAGCTCTGGCAATGACTCTGGTTCTCTTCGAGGCCTCGCCATGTTCTTGATCCAGCCTATGAAGCTTCTGTCTAAGGCTCGGGAATTGGTGATTGACTCAACATATGGAACTAATAGCGGTCGCATGGATTTCTATGCGATAATGGCCGAGTATGATGGTGCAGGCTTCCCTTTAGCTTATCTATTTCTCGACAGGCCTACAGCAGCCGGTGGGGTGGCAGCCACCGAAGAAATCCTATCTCAGTTTCTACAGACGGCCAAGGATGAGGGCCTCGAGCCTGCTTTTTTCGGGACTGATACGGACCAGAGTGAAATAAACGCGATCAAGCGGGTATTTCCGACTACCACGATCCAACTTTGTCTTTGGCATGTTAAGCGTGCCATTGGGAAAAAGCTCACGTATCTGTCGGAGGACGAGGTGTCTGTTTCAAAATACGATCCTATGGAAGCTCAGCTGCTCATTCCCGAGCTTTGCATTTGCTGGGGCTCGAAGCCTGCCATGCGCCCGGATGGTGATCACCGCAATGATCATTGCAGCTGCCCGAGAAAGACAACGTCCGACTGCTTTAAGAACCGCAAAGAAGCGTTATCGGTTGCAGAGACGAGTTACGTTCTTGGGGCCATCACAGACCATTTCAACATGCACCCTTACATCGTGGGCCCAGGTGGTAGAACACTATCAAAAGAAGAAATACATGCGCAATGCGCGCGTGCAATGTATCGATGGTGCTTCTCTCGAAACTATTTTTTCTTGTGGGCCTACCTGTATGTGAATTGGTACAAGCCTGGTCAGTGGGAGCTGTGGGCGCGATCTTCGTGCCCTGATGAGATACCCGTGCTCAAGACTACCATGATTCTCGAGTCGCATTGGCATCGAATCAAGCACGGTTTTCTTCATCAGTTCAGCCGGCCTCGCATTGACCAGATTATATTTATTCTGGGCAAGTATGTTGTTACTTCCGTGATGGTAAAGCTTAACGCAGTGCTGGCTAACAACTGGCGCATTGGTAAGGCTTCTTGGCGAAAAGACTTCAAGTCTATTTGGACCGTCTGCACTGCCAAAGCAAGCACAGTCGAATCCGAGAAGCTTTCTGCTTACTCAACGGACCCCCTGCAATGGGTATGTGGGTGTAAATCCTTCCTGAACAGCCGCTTCTTGATATGCAAACATCTATTAAGCTGCATTGAGCCTATCGTTGAAGATCGTGCGATTTTTTTCCGTGAAATCAAGCGATATCGCTCTCCGCCGTTTTGGAGACACCCAAGGCTTGCCATCAAGCCAGCTGTTAGGCAACTGCTAGCTGCTCGTGGAGGTGGTGAAGACGAGCAAGAGCAAGAGCAAGTTCAAGCGGTGGAGCAGGTACTCACCGAAGAACAAGAAAGCAGCCTACCCTTGGGTCCTGACGAGTGTAATGTGGGAGACTCGGATGACGAGGACCTTGACCTTTTTATGGAGAGCAATGTTGAGGTGGATCAATATTCTTTGGAAAAAGTCTACGATCCGAGCGCCTTCGTTAAAAACGCTTTTCTGTTTTCGAAGATGGTCCAGGAACAAGCTTCTGCAGGCAGATTGAAGTTCCTTGAGAGCTGTGAGCCTGTATTCAACAAACACATCCAAAAAGTTATGGATGATGTGAATGCTATGAAGGCTCAGCGTTCTATGCCCGCAGCACAGCCCCCAAAAGGTCAAGCGTCATTTGTTGCGTACTATGCTTCAACAGAGGCACCCGCAGGTCAAAGCAAAGATGAGTAGCTTCCATTTATGTTCTGTATGTTGATTCCCGGTTTGGCTTGGCCTGTCTTGAGCTGGTTTGCTTTGGTTATACTTTTTTGTCATAACTTATATCTGTATTGTCGATGATGTCTCTTTCCAATAAACTTTGTATTTACCCACGCAAGATATGGACTTGTTCATTTGATGAAAATCCAGCAATAGTGCTGCTATGTGAGGAAGGATTCGGGGATAGACGGCTGCTTATTTAGAAAATGTCGGTAACAAACCTCGAGGCATGCTTAGTGCCTACTCTCTACATTACGCTCACATATGTATATGCCTTAATCCAGCTGGTTATGTATTCGCTGGTCCAGGTCACCCCAAGCCGCCAATTTCTCTATAGTGTATCGAAACTCCCGTGATATTACACACTACTAATGTCAAGAACACGAAGGTGCAAATGTGTTGTATGATACATTTATCCCTTCCATTAAGTGTAATACATCGCAAATAGCTGTAGGTCGTACAAGGTTTATTGGCATGGGTTCTGTAGCCACAAAAAAATCCATATTGCTTTTCGAGCAAAAAATATTTGCGTGGAGAGATTACGAAAGAAACCAAAAGCACTACTGGCCTTAACTTGGTCGTGGTCCGAACGTAAAGAAAAAAATAATGCATGCTATCTTTTCTGAGAATAGAAAACTGCATAGGCTATGGCCATCCATAGGCATCCACCATCAACGCTTTATTTTATGTACTGTGCAATATAAACAACGATCAATACATTTAAAAACCTAACCAACTGATGAACTCAACTCTACAAAGATATAGCTTTTTCAAGGCCCTATATATATCCCACCTGTCCCTTACTTCCTTGTATGTAGTCGGTACTTACTAAGTAGAGGGAGCGCTCCTCCAGGTCACATGCATGCGCCGGGCATGGCACGAGACAGAGACACCAGAAACCAACACCAAACCCATACCTCTAGAGAGGGTGTGAGGGTAACCTAATGGACTTTGGGGACGAGATATAGAATGTATGAATGTCTATCTAGAACAGCAAGAGGAGGGAAGCACGAGACGGGCTATGCCCACAGGACAGCTCAGTGAATGAGCAAACATGGTGGAGCAAACGGGACCACACACAACACTGCCCCATGAACAAAGCCCACAACTCAAGAGCAACCGACTACAAAAGGTAGCAAGAAATAAAGAAGATGACGAATGAATAGTGATGAATTTAGCTGCTGCTCCCAAACAAACATATCCTTCAGAGGTACACAAATCACGTGTCGTATTTGTGCATTGTTCTGGAATCTTTAAAGTTGAAGGAAGATTCGAGCCGCTTCAGGGTACATTGTATGTATAGTTGGAATGATCGTCGGTGGATAAAAAGCGAAACGCGATGATTCCAACGATTCATAAAATCCCACGAGAGATAAAAAAAGATGTTTCATGAGGCAAAAAATAAAAAAGACGACTAGCTATTATAGTCAAGTCGTTTTCGGAGCAATGGCTTTTCGGCGAGTTAAGGGGGCGATACATACACCATGATGATTCCGTGTGGCGTCACTGACAGCGCTGTTTTTTTGGGGCGTGAAAGGATTACGGAAAGGGGAAGAAAAAGAAAAGCGAAAGTGCAGGGATATGTTTTTGAAGCCATGTCGCCAAGACAAAAAAAGATGAAGGACAAGACATAAATGGCACGCACTTGGCGCTCTCGAAGGCATTGAAGCAATTGTGTCATTTTTGGGATTCAAAGTAAAAAAGTCTCCATCTTGGATTTGTCAGTTATGTCCGCTTTGACGCAAAAAGGATGCATAAAAAGGCATTCCTTTTCGGGTTGAAACACTGCATAAAAAGGAATACAATGACATATAAATAGTACATACCAGGGTGTGGAAAGATCCCAGGAAGGGGTGTGCGCGGAGACTTTTCCACCCTCATTTGGTGTTGGAAGAGGCAGCCGTTTTTTTTGAAAGAAGCTCTCGTTATGCAGTCGGACATTGTCTTTGCTCTTTTCGCTCTTCGGACTTTACCTACCGGAAGCATTCAGCAATAGTCTTACGCCCACATTTTATTGTCGCACGCTAGCAGTGTGCTTGAGCAACGCCCTTATGGAAAACTTTCCGAAAAGGAAAACAACTGCTCAGCCCAGAAAGACATTTTTGCTTAGGGCACAATCATAGCAAGGAAACAAAAAAAGGACCTCGCCTCGAAAAAAAGCTCCAAAAGAAGTCTACCGTTAGATGAGAATAAGGCCGTTGATATTAGCTGGTGTACATATGTCCGACGTTTTTGTCTGTCTGTATGTACCTGTCGGGTACTTGCAACTCTCATAAGTCCGTCCGACTGGAGACTTTTCCCACGTCAAAATGATTCATTTTCATGGGGTGTTGCAAAGCAAGCTCATTCATTGGTCCAAATCGGTACTTTTTTTTCCTTTTTCTTTTTTTTTTGTTTTTCCATGCACGACTTTTTTTTTCTTAGGCAATTAAGGTGATGCCGTTCGTTGCAAAAAAAAACCATCCTTGATGGGTATTTAAAGGCATCGAACATCCCAACAATTATCGTTTTTATTTCCCATTCTTTTCTTTCCATAAAAAAATAGAATCACTTTTTAATCTTCTTTAAAAGGAGGGTTCTATCAAGAAACAATGCCTACCCACGAAACAGGCTCAGTATCGCCAACTTTGGCACCCAGCCATCGCTCTGTTGTTGAGGAGAAGCAAAACCCAGTCAGTGATGTGGATGTCGCCGTCCCAACAAGCACAGACGTCGTTGCCAATGAAGAATCAAAAGCCGTGGATGCGGCCCCTGCCAATGCTTTTGAACCAGATTATCCCACGGGCAGCAAGCTTTTGCTGATCTCGGTGGCCCTTTGTCTTGCCGTTCTCCTGGTTGCCCTCGATAATTCCATCATTGCCACAGCCATTCCCAAAATCACAAATCAGTTCCACAGTCTAGACGATGTTGGTTGGTATGGCTCTGCCTATCTGCTCACAACAGCTGCTCTGCAGCTTCTCTTTGGCAAGCTATACATGTACTTTTCCATCAAGTGGATTTTCCTCGGCGCCATCTCCGTCTTTGAAATTGGCTCTCTCATCTGTGGCGTTGCCCAGAACTCCGTCACCCTCATCATTGGCCGTGCTGTTGCTGGTCTCGGCTCCTCTGGCGTCTTTTCCGGTGCCCTCATCATCCTTGCCTTCTCTGTGCCCCTTGCCAAGCGTCCCATGTACACGGGCTTGATTGGCAGCATGTACGGTATTGCCTCTGTGGCGGGTCCTCTTCTGGGTGGTGTCTTTACCGACAAAGCCACCTGGCGTTGGTGTTTCTTCATCAATCTGCCCATTGGTGCCATTACACTGGTCGTCATTGGCTTCATCTTCAAGGACCCCAAGCGCGAGCTCGCTGGCGGTGTTGCTCCTGGTGAAAAGGATACGCGCACTTTGTGGGAGAAGATCAAGCCGTTTGACCCCATTGGCACGGTTCTCTTCATGCCAGCCATCATCTGCCTCTTGCTCGCCCTGCAGTGGGGTGGCACAACGTACGCATGGAACAACGGTCGCATCATTGCACTCTTTGTGCTCTTTGGCGTCCTCATCTCTGCGTTCCTCTTTGTGCAGTACAAGCAGCAGGATGACGCCACTGTGCCACCACGTGTGTTCAAAAAGCGCACGATCTGGTCTGCCAGCTTCTTTGCCTTTGCCCTTGGCGCTGCCTTTTTGTCCTCGGTGTACTTTTTGCCCATTTGGTTCCAGGCCGTCAAGGGTGCCAGTGCTGTCAAGTCTGGTCTCATGAACCTTCCCATGCTCATCTCGCTTGTGGTTGTGTCTATTGTTGCCGGTGGTGCCATCTCGGCTATCGGGTACTACACGCCATTCATGCTGGCCGCGTCCGTCTTCGCCCCCATCGGATACGGCCTCATCTCGACCTTTGAGCCTAGCACGAACCACAGCAAGTGGATTGGCTACCAGGTCATTGCTGGTATCGGCATTGGTCTCGGCATGCAGCAGCCCCTGATGGCCGTGCAGACCGTACTGGATATGAAGGATGTGCCCACGGGTACCAGTGTGGTCATCTTTATGCAGACCCTTGGTGGTGCTCTCTTTGTGTCCATCAGCGAGAATCTCTTTACCAACTTCCTCTCGCAGTACATCCGTGAGCGTATCCCCGACCTTTCCGTGTCGACAGTTTTGTCGGCCGGTGCCACGAGTGTCCGCAGCGTTGTGCCAGCACACGACCTCACAGCCGTAGTGCAAGCCTACAGCGACGCCCTCGGCAAGACATTTATTGCCAGCACGGCGCTGGCAGCCATGACCATTATCGGCTCAGGTCTGATTGAATGGAAGAGTGTCAAGGGCAAGAATATCGAAGCCGCCATGGCATAAGCTTATTCTTTCTTCTCTTGTTCTCTCATCTCTATCCTTTTCATGATTCCCCCCACATTCGCTGTATATTTTTTCTTCCTTTTAAAAAAATTGCATGAGTTATGGCCTTGGACTATATAACCCCCAAAATAAGAAATAATTCTAATAATATGAACTACTGCTACTTCTTTCCAATGTCCTCCTTTAAAGCAACAATGCGATTCAATACCAAATGATCCTTTGTCGAGTCTGCATCAACAGCAAAATAGGCCACCCGAATGCCCTGGAACCGTACGCTCTCTGGCCCACCCTTGCCAAGCGTGCTCTCTCCCGCCGCTTCTGGCCACGGCGCACGCCGTTGAATCTCGTCAAACCCAGACTCTACCATGGCATCAGGATAGATCACCTCGCTCTCTGGGCTCACTGCCTTGAGGAAGCCACCCTCCACCTCGTTCGGGTTGTCCACGGCAAACAAAGAATTGTACACACGCACCTCTGCACGACGTGACCCAGCCTCCACCGTTGGCACCCACTGGATATATGCCCTGGGCTTCTCTTCCCCTGCGTCCCGCACAAGAACGGCCTGAATCTCCGTCACCTTGCCAGACGCATCCTTGGTACACGACTCGGCACGGATAGGGTACGGCACCTGCAGCAAACCCACCGTCTTGCCTGGAGCCAGCCGGTAGAAGGTAGGGTCGGCTTGCTCGCGGAAATCCGCACGATCAATGTAGATTGTCGAGGAAAAGGTCACGTTGTGCATGCCAACAGAGGCGTCCTTGGGGTTGAAGGGGATCGAAAGGGACGTGCCCGCAAGATCACCAGCATTGGTAATAACCACGGGGACAGGGTCAAGGACAGCCATGAGGCGCGGCACAGTGCGCTCGAGGTACTTGCGCACCGCCTGCTCAAACCGCCGAATATCGATGGTGGTGTTGGCTGTCGTGACGCCCAAATCATTGACAAACTCGAGGATGGCACCGGGGGGCACGCCCCGACGTTTGATGGCAATGAGGGTGTAGAGCCGCGGGTCGTCCCAGCCACGCACAAGACCGGCCTGGACAAGAGCAAGGATCTTTCTCTTGGACAGAAGCGTGCCCGTCATGGCCAGACGGGCATACTCACGCTGCATGGGCTCGTACACGCCGAGCGAGGTGTTGAGCCACTCGTAGCTGGTGCGGCTGAGGAAGAACTCTGTGGTGCACAGAGAGTGGGAGATGCCCTCGAGAGAATCCACAAGACAGTGGGCAAAGTCATAGGTTGGGTAGATGCGCCAGGTGTCGCCCGTGCGGCAGTGTACCGAGTCGAGCACGCGGTATGCTGCCAGGTCCCACATTTGCGGGTTGGGGTCCTCAATGTCTTGTTTCATGCGCAAAAAAGCCTCTGTTGGCTGGTATTTGCCGTCGCGCATGGCCCGGAACTCTGCCAAATTGTGCTCGGGCGTCTGGTCAGCGTGGGCACAGCGGTAGCGCTGGCCACCGAGCTTGCCGTCGTCGGCCATGCCCCGCTGGCGCTTGATTTCAGCGTCGCTGCAGGAGCATACATAGGCCTTTCCGAGCAGCACGAGCTTCTCGGCGAGGGCGTACAGCTCGCCAAAGTAGTCCGACGAGTACGTCGTGCGCGAGGGCGAGAACCCGAGCCACCCGACCATTTCGACAATGGCGTCAAAGTACTTTGTCTCTTCGGCCTCTGGGTTTGTGTCGTCAAAACGGAGAGTGCAGGCGCCTCCGTGGAAGCGGGCAAATCCAAAGTTGACGGCAATGGCCTTGGCATGGCCGATGTGGAGGTATCCGTTGGGCTCTGGTGGGAAGCGGGTCTGGACGTCGCCAACGGGCCGTAGCTTGTAGACATCGTCCAGAAAGCCCGTTTTGAACATGCTGTCCGGGTCTATGGCGGCCTCTGGCACGTCTGCGGCCTTGCCGGCCTTGTTATTGGCCTCGCCGCTGGTCTTGGGCTCGGCAGCGGCCTTGGCAGCGGCCTCCTTCTGGTACTGCTGGGCCTTTTTTTTGGCAACCCGTTTCTTCTGGCGCTTCTTGAGCTCGCCCTTGGAGACCATGTCCCCGGTCTCCTCGTCCAGATACAGCTTGGCCACACCGTCTGCAAGGTCCGCCATGTTGTCGTTGCTCTGGCTCGTGAGGCGTGAGTCACCCTCGCAGATAGCATTGAACGAAGATAAGATTAGCGCCCAGGTACATCCAGAGGTACTACCATGCTGACTACAGCTCGTCCCACTGCAAGCACGTGCCTGTCCACGAGCGCCGCAGGCAAGCAGCCGATGCTGACGGAAGCAGCGTCGTCCACTGTACCTGTGTCTCGGTCGTTGTGGTGCGGCTCGTTGTGGTCGTCGTGGTCCGCGACGTGCTTGTTGTGGTCGTTGTGCGCGTGCCCGGCGCCGTCGTGCTGGCCGCAGACGTTGCCGTCGAGCTTGCCGTGCTCGTCGGGTCGTCGTCGTGGCAGCCCCAGAACCGGCCCGGCGTTTTGCACGTGGTCGACGACACAGTGCTAGCCGCAGTGCGAGTAGTGCTAGCAGCAGACGTAGTAGAGGTGGCTGTCGCCGGCTCGTCGTTGCAGCCCCAGAAGCGCCCCGGCGTCCGACACGTCGTTGTCGTCGTCGTCGTCGTCGTCAGCGTCAGCGGCGTCGTCGTCACAACCGTCGACGTCGTCGTCGTTGTTGTCGTCGTCACCGCCGAGCCGTCGAGACAGCCCCACCAGCCAGGTGTCTTGCACGTGACCGTGCGCGTGCGCGTGGCGCTGCTGCTGCTCGAGGAGCTGCTGCCGGGCCGCGTCGTGGTGCGCTCGGTGCCGTTGCTCTCGTACATCTTCCAGCTGCCGCAGTCGCGGCAGTCGGGCGTCAGCCGGCACGGCGGGACGGTCTCGTAGGCGAGCAGCACGTCGCGGATGACGCTGCGGATCTTGTGCATCCCCACGCCGACGCGCCAGCCCTTGTCGGCGACGACGTCGTAGACGCACTCGTGGCCGGCGTGGCACGACGACTCGAGAGCATAGCCGGCATACGTGCACGCGGCAGTGGCGCCGTTGCAGATGCCCATGTAGATGGGGTCGGCCGTGTGGCCAAAGTGGAAGATGCCCGTGAACGGGCGCTTCTGCGGGGCTGCGGGGTCTGCGCCGGGCGGCACCGGCAGGCCTAGCCGGCTGGCCGCCATGGCCTCGGGCACGGACTGGAACGTAACGACGGGAATGCCGTACGCCAGGCCGACAAAGGAGCTCACCGAGCCGCCGAGCGAGTGCCCGGCCAGCCACACCTGCGCGCCGGGGTAGTCGGCGCTCACGTTGGCGTACAGCTCGCGCGCCGCGCGGTAGTAGCGGTTCTCCGCATACAGGGCACGCCGCACGCACGTGTTGTTGCACGTGAGCGTGTCTGTGGCGCAGTCGCACACCTGGCGGTACGTCCACTGGCCCTGCTGCCCGCAGCAGCAGCTGAAGAAGAGGTTGTCGTTCTCCTTGTCGTTGGTCGTCGTGCCCTCGCCGTCAAACACCGCCAGCGTCGTGCCCTTGACGCCAATCACCACCGTCGCGTTGTCTTGGTCAGCAAACACGTGACCCCGCAGCCCGTCCTGCTCCCAGCCAAAGTCGTCCGTGCGGTTGAAGGGCGCGCCGACGTCGTCCCACTGCGGCTCCGAGGGCGTCTCGACGTAGGCGTCGCTCGTCATGTACGCCAGGCTCACGACGGTCGCCTTGTCCGTCACATCGGGCATCGCCACGTGGTCCAGCGTCCACAAATCGGCCGCGAGCGGCTCGGCCACGCCCTGTTCGCGCGAAAAGGCCACCATTGCGTCGACCACAGCCGGCCGCCGGTCGGCGAGGCGCTGCACCGGCCCGGGCACGCTGCGGGCGGCCAGAACAGGCAGTTTCTCGCGCTCTGCGTCGTCGTCGGCCGCGATAAACACGTCGGCGTGCCGGACGGTCTGTTTCCGGTGCAGTTCCGGGTACTTGTGCGTGCCGTGATGGTGGATCTCGCGCAGCGTCTGTCGTCAGCACCCGTCGGCGAGGAGAACACTTACAAAAACATGCTCTGCGGCCTGCGGGTGCGGCCCGAGGGGCGGGAGCACAATCTGCTCGGAGAGCCGGCTGTCCGTCGCTCCTGCCGTAGTAGACGTTGCCAGGAGCAACAGAAGCAGGCGCGTGACGGCACGGCCCACAGAAAAAGGCGTCGTGGTCGGTGTCATGGCAAACCCGGAAGGAGTCAAAGATCAAAGGAAGGAGTGAGGGAGTGAGTGTTCTGTGCGGTTGAAACTTGAACGAGAAGGAGGCGGCTGGTCGGCACCTGCCTGTCAGGCTGTCAGACCCAGCCTGCCGATGACGTCGATCGAATGACTAAGCAACTCGTACCGTCGCACGTACCGCGCAGCGTCATGCCAGGCGGGCGTCTGCCGCGGACGCTGGACGACGATGGCGGATGCGGAGCACGACGAGGCGACGGAGGCGGCGCTGTCCGGGGCCGAGGACGACGATGCGGTCCTGCGGGCCTCTGTGGACATGGGGAACATGCCCATAGAGCTCGTGCAACTGGTTGATTCGTGGGTGCGAGACGAGGCAAGATCCGGCGAGTGCTAACAGGGACAGCTTTGTCGCGAGCCTGCAGGCCAAGGTGCACCGGGCGCCGCCGACGGCCGAGAGCCTGTCGGGGCTGTTCCAGGACTTTTACGCCACGGCTGCGGCCAAAATCAAGACGTTTGCAAGTGTCCCGGACACCCAATCGCAGCCCGGACGGACGCGTGCGTCGACGACGGGCTTTCTGCGGAAGCGCACGGGCGCCGTGGAGGTGGCTGCGGAGGCGGGGGGTGCTGGCACAGCCGGAGGGAAGCGAGAGAAGCAGAAACTGGCGCTGCTGGAAGAGGCTGTCGAACGACGGCTTTGCGAAGGCGTGTACAGGAGCATATACCGCCACAAAGCCACGCAGGACGAGGCCCGTGACGAGAAGCTGCGGTCCAAGATTGCCTCGCTCAGCGTCGTCGGCATTGGTCCCCGCGATCTCAACCTTTCGGTCGACGACGAGGAACAAGTCAAGACTCTACTGCGGGAAAGCCGTGAGCAGCTGCAGCAGATGGGCGAGTCGCACTACCCGCTGGGCAAGCTCAACAGGCTCAAGGCCTTTTGTAAATCCATCGTAGACACCCTCGGCGAAGTCCACCCATCGTCGTCCGCCGATGAAATCGTCCCGATGATGATCTATGCCCTGATCACCACCACGCCGGCCCAGCTGCACGTCTACAGTGACATGGTCTTTATCCAGCGCTTCCGCTGCGCCTCTCGCATGGACGGCGAGTCTGCCTACTGTCTGACAACCCTCGAGGCAGCCATGTACTTCCTCGAGACGGTTGATTTGTCAACGCTGCGTGCGGACGAGAGCCCCGAGGGGCCCCTCTCGGCCGGCGCCAGAGACGTCGCCGACACGTTCCCGCCAGCGTATCGTGCCGAAGAAGAGCCCCAGCCCGCAGACGAGGCCACGGCACAGCGGGACCGGCGGCTGAGCACGTTGATGACCGCCATGGCCCCCCAGACGCTGCAGTCTGCAGGCGGCGTGGTGATGAATACGTTTAGCGCCGCCGACCAGCACCTCAAGACCATTGGCAACAGTCTGGAGGGCAGTCTGCGTCTGATTGTCAGCCGGCTGCAGCCAATGCAAAAGGAGCTCCCGCGCACGCTGGACGACGCACGGCGCATGGTGGCCCCCGTCGACGAGGAGGACAAGGACGAAGACAAGGACAAGACACGGCGGCCAGCAGGCAGCATGGCCCTGGAGGAGCGGATGATGCAGCTGTTTGGCGGGAAAAAGGCGGCGTCTCGCCAGGCCAGTGCCGATAGTCTGCGCCAGGAGCCTCCCGCCAATCCGGCCCTGTTCGACTCCGTGCGGAATCTGGGCAGCTCGCTGAACCCCATCTCGCGGCTGGGTCCATTCCGCGGGTTCGGACGTGCCGAGCAGCGTGATAAGGAGGATGGGGACAAGGCGAGCCTGCAGACGAGCCCGCCATTGAAGCAGTTTATGGAGGGGGAAGCTGAGAATCTGCGCATTGGCGATGTGGAAGAGCTTCTCAAAGACTACCGGCGCCTGGCTGCCGCATTGAAGCAGCTGGGGGCTTTCAAGTAAAAAAAGTCTATTAGGTAGTCTATGTAATACAACGGTCTCATTGTGTTGGCTCATAATCGGGCGCCAGATCGCCCATGGTATCCATAAAGGTAATGTAGTCGTACTGTAGCTCGCCACGGTCCTTTTCCATGTCAGGCCCCGAGTGGCGAGGCATCATCTCAATCAACTGGTCAATCACCTCGTCCGGCACCAGCGAATGCCGCAGATCCATCTCTGTCACATACGGCTTCCCATCAGCCACCTCTCGGAACGACTGGAACACCTGCTCGGCCGTGTTCTGGTCTTCGGTAACGTCCACCATGAACCGGATAAACTGCTCAAAGGTCACGCGGTCGGGGAGCACGACACCCGAGGCCGTCTGGCCGGTGGCGGCCTGCACAAAATAGTCGTGCATCTCGTCCTCGGAAAAGACGAGGCCCAGCGACGCCAACGCTGCTGAGAACTCCAGCTCCTGGAGCGAATTGCTGTCGTCGCGGTCAAAGTGGCGAAAGACAGACTCAAACTCTTCCAGCTGAATGGGCGTCAGGTTGGTCATGCTCCGTGCCACAATCTGGTTCTCGAGAAAGGCCAGCTTCTTGGACACGCTCGTCTTGACCAAGCCGAGCTCATATGTCAGTTCATCATACGTGTATGTTGTAAAGTCGTTTTCCTCAATGTTGGCCTCTTGGCACTGTGCATCCACGGCCGCAATGGCGTCCAGATACGACTCTAGGGGTGCAATGTTATCCGACAGCTTCTGCACATGCATCCGCTGGTCGCCAACGTCGCCCTCGAGCCCTGAAATGGCCAGCTGCACTGTGTTCAGCGCCAGGGCAAAGTCGTTGGCCTTGTCGGCAAAGGACTTGCGCAGAGCGTTCTTTATATCACGGATGGTCTCGTTGATGAGCTGGCCATGGCCCATCTCCAGCTGTGTCAGCGCCGTCCACTCCTGGTCGAGCACATCCAGCCGTAGATGCGCCGGTGGCTCGTACGGTCGCAGTCTGTACGTGCCCAGCTTCGTCTTGATGTTCCCCAAGAGCGTGGCCAGCTCGCTCTTCTCAGCCACCCACTCCCGCTTCTGGCCGCGCTTGTACGCTGCAAAGGCCGATGCCTGGGCCTTGGCATCTGCATACGTGCCCACAAAGGAGGCGTTGCTCCAGGCGTCCATCTGCGCGTGGATCTGGCGCAGGAGCTCGGCCATGCGCTTCTCGTAGGCACTCTGCATCTCCCAAGCGCCTTGCATGTTATTAACAAACTTTTCCACCCGTCGACCGGCATTTTCCACCTTTTCCATTTGCGAAAAGGCATGGAACCAGTACGCAATGTACGTCATCAGCGACCGCTCGTCTGGCTTCGCCACGTCACACACATCCTCGACATCCAGCAGCTTTGGGATGCCAATCTCCTCGTGCGCCAGGTCAAACGCCAGCTGCATGTTGCCCTTGCGGTCGTTCTTGTCCAGGGCATCATAGTCAATCAGGTCTGGTCGGTGGATGTCCAAAAGCGCACAAAAGGCCAGTCCATCATTCCAACTGGCGCTGAAATCCCGAACTTCCACCTCGTCGTAGCACGCCGTCTTCCTCTGGCACCACAGAAGGAGGCCCTCCTTGGCCGTCATGCCCTCCTCGTTAATGTCACTAATGGTGAACCGCAGAATCAGCGTCCAAATGAGGCCGAGAATAATCTTGCGGTTGCCGTCGACGACGTCTTCAGCGCCAATATTGGTCATTTGGATGCCGCGCATCTTGACAAAGTCCAGGGCTAGGTTGGCGTTCTCAAACCGCTGCACCCGCAGCTTCGGCCGGGCTGCATACCGGCCTAGGGACTCTCCTGACAGGCACTCCAGCAGATGGATCAGCATCACGCCGTCGCCCAAATCCGCCACCAAATCCTTGACCTCGAGCCCACGCTCGTGGATTTTGGTGTTGAGCCATTTTGTGAATGTCTTTTGCTGCACCCGGACCCAGTGCTGGTCATTCATTTTCTCTTTTCTCTCGTGTCTTGCCTTGTCACTGTGTTGTGCGCAGCCGTGCCACACATGCCCACTATGTCTAGACTCGACGATCTCTAGGGGCATCGCCACTATTCAGCGCGCATAGCGCTGCTATTTTTACTGCATTTACTACCATGCTGCCCTTTTCTTCTTCTTTTCCTTTACTTTCTAATCTTTTTTCACTTGTAAAATAAATAAAAAAAATACATTAAAAAATATAACTCCCCTCTAGGCTATGAGAGTCGGACAACTGCTCCATCCACGCTGACGCTCGCGAGGTGAGGGCATGTCTCCCGTAGCGTCCTGAAATCAGCCTTGACCAGCGCTGCCCTCCCCACCGAAACACTCTTTATAAACATCTTGGGCTTGGCAAAAATCCGTGCAAAATCTCCCTCTTCATAGACTCCCTTCTCATACGTCAAGGAGACATGCTCAAGACTTTCAATATCATCCACGGCTTGCAATACAGCCGTCTTTCCTTCCTGAAACCCAAGCTTCTTGAGCCGCACCGTTGTGGGCTGGCGTGATAGCAATGCACAGAGACCCCGTGGTGTAAAGATCACGTCCGGCCTCTCTACCTCTATACACTCTAGTGCAAGAGAGCCTTCCCTAGTGCCTAATGAGTCAATGCGTGGCCCTAGTGCTTTTGTATTCCGAGCCCCGAGACGAATTTCCTTCAGCCCTATATTGTTGCAAATAAGCGTCTTGATAATCTCGTTGGACAGTTCCGACCCTGAAATATCTAGCACGCTCAAGGATACCACCTTTTCTAATGCAAGTGCTAGGCTTGGTAACATTACGGGGGCTACAAGCCCTTCCATCTTTGCCGCCCTATTCCCACCCAACAGCCATAGCTCAAAAACCGCTCGTAGCGTGCAGTCATAGTCTTTAGGCTGTCCACGAGGGCGTTTCGACGATTTGACAAAGGTCCTTGTAAAATAGCGCTTCGTATTCACCTCACGTACAGCTTTCCCCAGTTCCTTGGAGGTGAAGCAGCCCTGTATACAGTCACGAAGGGATTGAAGTTTCTCACCATAGCAGTCGTCTACTGCTATAGAGGTGGATTTCGCGAGGCTGTAAATGGCCTCAATGGCCTGCGCATCTGTGCAAAGAGTCGTCGTCGCCGCCATGGTACTTGATGCTAAAAAAACGAGTAAATCACCACCTCTCCCTTTATACTCCGGAAAAGGCGTACTATGGAGCTTTCATTTTACCATTGTAATACGTATAGACCCATCCATTATGCCATCTATTGCCCCCAAACCTTGACGTATGCAAAATCATTCAGATGAGAATAAACGTAACAATCTTACCCCCGTGACTGCTATTATGCAAACTAATGACGCATTTCATCACACATTAACACTATTCTCGTACTATCTGACCCCTTCAATAATGCCCTCCTAAAGCTCAACGCCACTTGGCTATTGAGCAGAGGAAACAGAAGTCCCTGAACTCGAGCTTCATTTTTCTGGTCTACCTATTCACGAGTGGCATACGACCACTAAAGTAATGTACCCTAGAAAGATGGGCTGTATTCTATATGAACACCATCATAGATTAAAATTTTAAAAGGGAAAACATCGAAATCGCCACTAAACAACCAAATCCGCCATCTCCCGATCTGCACATACGCATTCTTTATAAATGAAAAGGTTGGCATTTCTAGTACGTACGGCCATAGACGCTGTAGAGCACGGGATCCCGTCCGCTCTCCCTTAGTTAAGCCAGCGATCGGCGGTACAGTAGCCAGGTGGGTGACCACTGGCGAAGTCCCGCTGCTGTACGTTTTTTTGGTCTTTTTTCAATTTTTGACCAAAAAAAACGTACAGCAGCGGGAGTTTGAAGAAAAAACAACGCAAAAAAAGAGAAAGCAAAGGAAGGTTAACGCGTCAAAACGACACCAAATGATTGGAAGAGAATAACCACATTGAAATCGTCAAAGAGACGCTTCCGCGCAAGCGCACGACGCGTCAAGAAATCTTCTTGTACATACATAGGTAGTAAAATGTTTTCATTTTCAAAAAAGTTTGTGTTTCTTTTTGAATTTCACTCTCCCTTTTTTGTGAAATGAGCACTGCATTCACCGCTTTTTAATGTCGTTTTACTTTCACCGCCCTTAAAGTACCCTTGTGACAAACACAAAATCAAATTCTGAAGTTATATGTACCTCCCTATGTACCTGAACCTGAAAAAAAGCCTGTCATTTCATTGACTTGAAAAGAAGCCACAAAAGCGGTGTATTCAATTTGGGAATCTATGGTGCGACCGTGCGAGTAGTCGCGCTCTTGTAATGAAGATGCTCGGTATGCCTTTTGACGTAGTAAAATTTTCCAACTATAGATTTCTCGATATATTCTGGGAGCTTGATCTATGCCTGTATGTCACAGATATTTCAATAAAAGAACATCTCGAATAAATGAAAAGTCTGAAATCTTGGCCCTTGTCCACTTCACATTTCTCTTTAAAGGATAAGAAAAGAACGACAAAAAACATCAACAGTACGACTTGAGCGTTATGCCCTTTTCAGGTCTTCGTTTATAGTGAGCTGAATAATCGCCGTCACTTTATAGCAGTTAAGGCAACTTCAATCATGGTGTACCTCGCAATATTGCATTAGGTAGGTATATAAAGTAAAGATGAGTCTCATGTGTCCTACTTCTTTTTTAAGCAGACTACTACCATCGTAAAGCACAATAGGCTCTGTTCCTAGAATGAAGCTAAGGAGGAAATTAGCCTACTCCTAGCAGATATTGTGGCACATGATATTATGAAAAGCTTAATTTTCGTGCTGATGTTGATGCAACTGTTGAATGTACTACAGAGTGCTTAACTTTAAGCATCATGGGATCTGAGATATCCAATGGACTCATCGGGGAACCGATTCTTCAAAATAGTAGCCTCACTACTATTTTCATCTACTACACAAAGTACCAAAATGTAGCACCATTATTTCTTCTCTTGGGAAAAATAACTCTTGGGTCCTTCCAGCTTTGGAGAGTCTGTGTGTAGATTTGCCGCATCTTATATTCATCCCAGAAGTCTTTTGTAGCCTTTTGTATCATACAATCACCCGTCTATATCTTCGATATTTTGACTATATAAAGGGGAAGTGTCGCATCCTTGATACGATGAGAAAGATGAAGCACATCAACAATTCCCCAATTTGTGAAGTCTCGCACTATACGGTGAAAAAGGCAACCCAGATGACTCGAAGATGGCCAAGGAAAGATACATAAAGAATCTGTGAGAGGAATGGATACGTTGATGAGGCCTCGCTGCTATCTATTTGTTCATTGACAAAGAAATTTTTAAAGCGGTTTATATAAATTCGTACATGGTGTAAGCCATTATAAAGGATGGGTAGTGACAATAAGACGATCCTAAGCGCCAAGACACGGCCTGGTAAGACTCTTATTATGGACAAAATATAATCATAAAAGTGGTTTGACTCGATAATGCATCCATCATTTTCATGAGTCGACATGAGCATTGAAAAGGGCGGTTGAAGGAAGCCTCGTTTTCATCCAGTTACATGTGGTAATGAACCTACACTTAGGCAGAAGAAAAGAACTGTTTTGTATATTTATTGGCGCCTTACACATAGAAGAACATATATTACCATCATATTACTACGCCGCGATACTTTCTTAGTTGTCACCAGAATATTATGGGTTTACGCCAAGCCATATAAAATGAATGATAACCCATCCACCTAGAGAATGTTGTTTCTTAAAAATAGTCTTCCGATTTTTTTCGCGCAACATCACCAACATCAAGATGCTTTGCAGCATGTCAGCCGTCATTACCGGCCTTTTGGCCTCCACAGCCTCTGCTGCACATTATTTTGCCAATTCTTCATCTTCCAATTCTTCCGCCACCCCTCCACCCCCTCACACTCCAAGCCTGAGCCTCACAGCCCAGCTTCGGCTGGCAGATACGTACGTTTCATTTTTTTTAAAAAAAATGATAGTGGAAGAAGCTAATGGAAAACAGCGCCGCTGATAAATATTCTCTTTTGAAGCCACTAGACTTTGTCTTTGACTTTTCCATAAACATGCAGGCCGATCGTAAATCTTTTCCCCCATTGGTGGGTTCCGGTTTATCAATGGTGTCTACAACCATTCCTCGTATGCTTTCTAATCTTCTTTCAAAATCGTATGCTAATTGAAAAACAGCCTGTAGTGTTGCCGCTCTGCATACCCACCCTCGAGCCAGTGAAATATTTATTGTCGTCTCGGGAAACCTGACGACGATAATGATTCCCGAGACAGGTGCAGTGGATGCGCATAGCAACCCAGTCGTCATTAATACAACCTTGACTGCCAACCAGGCTACGGTGTTTCCCATGGGATCGTTCCATGCCCAGTTGAACCATAACTGTGAGCCAGCCATTGTGGTGGCAGCTTTGAGCAATGAAGACCCAGGTATTGGTCAGGTCTTGCCACAGTTTCTTCAGCAAACGGACGAAGTTGTTTTTAATGCACTTGGTGGCATTATTGCACAGAAAGATTTGGCCACGCTACGAGCTGCTGTCCCCGGTGGGGTGACTTTTAATGTCACAGACTGTCTCCAGACATGCAATTTGATCTAGCCAATGTTTTCCTGCCTTTTTTAATGCCTCTATCTGTATAATAAATCTTCTATCCTTCTAATAAACAGAACCTGTAATTATTCACCATGTTTTTTTTTGGTTGTAAGTATGTTTAGTTTGTAGCGTCTTTGTATTTTTCAAGCGCCGTTTGTATGGTAGCATGAACAGATATACCCTAACGCTCACCGATTCTATTTATTTTCGAAGTAAAGTAGGACCGTGGCAACTGACTGAACAACTTGAGAGAGGAAATATATGGGAAAGCATTCACTTACCAGCCTGCTCATGCAACGAGAGATGAACAGATTTTTGATGATAATATGCTTTTATAAAGCCTTTAAGCACTCGAATTTTGAGCCACGAATTGACCACCATCGGAACTTGTTATAGAGATAGGAATCACCATCCACAATGTCCAACCCCTACAACAACCCCTATAACAGCTATTACAGCAACCAATGGAGCTATGGTGGCTTCCCGGGCGAGGACTACCACCAATACGGCCATCCCATGTATGGTGGCCCCTACCATGGACAGCAAAACAACCCATGGAGACAGCCCCGGGAGGATGCTTATGAGCAACAGCGCCTTCGAGCCAATGAAGAGGCATGTGCTCGTGAAATTGCGCGTGACCGGGCCCGCCTTGAGCAGGCCCGTGCTACCGCTGAGCGTGAGCGTGAGGAAGAGCGTCTAGCTTACCAAAGGGCTTGTGCCATTGAGGATGAGAGGGACCATCGCCATATGGAGCGCACCTGCCAAGACCGACGGGCTGAAGAAATGGCCGAGAAATGGGGTCCCACAAGAGAGGAGATTGAGCAGATTGGATATGAGGCTTTTCGCCAGAATGATGGTGGACATGCAGCTGGACATTATGGGGGAGCATGGGCTCAGCAGCAGGGTGGAGGCTACGGAGGGCCTTGGGTACAGCAGCAGGATCCTCATGCCCCGTCTCCTCCTAGTGCGGGACAAACCCATGTTTACGATTATGCTGCAGCGATGCAACAGCAATACTGGTATTGCAGATAGATAACAAAATACATACAATGATCCTCAACATTTGATAGCAGCATATACATTAATGCTCTTTGCTTTTTCGAAAGGTTGGACAATATAGACGTCCCCTTTTTCTGACACTTTGAGATTTGAAACCGCCCCACAAATACATCCATTGAATTGAAATTGAGATAGCGTCACATTGCTGAAATTACCAGAAGAACAGTTATTACGATGGGGTCCGATATGAAACACCCTGAAACTGTCACCTTCGAGAACATCTTTGCAGCCACAAGCAAGAGTCTTCAGTGAATAGGGTACACCATAATCGTGCAGCGTCACACACGAGGGAAGGAGTTCGCGTGCGATGGCAGGGTCGCGCAGCCTTCCCAAGATAAGGTACATCCAGAGATACCACCGTGTAAGTCCAAGCGCTTGCTAATTCGGGGACTTTTTACACTTACAAAGTGATTGCCGGGCAACGAGAGCTCTCGCTCGAGGCTCAACACTGCAGCTTTGCTGCTTCAGGGCTTGCAAGGTAGCATGCTCCCTGTTTATGGCGGCTCCTTGACACTTTCCAAGTGATTGGTTGATTTGTTTTGGGAATCCCCTTTTTTTTCTCTGTGCATTTGAAATTCGTCTCCTCGCGTTTTTTTATTTTCTCTTCAAACACCTTTTTTTTACGTCCACGACGCGTCGGTAGTATTGCATTTAAATGGCTGATCAACACGTTGAAGCTGTGGAGGAGGCCAACAAAGCCACAGGCATTGCTGTGTCCACGGACGCGGCTGTTGCGCCAGTGGAAGCGCCCAAGGAGGCCGCCACGGCCGCTGCAGCCGAAGAGGAGACGCCAGCAGAGGCCAAGGAGGACGCTGCCAAGCCAGAGACAGCAGAGGCACCCGCAGCACCCGTGGCTGCTGCTGCTTCTGATGCCCCTGCACCAGCGGAGACAGCTCCTGCAGTTGGTCCTGCAGTTGTTCCTGCACCTGCTGGAGAGACCCCTCCTGCAGCAGCGCCCAAGGAGACACCTCCTGCGGCCGAAGAGCCTGCCAAAGAGACAGAGGCCGTGTCCAAGACAGCGTCTGCTAAGGAGAGCCCAATTGAGGCTCTTTACAACGCGTTCAAGGCTCAAAAACACCCCGAGATCTGGGGCGTTGAGCTGAAGGACCCGGAGACGGACGTGCCTAGCCAGATTGTCTTCCAGAAGTACCTGAATGCCAATGGACAGAACGTGGCCAAGGCAAAGAGCCAACTGATGAAGACGCTGGAGTGGCGTGCAACAAAGAAGCCACTGGAGCTGCTGGCTAAGAAGTTTAACTACGAGGCGTTCAACGGCGCTGGCTACGTCACGTCGTATGTTTCGGGCGAAACGGGTGCAAAGGAGGTCTTTACATGGGACATTTACAGCCACGGCGAGGGAAAGACCTTTTCCGACGCACAGAGGTATGTTTCACTAGTCTAATTTGGGCTGGAGACTCACAGTAGCTTTGTTGATTGGCGCGTTGCGTTGACAGAAATTGCACTGCAAGAGGTTGGGATTGCGGGCGCCACGGCGCCCATTACAGCGACGGAGGACCCGTATCTCATCTCGCAGGTGCACGACTACAATGACGCGGAAATTTTCCGGGACTCGCTGGTGCCGACAACAAAAGCCGTGATTGGCTTGTTTGCGCAAAACTATCCCGAGGTGGTGAAGCAGATATATCTCGTGAGCATGCCGTTGCCAATGAAGCTAGGATTCCCAGTGGTAAAATTCTTCATTAACCGCAACACGGCAAAGAAGATGCTGTCGGTCAATGCGGGCGCTGCACTTGCTGGTAAGTTGGGCAAGAGTGACGTGGAAGAGCTGTGGAAGTATCTACCGGAAGCGTATGGCGGTGCTGCAAAGAGCCTCCAGGAGGACGGCAAGCAAACGCTACTGGAAGAGCCCAAGGAGACGCCCAAGGAGGAGGTGGCCAAGGAAGAGGCGAAGCTAGAGGTCAAGGAAGAGACAAAGACAGAGGCGCAAGTGGAGGCAACGCCAGCTACGGTGGAGGCCCAGTAATGTATACCCAGATTGTCATAATAATAAAAAGAAGAGTGCGTGGTACCTTGATAATTTATTGCTGGCGACGACGCTCGTTTTCGCGGTTAATCTTTTTGAAAAAGGCATTGCTTTCTCCCTTTTTCGGCTTCTTGAGAGTCTTGTTGACAGACTTGGCGTGCTCCATGTAGGCCATGTCCTGGCCGCCACTGATGTCACCAAGAGTGCCTGCTGTGCGCCGTGACCGCAGACGCCGGACAGAGCGGCCCTTTGTCTTTTGCCATAAATCATCCGCATCGACGTTGTCGTCAGCAGAGCGGTCCCGCTCAATCAGCACCTGCTGCAGGAGGTCGCGACGCTCCGAGGCTGTGGAAAAGGCCAGGT
The DNA here is from genome assembly GCA_020002325.1 of Chrysosphaeria jannelii. NCBI lineage: Eukaryota > Fungi > Ascomycota > Sordariomycetes > Ophiostomatales > Ophiostomataceae > Chrysosphaeria > Chrysosphaeria jannelii. The sequence goes on along the minus strand of JAGKRY010000003.1, from coordinate 216,421 downwards.
CCTTCATTTTGTCAATGTCGTTGAGCTGCGTGATGATTTGAAAGGCATAGCCCTGGTCCACAAGAAAGGCCTGCCGTTTCGACGAGTACAGCATCTCCTGTGTGTCTTTGGAGACGAGCGAGTAGAAAAAGGCATTGAAGCCCTCGTCGTTTCGTCGCTTGGCACGCAGAATGCGACCGAGGCGCTGGGCCTCTTGACGCCGTGAGCCGTAGTGCGAGCTGATTTGGATCAGGCACGTCGCCTCGGGCAGATCCAGCGAAGTGTCGCCAATTTTGGAGAGGAAGAGGGTATTGATGGCAGGGTTGTGCTGGAAGTTCTCGAGAATACGCAGACGCTCATTTTGCGGCGTGTCACCGTAGATGCAGGCCCTCTGCAGCTTGGTGGCGTACTTTGTCAGAGCAAAGACATCGTCCGAAAAGACGATAATCTTGTCGCCACGCGCCTCGTGGTATTTGATGAGGTATTCACAGGCCTGGAACTTGCGCGGGTTCATGACGTAAAGGGCTTGCTTCAGACGACTCGACGACTTGAGGTACTCTTCAAAGAACTCGGTGGTCATGGGACACCACACCTCGGCGCACTGCACGCGGGCAATGTGGCCCTGTTCCGACAGCTCCATCCAGTTGGCCTCGTAGAGCTTCGGCCCGATCAGGAAATTCAAGTCGGAAATCTTGTCGTCCTCACGCAGCAGCGTGGCCGTGAGCCCGAGCTTCGCGTGCGTCTTTATATTCGACGTGACATTACGGAACATATTGGCCGGCACGACATGCACCTCGTCGAGCAGCATCAGCCCCCACTCACGGCCCTGGAGAAACTCCATCATCTTTTTGGCATCATGCGACCGTTCACGCGTCTGCGTCACCATGGAGTATGTCGTGACGATGATGCCTGTGTTGCCCTCGAAGCGGCTCTTATTGTCCGACGTGAAGATGGCAATGTCCTCGGGCTTGACATTGGACCATTTCAGAAACTCTTGGCGCCACTGCACCACCGACATGCTGCTCGTGCACAGCACAATCACGCCCTTCTTGACCGTGCACGCAGCCGTAATGCCCACCAGCGTCTTTCCCGCGCCGCACGGCAGCACAATGATACCGCTCTTTGCCCGGCCATTGCCAAACATCTTGCTGAGGCTCTTTTCCTGGTACGGCCGGATCTGCGCGTGCGGTTTGAGGTCGATTTCGAGGTTGGCATTGCTCGAGTCGTTGCGGAAATCGTACTCTTCCAGCACAGGGTAGCCCAGCTCAAGACACCGTCGCTGGACGTCCTCGATCCCGCTGTCAATAATCTCAAACGAATGCACCGCCTCCTTGTCGTCCTCGGCATCGTCTTCGTCGTTGAGAGCCGTCGCCAGCGCCTCTGCAGCCACTGTTGCCTCGCTCTGCTGCGGTGCGTCCGTCTGTCGAACACCCGCTGCGTTCTGCGTCCCTGGGATGACCAGCCCGTCCATCCTCGGCGCTGCCGTCGTCGCAAGGCCCTCACCATCGCGGTGCACGCGCAGGGGCCCAATCACGCTGTCCTTGAGCAGCTTCTGCAAAATCACGGGATCATGGCTTTCCACGACGTATTTTGTGTTCTTCAGCACCAGTTTCACCTTGCCAAAGCTGTCCGTCGTGCTGACGATAAAGTTGCGGATCACGTCAGGCACGTCCGTCTTCAGGAACCGGTTCAGCGTGTTGATAATGTCCTGCGGATTCAGGCCCACAGACACGGCTGCATACAGGCTGTGCATCGTCAAGTGGTACTCGTGCATAAACGACGGCCGTGAAATCGGCTCGGCAATCGTAATCAGAAAGTCCTGCGCAGGCTTTGCCAGCGGATGGAAGCTCTCAAAGATGATAAAGCCCTTTTCCGGGTCGATGTACATGGGCCGGTTCTTGTGGTCTGCCTTAAGCGGAAGGAACGAAAAGTCGCGCCTTCCAAAAAAACGCGTTGCAGAGTCAATGTGGCTCTTTGGCCGGCCTGTCTGGTAGTTGTCGAGCGTGTACTTTTGCACCGTCCGCTCGAGGTTCTTCTCCTCGGCCTCGCTGAGCGGGTCGCTGAGGACGTCGCTGTCGCTGTCGTTTGTCTGTGTGGGGCCCGGCGTGGACCCGCTCGACGTCTTTCCCGTCTTGGCAGCCGCCGCCGCCGCCGCTTGGGATGGCGCTTTCCGTTTCGGTGGCATTGTGGATGTGGATGAGAGGAAGGTGCGCCAGCGCCGACTTCCATCCTGATGACGACGGTAGTGGACCACGTGACTTCGTCCGGCTGTATGCACGTACCGAGGACGCAGCCGTCAGCGATATTTATAATTGCGTGACCATGTGGTAAGCAGGCAACGGCCCCCCAAAAGAGAAGGTGCTAACGGGAGCAAACATATCCTGAATGCGCAGGTGGCGATCCGCTCGGCGTGCTGCCGTCGCTGGTTCGACTGTGCCGAGTGCCATGCCGAGCGAGAAGACCACCAGCTGAAGCAGTCGATGGAGATGACCTTTGCGTGCAAAAAGTGCCGCAAGTGTTTCCGCAAAGACGCCAGTGAGTTTGACGAGTCGGACGAGTACTGTCCGCACTGCGACAACCATTTTGTCATTGATGCCGTGACTGGCGAGGACCGCGATCTGAAGCGTGCCCAGGAGGCCCTCAAGGCCGACGACGCACGGGTGCAGAGCGAGACCGTGTTGGACCCACGGATGCGGCTGGACAGAAAACTCAATGCCGGCATCACCGTCTTTGACCCGGATCTGGATGCAGACCGGCTGGGATAACATCATATTACAATAGACACTCTGAATCTGAATACATTTCATACTAGCACTCTTACAAGGCTACTCTGCCGCACGTGTCGGCACTGCCCCACGCCCATTCTTCTTCTTCGCAGCTTCCTCCTGCTTCTCCTGCTCAATTGCCGTCACGTGCCGCTCAATGTCCTCCACCGGCAGCATTTCCATGGGCTTGCCAGGGGCCATGATGGCCACCTCGATGTTTTTGGCGCCCGTCTGCACGACTTCGAGGAGCGACTTGACTGCGAGCTGGATCGTCTGCTCGCGGTCCATGCCCTCCTTGTAGTTGCGCTCGAGGAACTCACGCACCGTCTTGCTCGAGCGGCCAATGGCATTGGCGCGCCTTGTCTGTTAGACCATACCATATCAAATGGCAAACAAGTAGAGTACAAAAAGTAAAAAAAATAAAAACGCACCATGACGAGTAGATGCCCGACGGGTCTGTCAGGAACAGCCGCGGCACTGTGCTGTTGTTGTCAAAGCCCACCACGAGCGTGCTCAGCCCAAACGGACGCACGCCGCCACTCTGCGTGTACCGCTGCTGCACCCCGGCAATGTACTTGGTAATATACTCAATCGTCACCGGGTCCTCCACCGTCAGCCGGTGTGACTGCGCCTCCACACGCGCCTTGTCCAGTAAAATCCGCGCGTCCGCGTTGAGCCCTGCAAACGCCAGGCTCGCGTGGCTGTCCAGCATGCCAATCTTGGACGGCGTGATTCGCGTGTCCTGCAGCTTCATCGCCGACCGCTTTTCGCAGCCCAAAACAACCACATCCGCGCCCTTGACGCCCACCGCGCACGTCCCTGTCCGTCAGCACCCCCCCGTCCGAGCACACCGCCCATACGCACCCCTCTTCACGGCCTCGCCCGCATATTCCACCTGGAAAACGTGTCCGTCAGGACTTTCATTAGCCGCATTTCCCCCTCACACTCTTGTGTATTCACCTAAACACTGTCTGTCAGCCCCTCCCGTCCTCGCCCCCATGTCCACATACCCGAAAGCGCTCGATCGTAGCCAGATGCCATTGTTCGTGTCGTGGTTCAACTGCAGCCAGGCTCCAGAGCTTGCGAAGCTACACTACCCGCTACACCGCGCTCCTCTCGGTACCCCCTTTGATACATGGTACTCCTCATGGTACATGCGTCGCTGCGTCATGCTGCTCCTTAGTAATCATCTTTTTCAACCCGTGGAAAGCTTCCGCCGAGTCAGGAAAGAACCACCAACATGAGACTCCGCGTGCTGCCGCGCCTTCCGCTCCGGATCCCCCGCCGCGCCTTTAGCGCGTCCATCGTCCAGCGCGTTGTCTCCACCGCCCAGAAATATCCCGCCCTCGGCCGCGACCCCCGCTTCGCCAAGGTTACACCCGAACACGTGACTTTTTTTAAAAGCGTCCTCGGCGCGCAGGGCGTTATCGATGCCGTTACCGACGGCCCGGACGCGCCTGATGCTGCCGACGTCGAGGCGTACAATACCGACTGGATGCGCAAGTACCGCGGCCTCGGCCGTCTCGTGCTGCGGCCGGCTTCGGCTGATCACGTGAGTGCCATTTTGCGCTACTGCAATGAGCACCGGCTGGCGGTGGTGCCTCAGGGCGGCAACACGGGCCTTGTGGGCGGCTCCGTGCCGGTTTTTGATGAGATTGTGGTGAGCATGTCCCGCATGCAAGCCATCCGGAGCTTTGACGAGACAAGCGGGGCCCTTGTCGTCGATGCTGGAGTCATTCTCGAAGCTGCCGATGCCTTTTTGGCCGAACGGGGCCATATATTCCCACTGGATCTGGGTGCGAAGGGGTCATGCCAAATCGGGGGCAATGTATCCACCAATGCCGGCGGCCTGCGGCTGCTCAGATACGGCAGTCTCCATGGAACAGTGCTGGGTGTTGAGGCTGTCCTGCCTGACGGCACCCTTGTGGACGATCTTGGCACGTTGCGGAAGAACAACACTGGGTACGACGTCAAGCAGCTGATGATTGGCGCCGAGGGCACCCTAGGCATCGTCACAGGTGTTGCCGTGCAGTGTCCCCAGCGTCCGGCAGCCGTCCATGTGGCCTTTCTTGGATTGTCGTCGTATGAAAAAGCCATCAAGGCATTCCGGGCGGCCAAGGAGCACCTCTCTGAGATACTATCGGCGTTTGAGTTGATGGACGGCGCAAGCCAGTCCGTAGTGAGCTCTGTGAGGCCCGATGCTCGTCGGCCATTGGATGGCGAGCATCCCTTCTACTGTCTAGTCGAGACAAGTGGCTCTGATGCCGAGCACGATGCTGCCAAGCTGGAGGCTTTCCTCGAGGACGTCATGAGCCGTGAGATTGTCGACGACGGTGTGCTGGCACAGGACGAGTCGCAGGCTCGCTCGTTGTGGACATGGCGCGAGGGCATCACCGAGTGCATTGGCCATTGGGGTGGTGTCTACAAGTACGACGTGTCCATTCCACTGCCCGATCTCTACCGACTCGTCGACGATACACGGGCGCATCTCACCAGTCTCAACCTTTTGGGTAGTACCGAAGACTTCCCTGCAGCTGAGGTCATAGGGTACGGCCACATGGGCGATGCCAATCTCCATCTCAATGTAGCCGTGCGGCAGTATGAGCCTCTGGTCGAAAAGGCCCTAGAGCCATTTGTCTATGAATGGATCGCCAAGTGCAAGGGCAGCATCAGCGCTGAACATGGCCTTGGTCTTGCTAAGAAAAGCTACATTGGCTATAGCCGTGACAAGACAATAGTGGGCATCATGAAGCAATTAAAAGCGACGTTTGATCCGGTATGTGCATTTTTTTCACTATTCACGACTAACATTTAGAATGGGATCATGAACCCATATAAATATATCTAAAATTGTACATAAATAAAATAAAAGTCTGTTGGGTAATTTGAAGAGCATAGCGATGAGAAGATGAGAAAAAAAATGTACATAAACTAAAAAGAATGATCCAGGCAGGGGTCGAACCTGCAATCTCTTGATTCGTAGTCAAGCGCCTTGCCATTGGGCCACTGGACCGAGTTATTATAGAGGCTGACTCTAGCATATAAGAAGGCTTCTTGGAAGGGTGTCGGTGGGGCACCGCCGCTGTAGGGGAAGTGCTTGGGGTGCTGAGTATGGATCTATTCGGGGGGAACATATAGACAGTTGTATCGGGGAGGGTCCCTAGGGGCCCGATCCAGTCGTTTGGGCTTCGAGCCTCCAGTAGACTGAAAATATAATCAAATCAAATCAAATCAAACCGCCGCTGTAGATGTAAAATAAATCAAAGTCAAAGTCAAAGTCAAAGTCAAATGGGGCACCGCCGCGTTTTTGGCCTGGGGCTTGGTCTGTAGCGGCCGTGGACTATTTTGCCCTTTGGATTTAGGATCTCTTGACGCAGTCATGGTTAATATCAACTATTGGCGAATGTAATTCCTTCATTTTTTATCACCTGTTTGATGATAGCCTTTGCCCAAACTAAACGTCGTTTATTGCCACACTTGGTAAGATTGCAAAGCATTACCATAAAAGCAAAGGGTGATGCCTAATTCTTTTCACAACTACATGTAAACAAAAAAGTAAATCATGGACACTATCGAGACTCTCTGCACATTCGATGATGCCGAAACAGTCATCAACATTCTATTTTTCAATGCCGATATACAGAAAAAAGATTGCTGCCCTGAACATATTGACTCTTTCCGTGACTGTTTGCAGAAATGCTTTACAAAAAAGGAACTACTCCAGCATTTCGATAAAGTACCAAAGGATGAACGGCAGGTGATTGTTCACGACTTTATTTTCGGTCCCAAGTAGAAGGATATCTCAAAAACAGTCGTTGTCCATAACAGCTTTGGCAACACCCTATATACAGTGCTCAGTTTTTGGAAGATTAGCTCGTTTGCCACGCATTTATCTCTACGGGATTTTGAGGCAAAAGAGATAACACCGTGCATCCTACGTTCTCTGAGAAAAATCAGGTCCTTGAGAAGTCTTGACATTACAGACTCTATATTGTCCAATGAAATTATCAAGGCACTTCTCGTTCAAAATAAGGGTCTTATCACCATTTCTATTTCCGCCGTTTTTGGTTTCAATGACCGTCCAATTACATCCTTTGGTGATAACCACAGCACGCCACCACTACCTCGACTAAAAGAGCTTCATCTATCCATGCCATGTCATATCTTCAGTCCAGAGGCCATCTATGAAATCATTCACCCACTACTTACTCAAATTTCATTCAATGCATTCGACTTTGACACCAAAGGGAAAAATGCCATCTTTGAAGCAATGAGTAATGTGGCAAGATTAGATAATGTTCTCGTAGACTATGCGTCTGGTGGCCTTTATAGTCAAGGAGATCTAGCCCGTATTCTCAAGAGGCCTATGAACTCGCAAAGGACATTGAGGTTAGGTAATGTTTCCCTAGATGATTCTGATTTCCAAGGTCTCTAAATGTGTCCAAATCTTGAAAGGATCGATATAGAAAAAGATGGGCCTTTTTTGATCACAAATAAGGTCTTATGCAGCACTGTGGCTAAGCTTTCACACTTGCAAGATATTGACTTTAGTGGTGTCAAAGTGGATGGATGGAATGCAAGCCAGTTCATTGACGTGTTAAAATCATGCGGAAGTGCCATGACATTAACAAGCCTACATATTGGAGAGGCATCCTTCGTTGGCAAAGGTTTTCGACACATTCTTAATGAGTGTCCACATCTCACCACCCTTCATTTACATGGCGAGATCCATAGCAATGATGTGGAATTCGCCATTGAAAAATTTAGAGGGCGTGGCTCTATGTCTATTAATGAAAATTCAATATCTGCCTTGTTTTCAAGCCTTTCTATTTATTTCCAGGGGGCAAAAGAGGCATTTGACTTTACAAAATATAACGAACGTGCAAAGGAGCCTTACAAAAAAGGCGAAATCAGTAACGGCTTTATTGTTGATGCAGATGATTCATATATCCCATAATTTATGTTGAATTTGAGCAGCTTGATTGCCTCTATCCAGGAGTTCCTTGGATGCCTCCTATGTAAAAGTTGAGGCCATATTAGAAGGCGGCGAGCAGGTACTTATACCGGTACAAAGCTTGATATTGTACGATAGCGGTGTAGGAATGAATAGGAACAGGTTTAATTCAAAAGCGGTGAATGAATCGTTTCATATCCAAAAAAGGGGGAAGTAAATTTCAAAAAGAAACAAACTTTTTTTTTGAATGAAAAATTTTTACAAGAAAAAGATTTCTTGACGCGTCGTGCGCTTGCGCGGAAGCGCTCTTTGACGATTTCAATGCAGTTATTCTCTTTCAATCATTCGGTGTCTTTTTGACGCGTTAACCGTTAACCTTTTCTTTTTTTGCGTTGTTTTTTCTTCAAACTCCCGCTGCTGTACGTTTTTTTGGTCAAAAATTGAAAAAAAGACCAAAAAAACGTACAGCAGCGGGACTTCGCCAGTGGTCACCCACCTGGCTACTGTACCGCCGATCGCTGGCTTAACTAAGGGAGAGCGGACGGGATCCCGTGCTCTACAGCGTCTATGGCCGTACGTACTAGAAATGCCAACTTTTTCATTTATAAAGAATTCGTATGTGCCGAGTGTCTGCATACATCAGTGGGCTTGGACCCGCTGGGACATGACCGTATCGCTACCTACAATGTATTTTAGCGAGCCGTTTGTACGAGGCAGATTTCAAGAGGAGGATGGCTGGGGGTGGTTGATTTTGTAACAAATATTAATGTTTTCCCGCCTTTAAATTGCCTTTTTGGGATGACGCCCCATTGTCTACAGCTGTAGTAGCTGGACTTTTGCTAGTAATCGGGAGTCCAGCTGAATTGCTCAGGGCTTAATGTCTCGATGGTCGTATGTCACACATCCTATTAGACCTGAAAAATAAATTCAACATCGAGCTCCACAAGGCCGGATGTAACATCTTATAACTAAAGTAACTACTTCATAAATACATATAAAGTCGCCCAAGCCATCTTGTTTTTTGAACTTGAATTGGACAATCTCATTTGGAATATATTCCTTACCTCTAGAACTTCTAGTTTTCTTAGCATCATCGTTGTATTTCTTGACATCGACATTCATATCTTCACCACGGAAATAAATGGAAATCTTTTTAACATTCCCACGGTCATTGTAAAGCCCTTCTCATGGAATCCACGACTTTGAAATTCACCGGTGGCATAATTCATGTCAGTGTGTGAGGACAATAGCCACTCCTGCCCTCTATTGTTGCGCCTTTTTACTATTCTAGGTATACATCTTCTACCTTGGGCATTTTGCTAGCTTTGCAAAAGTAAACGTCCCGTCGTATCACCAATTCTTTTTTTAAAACAATATATATTGTAGCGTTGTTTTAGTTTAAGGAAATAGAATCAAAAAGACTAAATCAGTCCAGCTTCATCGCCTCGAATTGGTCAATGGTGGCCTTGAGCTGGGTCATCTCCGACTCCTTCTTTTGAAGGTGTTGACGATCCGCTTCTTGCTTTGATGCATCGGCCTTGCTAATATACCCTGCATCCGCCATCAGCTTGCGTTGACCATCAGCCTCCCGGGTGACCTTGGTCAGCTTTGACTGTGCCTTGGCAATCTCCTCGTCAAAGTCGACAAGGCCCTTGACGTAGAGATAGACACTCGCCACACCAGAAACCTGCATAGCAACACAGCCTGCTGGTCGGGCCTCTTCCGGTGACAGCACAGTCAGTGTGGTGTTGTTGGCAGCCTTTCCGAGAAGGGCAAGGATAGACGAATGCTCCTTTTGGGCCGTGGCGTGGGTCTCGGCCGACGCGGTCTGAATAAAGACAGTAGGCGTAACCGTAGCCTTGGGGTACTCTGCCAGCAATGAGCGGATTCCATGGGACGTGTCGAGGACGAGGTTGTACATTTCCTCGGCCTCGCTGTTGCAAAAGTCGGGGTTGACCGTGGGAAAGCGGGCAATGACAATGGAGGGAGTCGAGTCATCGGGGCGACGAGGCAAGCGCTGCCACAGCTCTTCTGTGATGAAGGGCATGATGGGGTGCGAGATGAGCAGCGCCGTCTCAATGGCCGTGTACAGGGTCTGGAAGACCGAGGCACGCTGCTCCGGAGTGCCATCAGCAATAATGGTCTTTGAGTTTTCAATAAAAATGTCACAGAACTCCGAGTACCAGAACTTGTAGACAGCGCTGGTGGCACCGCCGAAATGGCGCTCGTCAATGGCCTTTGTGACGTCCTGGATGGCCTTGGACATTTTGGCAAGGATCCAGAGCTCGGCAAGAGACTCATGGCCCGTCAACGCAGGCGTTTTCATGGGCACAAAGCCCTCTGCGTTCTTCTCGAGACTGCCGAGGAAGTACTTTGAGGCCTGCCAAATCTTGTTACAGAAACGACGGTAGGCCACCATGACCTTGATGTCAAAGCTGATGTCGCCAGAGCCAGTAACATAGTTGGCAAGACAGAAACGGAGACCGTCAGCACCACATTCAGGGATCTTTTGTTAGCACGAAACATGAAAAAAGGCCGGAAGAATACGTACACCATCCGGGAAGGCACTCTTTTGGTACTTTTTGGCACGCTCAACCTCGTTTGGGTTCAGATTGCCCGTCTCGAGCGACTTGTTCAGGTCTGCCAGCGAGATGCCGTAGATGACGTCCAGTGGGTTGATGACATTGCCCAGGGACTTTGACATTTTACGTCCGTCAGCGTCACGCACAAGGGGATGGCAAAAGACCTCGCGGAACGGCACCTGGCCCGTCATCTTGAGCGAAAGCATGACCATGCGGGCAATCCAGAAGAAGAGAATGTCCCAGCCGGTCTCGAGAACAGACGTCGGGAAGAGCTTCTGTAGGTCCAGCGTCTCCTTGGGCCAGCCGAGCGTCGAGAACGGCCACAGGCCGGACGAGAACCACGTGTCGAGCACGTCCTCGTCACGCACAAGCTTGACGAGCCTCTTGCCGGGGAACTTCTGGGCCACCTTTTGGCGGGCCACCTCCTCCGACTCGGCGGCAAACCACTGGTCATTGTCGGCGCTGTCGGCCGTCTCGCCCTCGAAATGGGCGAGGTAGACGGGGCACTGATGGCCCCACCACAACTGACGGGAAATGCACCAGTCGTTGATCTCGGCCATCCACCGACGGAAGTCTTTGGACGAGATCTCGGGCTTGATGGCAAACTCGTTGTTGTCGAGGGCCTTGACGGCCATGTCGGCCATTTCGCCCATGCGCATCCACCACTGGGGCTTCAGCCGCGGCTCGACAATGTCCTTGCTGCGCTCCGACAGCGGCACGGTCATGGGGTTGCTCTTCTCGGCCACAAACAGGCCGAGCTGCTTGAGGTCCTCCTCGACCTTGTAGCGCACATCGAAGCGCTTCATGCCGGCATAGGGACCGCCGTTCTCGTTGATGAGGCCGTCGTCCGTGAAGATGTCAATCATGGGCAGGTTGTGCCGCTTGCCGACCTCGTAATCGTTGGGGTCGTGCGCCGGCGTGATCTTGACGGCGCCAGACCCGAAGTCCATGTTTGCATAGTCATCGGCCACGATGCGGAGGCGCAGGCCCTTGATGAACGGATGGACGGCGTGCTTGCCCACGAGATGCTTGTAGCGCGCGTCGTTGGGGTTCACGGCAATGCCCGTGTCGCCCAGCATGGTCTCGAGACGCGTGGTGGCCACCTCGATGGCCTCGTCCGAGTCCTCAATCGTGTACTTGAAGTGCGCAATGACGCCGAACTTGATGGGGCGCGCGTAGCCGGGGACTTCGAGCTTGGTTATGCCCTTGAGTTCTTTGTTGTTGACCTCCAGGTTGGACAGCGCCGTGTTGAGGCTCGAGTCCCAGTTGACGATGCGGTTGGCGCGGAAGATGGTGCCCTCCTCGTGCAGCCGGATAAACGTCTTTTGCACGGCGGCACTGAGGTTCTCGTCCATGGTGAACGCCTCCCGCTTCCAGTCAAAGGAGCCGCCCAGCTTGCGCAGCGCGTTGTTGATGTTCTCGTGGTACATGGTCTTCCACTCCCACACCTTCTCGATGAACTTGTCGCGCCCCAGATCGTGGCGCGTCTTGTTCTCGCGCCGCTGCAGCATCTTCTCCACAATCGACTGCGTGGCAATGCCCGCGTGGTCCGTCCCCGGCAGCCACAGCGTGTGCTTCCCCCGCATGCGGTTGAACCGCACCATGATGTCCTGCAGCGTGTCGCCCAGCGCGTGGCCCATGTGCAGCGAGCCCGTGACATTGGGGGGCGGGTGGGCAATCACGAAGCGGTCCTCGGCCGTGGTGCTGCTTGTCTCGTCGATCTTGGGGTCGAAGAAGTCGCTCTTCTCCCAGTACGCATACCACGCACTCTCCACCGCCGCCGGATTGTACGACTTGTAGTGGGGGTCGTCCAGGGACCGCAGCCGTTTGCGCTCGCCTTCGGGCGTGTCGTTGACGTACGGCGGCAGCTCTTCCTTTTCCTTCTTCTTCTTGTTCCCCTTGCCTTCATTCTTGCTGCCGTCCGTGGCATCCGCGGCCTTTTTGGCCTTTTTCTCCAAGAACTTGGCCGTCTTCTCGGCCTTTTTTCGCTCTCTCTCCAGCTCCTTTTCCGTCTTGGGCTTCTTTTCTGCCGTCGGCTGTGCCGCAGGGGCAGCTTCGCTGAGCTGTGTCGACATGGTGCGGACTCTTGCTAAAACTGGGCGCAGTACACGCGCTCGGACGAGAGGAAAACGCAGCGTTTTGACGGAATTGCAGATGCCCCCTCAAAGACTCAGTGCGGGGCTCCTTCTCTTTCCTCTTCTTTTTTTTTTTTTTATGTATGACTCATTACAGCAGGCGGTCAGCGCCCACTTTTCGCGGCCGACGATTCGCGCACGTGACCATCTCATGCTCCGAACACTCCGTCGTCTTTCGACGTCGTGCCGCCCCACGGGCAGCTTCACCCTTCACGTCCCCCGTGAGGCCCCCGACACGGCCCCTGCACTGCTGCAGACACACCTGAAGTCCCTGCAAGACATTCAAAATGCCCATTTCCTCCTTATTCTTGCCTCGTTTGACCGGGCCACGCTCCTCCAGCAGTCGTTTCCCTCCCAAAACGTCATCCGGGCCGTCGTCGACGCAGTCTCCGTCAACGGCCGTCCCGCTAGCGGCCTTGCCGTGGCCCCGGTGCAAGCTGGGGCCGCTCGAGCAGCTGAGTCAGCTGATACGCCTGGCCATATTGCGTTTTCTATAGGCAACACAGAGGCCATCCTTCCCCTCGCCAATACCCTCTTTACCAATGGCCGTCTCTCCACGCTGTCTACAAGCTCAGATGGCCACACACAAATGCTCTCCCTCCAAAACATCCTCTGCAACAGCTCTACAGCAAAAATCATCGCCTCCTTCCTCCCCTTGACCCCCCCTCGCACTATCACGGCTGCCTGGGGCAATATTGTTCGCCAAATCGACAACGCACCTGCCTCGACTGAACTGGAATCCGCCATCCCGCGCCTTCTCAAAACGAGAAAAGAAACAGTGCTCGACGTTTGGGCCATTGTCATCCCCGCCCATCTCCGTCCCCAGTACGATGCCGTCCCCCTAGACAAGCCCGCCGACATTGGGCCCCTTCTCGAGGCCGGCTGCCGCGTGCACAAGGTCCTGAGCGGCGGCGGTGGCTGGGGCGATAAAAAAGGCCTTCTCGCTCTCGACCCTCAAATCACACCCTTTCCGGAAGGTGCGCCCGAGTACAGTCTCGACCGCATAGACGCCTTCCAGCTCACGGGATCCTTTGTCCAGTTCTTTGCAGCGTCTCCCAGCGCCTCAGCATCCACATCCTTCCTGCTAGGAACAGGCACCGTACCCACAGATGCTCATGGTGAGCCCAGCATTGTGCCCCACCAATTCGGGGCTTTCTCAGAAAAAGGCGTGTTTGTGCATTCTGCAAAAATAGATATTCCCTACAGCTTCGTGAATATATAAATCACTTTTTTTTCTCAATCAAGTACATAACCCCCCCACCTCCATTCCATCATACACTACTTCATCAAATTACTGCGTTGCGCACTGCACGTGGTCTCCTCCTGCGTCCCTCCTTTCCTCATCCCTCCTTTCCTCATCCTCATCGATATCTGCCTTCTCCAAAACCACGTCTGCAATGTGTATTTTTAAGTCCTTTGGTGGTACTGCTGATGGCGCATTGGCTGGCGGCAGCAGCTTGCGCATCATATCGTAGCTGGATGGGTTCTTTGCCCAGCCGTCCTTGGGGAACAACACATTAAACTTAATAATCAAATCGCCCATGATGTGGGTGCGCACTGCTGGCATGCCCTCTTCACTAACCATCTTGAGCGAGCCGGGTGCAATCACCTCGCCCGGCGGCACATCAATTTTCAAGTAGCGCTGGTCAAGATGCGGGACGTACACGCTACCACCCGCCAGTGCAGTCACCAAGTCAATGTTGAGGACGCAATGCAAATTGGTTCCATGTCGTTGGAATACACTGTGTGGCTTCTCCTCAACCGTAAAAACAACGTCGCCGGGTATTTGTCCCGGCAAGCGGTCGCCCTCGCCTGTAAACTTGATCTCAGTACGGTTGGCAACACCGCGGTCAATATTGACGTCTAAGATCTTGCGCTCCACCACGGTCTTCTTTCCGTTGCATGTCTTGCAGCGGTTGCGCTCAGAGATAACCTCCCCGTTGCCACCACAGTCAGAGCACACCGTCTGGAAACGTTGAATCATTGGCCCTAGTTGGCGCATCATTATCTTCATTCCGTGTCCATCGCACCCTTTGCACTTTTGCGGGTGCATTTTATCCTTTGTCCCAGCGCCGCCACATCCCGTGCAAATAGCCTTGCGCTGCAGAGCCATTGTTCTCTTTGCTCCATTGTAAATTTCCTCCAGAGACGCCTTTATTGTGTGCGCCACTGTTTTCGGCTTAGGTTCTTCTTCGTCTTCATGACCTCCGAATCCAAAAGGGCCACCAAACGGACCGCCGCCGCCCCCAAAAAATTGCGAAAATAAGTCATCTGCCGACATGCCACCGCCCATGCCACCGCCCTCTAGTCCTTCCTTTCCGTACTTATCGTACATCGAACGCTTCTTTGTATCGCTAAGCACGCTGTATGCTTCTCCAATCTCTTTAAACTTTTCTGCTGCTGCATCATGGTTCTCTCGGTTCTTGTCTTTTTTTACATTAATTCAGGCTCGTTATGGCATCCTCTACATACCGGGATGATTCTTCAAGGCCATCACCTTGTAGGCCTTTTTAATTTGGGCTTCTGTCGCATCGGGAGCCACCTATCGTGTTAGCATCAAGGCGTCTTGAGGATGCACATACCCCAAGTACATCGTAAAGGGAAGTATCCTTAACCATTGTATCCAACAAGAGACTGATAAATCAACGACTGTGTTGGAAGAATCTTTGAAAAGAGTGTTGAGAGCTTTTGGTGAATGCAGAGACTTGGGGAAAAAAATGAACAAAATCAGCAAGAAAAAAACGGATACACGCTCTTAAGTATCCACTTGAAAGACAAAAACGGGTGTTGAATCGCTCGTATGATGTAAAATGTGCGCTTAAAAAGTAAGAGAGCTCCGTCAAAATACAACGAAAAAAATCCAAGCGTGCTAGAGGATGATTCCAGGCTTTGTATTGCCGCTCCGTTTCTATTCTTCCTGCCGTTTCGTTGCTTTTTACTTGGAAACCCATGGAACCGCTTCGAAGTCCATCGAATTTGATCGAATTCGAATCGCCCACCAAGCGGCCAATCAGCGGCTCGTATTGCCACCCCACTGACACAAGTCGAACCTTCTCAAAAAGCTCGAAGCACATAGAATCGACGTTGCTTATGTCACAATCAATACATTTCACCTTCCATATCATGCTGCATTTCCAATTCTGTTGCGGTTAGTAAAATCAAAGTACCGCTAGTAAAAACGTACGCCAGAGCTTATTTGCTGATTCAGTAATAATCCTAGCCTTGGTAAGCAGCTTCGCTCGCAGCTTGGCCTCGTCGTCGCCATTCTGCAGCCGTATTTTATTGGCCATAGCTTGCTGAAGAACGGGAATCAGGTCCTTTGGATCTGCATTGGCAACAGCCGCCACCGTCCTCATCCCATTCTCCCAGAACACACGCCTGTCGTTAGAAACGCCCAATGCATAGTAAAAGTAATAGTAAAAAAAGAAACTCACGCTGTACGGCTCTTGATAAATGTAATCCGTGCAAGCGCCAATAAATCGGCCTTGGCTCCGGCTTTAAGTCGGTCGACAAAGTGCTCCAGCACCAAAGCCATTGAACCCCATCCCATGAGCTCACAAAACTTTATCATCCCAGCGGCAAATCCCTCACACGACTGTGCTAGATTCTGCACAGCTCCTCGTGGCATCCCGTACTTTTGCGCTACTCGGTGCACCGGCATCTCGTTGCAAAGGTCCCGCAATTGCAGCGCCAAGTAAAACCGTCTGTACACGCGCGCCACGTCCTGTTCTTCCGGCGTCGTTTCTTTCAGCACGCCTCCTCGCTGCATACGGCTAATCACCGCCGGTTTCAGTCCCAAGAACTGAAGCACCCGCAATCCACTCTCATCAAGGCCCTCCATCTCCTCCCAGTACCGACGCCAGTTGATATTGATCCCTGTCTCGTTCACGGGTGTAAATGTGTATAGTACATGCATCTCTCCATCCATTACGAATGCCTGTAGTGCCCGTGTAAGCTCGCTCCGTATAAATACTGCATCATTGGGGTCCAACGCCGAGGCCACCACGGCTTTGCCAAAACATGTTGGCTGGTAGTCTCCATACGTATCCCTTTCAATGAACCCCTTCTTTGTTAGGTGTACTAGGCTCGCATCCACGTCTTCCTGGATTTTTGGAATCGTCTTGTGTGTGTGCCTCCCCTCGCCCTGGCTTTCCTCGTCCATTTTAGCCGCTCGGTACAGCATTGTCTTCTTGATATAGTCCAGGACACTATCATAGCTCGTCACAAGCCGGATACAAATCACCTCCAAAAGAGCACGCTCTAATCGTTTGCAGTCTTCTACTAGACAGCTACTCACCTGCGGTAGTTCAGCCTGCATTAAATCAATAACATCCTTTGCCTCAGCATCGCGGCAGCAGAGGTATGTCTCGCCCACTTCATCCTTTCCCTTTCTACCCGCACGCCCACGCATTTGCCGAAGCATCGCTGGCCCAACCAATTCCCTCCCCATACGAGCATTGTGTAGAATTACCCGCCGAGCAGGGAGATTGATGCCTGCAGCCAGTCCACATGTGGCCACGCAGACTTTCAGAATGCCCTGGTCATAAGCATGGGCAATAAGATCACGCTCCTCTGAAGTCATGCCTGCATGGTGGAACCCAACCCCGAGAAGAATGGTCTGGCTCAACGTCGGGTCTAGAGTGGTGTTGAGGTTTTGCAAATCAGCAAGCAGGTCAAGCCTTGACTCAAAGACCTCGACATCTTGCTCCTCGGGAGGTGGTAAAACGCGACTGATAAGCAAGGCATCTGCCTCACAGGCCGCACGGCTTTGTGAAAAGACAAGCGCACCATAGCCAGCACGCACAGTTTCGTCCGCCAAGGCCACCACAGCGTTGGTGACCGCATCGCTGAGTTCCTTATGCCCAGACGATTGAATATGACGCAGAGGACGCATATCCGGTACTTTTTCTTTTTCTTTACTATCTTCATGC
This sequence comes from Chrysosphaeria jannelii, assembly GCA_020002325.1. Lineage (NCBI taxonomy): Eukaryota > Fungi > Ascomycota > Sordariomycetes > Ophiostomatales > Ophiostomataceae > Chrysosphaeria > Chrysosphaeria jannelii. The sequence goes on along the minus strand of JAGKRY010000003.1, from coordinate 199,075 downwards.
AAAGAGCTTGCTGTGAGGGTTGCATACCTATTGACAGCCTCTGCGGAATAGATCTTACCATCATATACCAAGTGCTCTTCAATGGGAATAGGGCGATACCTTGTTTGATAAGAGTATGCATCCAGCCATCGTTTCAATAGCTCCATATTCTACAATTAGCAAAACCATGCAGCCTATAAAAAATGTGCGTACATTTAAAGTAGCACTCATACCAATCATCTGTACAAAGTGATCTAGACTCCGAAGCTTCGTTGCCAGAAGCTCCAGTATATAGCCTCGATGTCCATCATCCACCATATGCAACTCATCCAACACGACCACCTTCAAGTCACCAATCGTCCCTTCATCGATAGCAGTGTTAATAAGGGAATTCGCCTTTTCTATCGTCGCCACGCCAATGTCAAAATCATTCCACGTTAACCGAACTTTTGCACCACCAAACAACGCCGCCACACGCACAGTATTCTGCTGTCGTCTCCATATAGACTGCGATGCCTGAGAAGGCTCTAGCTCTGTCTCATCAATTCTATACCCTTGCACAACCCGGCGTAGCCAACGGATCTTTTCTTGCACAAGAGCGACAAATGGAAGGACCAATAAGGCCTTTGGCCGGCTTCGTCGACCTGGTGTCCCACCAAAAAAGGTTTCTTCCTCCCTTTTCAAAACCTGGCGCAGCATAATCACATCTGCCACAAGCGATTTTCCACCTCCCGTTGGTGCCGCATACACTAAATTCTTTGTCCCCTCTAGGAGAGCACCATTACCACCCAAAAGACACTGTTTCTGCCATGGATACATGGATTGGATGCCCATTTCTTCCATATTTTCTACAATCCTTGGTGGTAGTCCATACCTCTCATGGCCGAGCGACAGCAATGCATCATCCTCGATAGTTGGCGTGGCCTGCATAATATTCCTTTGCGAGTATTCCGTCACGCCCTGTGGAAGCCATGATGGGCGCAACGATGAAGACGGTTGTTCTGAAGAGGCCTCTGGTACTTTTACAATCTTGCTTGCTATCAACCTTGGCGCTACTTTGTATGAAGAGTGTCGTTTGGCAGGTGGATATGGCTGCACCGGATAGTACTGTTCTTCATAGCTTCGTTTTACACCAGCTTGCTGATTTCGAAAAGCTTCTTCAGCCGTTTGATATGCCAATCCGTTATTCATTGTTCCTTTTTTTACTTTTCTATTTTCTACTGGACTTTTTTTAAAAAAATCACAGACACAATCGCTTTTTTTGCGTTTTTATGCGCTACGGAATCACGGATGGCACTTTCTTTCACGAACCCTAACGCGACAAATCACTTTACGCGTTGTATTACTTGGTACTTTGATGAGTGCCCCACCTTGCTCTAGCCTCAAAACAAATAAACAGCACATTCTTGATCCTTTTTTGAAAAATCCAAAGCCATCCCTTCTTTGTAGAAATATTTCAATCTTTTCAAACCATATTAACAGTATCTTTTCACGACTTCAATGGTGCCCAACCACATGATGGATTGTACTTGATGACGTCGGATCACGTGTCAGATGTTCGAGGCCATGAAATTTTGATGAAAAACCCCGATTATGTAAATCTTCAAAGCAATATGTAAAAAAAGGGCCCACTTCCCAGCAATAAAGGTGGTGAGCAAAGAGAAAGGCAGCAACTTTTTTGTCTCCATACATGTGTTTAGGGAAGAATATTATGAAAAAGGATGGATATCAAAAGTTTGTACATAAAAAAGGCGTTGTATGTTTTAGTTTTGTGGCGCCGACAATGTCGTAAATTATTACCCTGTGTTTTGGGGCCGCTGTCCTTGTCTCACATTTTTTGAAAATTTAACCAAGTCATGCTTTTTTTTTTTTTTTTCATGCACACATTCTCTGCACTGGAATGTACATGCAGTATTTATATGCACGATTAGTACATATTATGATGGCATTGGGCAGAAGTACGATCTTTCGTTTATGCGACCCTGAACATCTCCTTTTCCAAGGCAGCATTTATTAGTCTGCCAAGTATATACACACTCAGGCATGGCCATTTGTCCACATACTCCCCTTCCGCTGGTGAATGAGTGAAAAAAGATGAAAGGATAAAATCGTGTGCGACGAGTTGTTTGTTCGCCATCAACTGCCATTCGTCACACCCCAATGGCGGCCTAGCATATGCTTTGTCATCCCTGCACGGGCATAGCGGAATCTCTGCACGCGTTTTACTTTCTGTATTTTTTGCATGCATAAAAGCCCTTTGTTGTACCTATTTGCTTGATAATACATACCTGCTTGTCAAAATAAAGGCCATGAGGGAATGTTGTGTTGCATGGATTTACCTAGCAATCTCCATCTACGAGATGCATTTCCACGTTGATTTCTACCACGGCAAAGTTACCAAAAAGAACAGAGGATTTCTTTGCTTTTCACCATGGGAACATTTCTAGTCAAAATTGTTACAAAGCTCAAGTGAGCAGAATTTCATGACATCAAAAAACCACAACAGGGGTACAAATTGACGCATGCGAAACAAAAACAAAAAAAAAGACACTTTGTCAGTTCAGATGTGCAAGAGGTACCAAAGAAGTCATATAAAGAGTCGTTTTGGTGTGTTTTACAGTGGCATGCAACCCTGAAAATACATCGATGATACCATGTACGGAAGTCAAACGCATGGTCAAAAAAAAACAATTGCTCCAACTGCAGCTCAGACATATAAAAAAAGCAATTCTGCACAAAGCCTTTTTCTTTAGACTCTTTTTCTTCCCATCGATTGGTTGCGGTTAGCCACTTAGAAAGTGGGTCCTTATACCCACATAAAGCGTACTTTCATGCTCGACGAAATGAGGTTTTTTATCATGCCTTTTCCCTCAAGGGCAAAAGTTGGAGAAAAAAACTTGAGAATCCGAGGATCATTCAGCTATGAACATATTTCATGGTCTAAGCCATGGACGATTTTTTTTTCTTTTCCGTTTTTTTTAACTCGACAAGATGTATGTACAATAGGTCAACAATTAGGCGCTATCGCTGGATGTATGTGTGGTAGCTTTTCCATACGTAGGAGAAATTTATCACGCAGCCTCTTTCAACAAAGATAATGTAAGATACATCAAAGAATTAGTAAGAGAGAGTGGCGGGCACAGTCCCGAATGTAAAGCGGGAGGCATGTGTAATACAGCTCTCGACAGCTAGGCGGAGATTCGCCGAAAGAAATGCAAAATTGATATTCAGTTGTACCTCTTTTTTAACAAACAAAGCTATCCCATAATGATGCGATTTGCTCAAAGCAAAGGCATGAAAAAAGAAAAGGGCGCCAACTTTTTTTTGACCAAAAAGTAAAGAGAAGTCGCACACTCTGCTTATATGGCCCACCTTTTTCTCATTTCCACTTTCCCCATAATACTTTGCATCATGTACCGATTTTGATGTCTGCTTTTTCGAAAAGGCCATCAGTTCAATGAAAAGTAGGAGAGAAGAGTGAATGAATGAATGACTTTGAAAGAAAATCGTATGATGACCTTTTTTCATTTTCATGTTACACTTACCGTAAAATTTTGGCCCCTGCAAAAGGCTTCATACAAATACAGATTGCCGATTTTTCTCACGTTTATTTTCTCCCCTTGGAACTTGTCAGATGGACACTTTTGTTCCTTTTTTTACTCTTTTACTTGTATGTAATACAGTGCATACTCTGCTGCACTAGCTCAGGCTTCTTTCAGACGTTAGGACTCTTTCCAATGTCTCTGATTAGGTTGCCTTCGTTTGATAAAATAATATCGACTAAAATGACCATGGGACGCAGAGGCGCTCTGCATACTTTCCACTGCATAAAGAAAGACTCTTTTTTTGTTCTTCTTTACTATTCACAGTGAGATGAAAAAAGGACATTGTTTGATAAACAGAACACTTGTAATTCTCTTTCACGTTTCGCGCCTGGACATCATGGATTGTTGCAAGGTACAGTGATCAGTACTTTATACGCTAGTTGGTTGATGAGTTCAAGTTACCCAAGGTACATTGGTGTAGTACTCGCTCCGCACGATTGGTACAACACCTTCCGTACCATCCTTATTTTGTTCCCTTTTTTTCTTCAAGTTCATTTTTCACTACAATACATCGACCTTTTTTTTCTTTGCATCATAACGATACCCACTTCTTCCTTGTCGGGGGGTTTCTCTTCTTTTCTTTCTTTCCTTCAACTTGACTCCAGAGGACTCAAGCCTGTTCTTTTCTTATTCCAAGCCTTTTCGTTTTTGGCAGAGACGGTTTCTTATATTGACCATTGGGATTAGCTTACAAAGTTTGCCATATGTACCCATTTGTACGGTTTACGAGTCAAATATCTGAGCATTCCGTTGTACTTTTTTTGTCATCTTGGTCTTTTTTTCCCTTTCCCTTTATTTTCATCAAGGACTTTTTTCCTAGCCCACTTCAAACACACTTTGCCATTGAAACAGCAGAGAGCTGCCAAGGCGCGTATACATTGCCTTTGGTCCTTACTTTTTACTCTTTTTTTTTCAGGACTCTCGAAGAACGGCACAGGGCCCAGTATTACTTGTTGTATATACATACATCCCATCATCCGGGCACTTACCAAGCGCGCCTCTAAAGTCCACTTCAAGATCACCCATACTTTTTTCTTCTCTCCCACATTTTTTTCTCTTTTCCCACCGACATACAACACGAACAGACTTAACTTGCTGGACTAGATAGCCCACCATTTTTTATTCGTTCTTTATTCTTCTTGTGATTGTTTACTCTACCCTTTTACTTTCTACTTTTTTTTTCTTGCCTTTAATCCCATCTTCATTCCACATCGCGCCTGATGCCACCTCTTAAACCTATGCAGAAGGCTGGAGACAGCTTGGGCGAACAGCCACAGTCTGCGATATCAGCGACAAAGGCATCATACTCTGTGTTGCCTAGGATGTCTGACCCAATGCCTATGCCGCTAAACAATGGTACAAAGCGCCCATCATCGCCGATGATGTCGTCGTCAAAGCGGGTTGCCCGCGAGTCAAGTGGCGACGGATCGCATTATGGCACGCGGTCACGCAACCGGACAAATGGGACGCGGCCAAACTACGCCGAGGACAGAGATACAGATCTGGATTTATTTCAAATGTACCCCGAGCGCCGGGAAGAAGACAGAAGAGCAGCAGCGCCTCGTGCGGCATCGGTGAGTGCGCCGGGCGTTCTGGCCCCCCTGCGTCCAACAAATGGCGTGCCGACAAGCACACGTAGAGGCCTTCCGACGTCAGCGTTGGAGCCTAGCCATAGCACACAGAATGGGCATGGAAGAGCAGCCGCCACAGCTCCAAAAGAGGCTGCAGCAGGTGCCAACTCACGAAAAAGAAAGTCCACCGTAAACACCGCAGTGGAAAAGACTGCTGGGGCGCCACAGAGCGCCGTGTCGTCAAAACGAAGCACGTCTGCTATTGTTGCGCCGAGCGTGCCCGTGGCAAAGTCCAGTGGAAGTACAGGGCCTGGGTATGGGCATACGAATCTGATGACGTTTACAAAGTGCGGCGCGCTTCCGAATAAGCAGGGCAAGCTAGTGGCTGACGACGGGACCACGCTGTCGGTGAATGGTATGTATTTGCAAATGCTAAACTAGGAAGCTAATGCGTAGACCACGTATATTTGGTGTGCGAGCCTCCAGGCGAGCCGTACTATTTGGGGCGTGTAATGGAGTTTCTACATGCCAAACACAATCCGATGAATCCGATTGATGCGCTGCGGATCAACTGGTACTACCGTCCGAAAGACATTGGGCGACAGCCCCAAGATACACGCTCGCTGCTAGCAACAATGCACTCGGATACAAGTCCATTGACAGCTTTACGAGGAAAGGTTACGATCCTACACAAGACGGAAATTACGAATTTTGCAGAGTATAAGAAGAAGCCCGACTGCTTCTGGTTTGACAAGCTGTACGATCGCTACATCCAAAAGAACTACGATGTCATCCCGGTGTCACAGATTGTAAATGTTCCGGATCGGGTGAAGAAAGTGCTTGACGAGCGATGGCGCTACGTCCTGATCGAGCAAGGGCGAACGAAGGACCTTACGTCAGCCGCAAAGCGGTGCAAGCGATGCTCAGAGTTTTGTGCAAAGTGAGTTTTTTCTCTGTTTTTTCTGTTCTTCCCTGTTCTGTTTAGTTTTTTTATTTTTTTGGATTGCCACTCTCTCCCAAAGCCGAGCTCGATGGCGATCCTTCCCTTGCCTTGCTTGGCTAGAGTGGCCGTTAACTTTCGATCCTTTCTTTTTCCTCTCCTTTTTCCTTTTTTTCTTTTTCGCCTTTGATTACTTACTTTTTCGTGTTTCTGCGCATCGCGACCCACTTATAGTTTCCTTTTTTAGATGACGCCTGGAATGACGAGTGCTGACCCACTTCTAGTGACACCTCCGTGGACTGTGGCGTCTGTAAGCTGACGTACCATATGGAATGTGTGAACCCGCCGTTGAAGAGAAAGCCTTCGCGTGGATTTGCATGGTCCTGTGCTATATGTAGCCGTGAACATGAGAGAAAACTGGCCCAAAATAGCCACAACTCTGATGGCTCATTGGCGGCCATTGACGAGGATGAATACCTCGAGGATGACGGCATGATGGATGATCTGACAGGCTCAGAGGCTGGTCCGGGGCCAGAGAAGCACGCCGTGACCAAGGAGACGGCTGAGCAAAAGTACCAGGCCAGTCTGTGGCCGTATCGGTACCTAGGCATCCACTGCAAGCCTGAAGATGCCCTCGACTTTGACGACCGTATTTATCCACGTGCTGCCACGCGTGTGGGGTCACGGCACCAAGCAACTGTAGTGCCATGGTACGGAAGGTCTGTGCAGTATGTGAACCCGCCTGAGCTGAAAAAGGGCAACAAAGCGGTGATGAAGCAGAACCGCGAGATCCAGCAGGCGTGGGACAAGGAGCGCGAGAACCGACCCAAGTGGCTCCAAGACACGCCTGTGGGGTATGTAGAGAGAGGGCTAGACTATGACGAGAGCGACAGCCGATGCACGGCGTTTCCCTTGTACATTCCTGCCACGGCTCCGTCAAGAAGGCCCCCTGCAGACTCTGAGCTCGTTTTACAGGACACTGGAGAGGATAAGGAAAAGTCGGACAAGGAAGGCGATGCCATATTGCCACCGATCCACGCTCCAACGGATACTGCCATTCGCCAGTACTTGGCAGTGGCCAAAAAGGCAGCGTTTAAGCTCAATTTGCCACCGCAATCGACGAACTTGATTGATGTGTCTCTGTCAGCCCTTTATCATGCCCGGTTTGACACGGGCCGCGCATTAAAGGACCTTGCTGCCAAGAAGCTGGACGTGTTTAAAGAGCCAATGCTAACGCCTGCGGAGATGAAGAAATTCGAGGACGGCGTGGCCAAGTTTGGCTCTGAGCTGTCGTCAATTACACGGCATGTTCGGAGTGTCCATTACGGTCATATTGTGAGGCTCTACTATACGTGGAAGAAGACTGAGCGCGGCCAGCTTATATGGGGCAATAACATCACCCGTAAAAGCAAGCGTGAAGCCAAAGAGGCCAAAAAGCCCGAGGTGGCTGCTGGCAAGGCGCTTGATGATGTGGCAGATGACATGGACGACTCCGCCTTTGACACTGACAAGGCGGCGAGCAAAAAGTGCCAGTTCATGTGCAAGTTTTGCAACACCAAAAAGTCGCAGCAGTGGCGACGCGCCCCCTCAGCTCTCATCTATGGTGTTCTCGCCGAGTCGTATGCAACTGTGAGGAACTCGAACGCACAGCTGCGAGCGCCAGTGCAGACAAGCACGCAGTACTCCATGGCGCTTTGCAGGCGCTGCTCCGAGCTTTGGCGACGCTATAGCGTTATGTGGGAGGATGTGGAGAACTTCCTAGCCAAGCTTGCAACCACAGGCGTCCGCGTGACGCGCAGAAAGATGGACGAAGAGGTGATGCGCGAGATTGCTTGCAACGATGAGATTATGGCGAACACGGAAGCCCGCTATGCATCTGCCCGTCTATCCGTTGTGCCATCTGAACCGCCACGTAAAAAGGTAAAGAGTCAGTCCAGCAGCCAGAACAGCAAGGCTGCGACGCCCGAGCCAGAGCCAGAAAGCACATCTCCAAAGACTATGCCTGTGCAAAAGAAGAAGGTGGATGTGGCCAAGGCAGAGAAGCAGAACAAACCGGAGAAGCAGGAGAAGCAAAAGGCCGAAAAGGCACGTCTGGAAAAGGCCAAGGCAGACGCCAAGGTGCAGGAAAAGAAGGTCGCAAAGGCCTCGCTGCAAGTGCCCACTATGGATGCTGCTCCGGAAGATGCCCCCTTTGAGCTGCCCTCGCTTCCGTGCTCTGTCTGCAACAAGACGCTGAAGAATATGGAAACGGTTTGCTGTCGTGACTGTCGGTTCACAGCCCATTCTGCATGCTACGGTGCTACGGGCCGTACGTTTAAACGACGAGGAATCAAGTTTCAGTGTGACTTGTGCTCCAACGACCGCAACCCCCTGGTATCCGTCGACTATCGGTGCGTGCTGTGTCCCGTTCAGGACACGGAGTATGCGTCGGTGCTAGACAAGTGCAAGAATGCGGAAAAGTACCGCGATCGCCAGGCAGAGTTGAAGAAGCCAACGCAGCCACGCGAGGCTTTGAAGCGGACTGCGGACAACAACTGGGTCCATGTGTCGTGTGCTGTGTGGACGGCTGAGATCAAGTTTGGCAATTCAAAGTGTCTTGAGCCGAGTGAGGGCATTGCCACGCTTCCGCTCAGCAGTTACACGACAGAGTGTGGTATTTGCAAGCAGTCGGGTGTTGGTGCCTGTATCCGGTGCTACGAGTGCAATGTTCCTTTCCATGTGGGCTGTGCAAAGAAGGCCGGGCATGTGTTTGGCTTTGATTTCGTCAAGAGCAGCCGAAGGGACCAGCAGTCTATGGTTATCAACGGGCTAAGTGGTGTTTTGGTGGCCGGTGTGTGGTGCTCGCGCCACGTCCCGCTCAAAACATCGGTTCGCTCGATACATGACTCTATAGATGGGAAGACAATGCTGCAGCTGTTTGTTGAAAAGTACAAGCAAGCAGACCTGACACTGACGGGCTGTGCGCGGCGTGCCAATATGCTGAGTTTGGCGAGCAAGACGATTGGCACAACGGGTCATCGGTGTAAAAATACTCGACAGATTCTTAACAGCACGCCCAAGACTGTCTCTCCCACAAAGGCAGTTTCTACCGGAAAAGAGGGGGGCGTGGCTAAGGTCTGTCTGACGTGTGGTTGCGATGTGAGCCCCAAGTGGTATGCTGTGGAGGCTGGTTTGGAAGAGAGCTTCAAGCAGCAATTGTCTAAGCGAGCTGACGGGGCCATTCCCAAAGAGGCGCAAAGATTTGTGCAGCAACGAGCCTTTCAGTGCCATCAGTGCAACAAATCGGGGCCACCAGCGCCAATGAAGCTCCCAGAAGAGCCTGTGTTGGATGTGGTTATGGAATCGCCGCCACCGCTACAATACGAAGCCCGGGTGCCCGTCCCTGATGCTATGCCCATGCCGGGCGTAGAGCCGGTGCCTGACAATCTAGTGCCATTGCCGGCAGGGGTACAGGCCATTCAGTACAATGGCGAGTATCATTATGTGCAGATGCAGCCTGTATCTGATGCGCAAGGGCAGCCAATGGTGCAGCTGATTCCGGTGCAGTTGACCTCACACGGGATGGTGCCGGTGCCACCGCCGCAGCAGATGATGGTTCAGCAGCTGGTGCCCGTTCCAGGACACCCAATGCCTCATGGTGCGGCCTTTTCGCCGGGGCACATGGCGGGACACCCGGACCAACAAGGGCCAATTGTGATGCCACCGGGGCCCCAGCCGAGCTACCATGTGGTGCAGGAGCATGGACAAGTGGTGTATGTGCCGGGTCCCCCGCCCCCGGTGTCGGGATACCGCCATGCTGCAGAAGGGCAGTATTGGCAGCCACAAACGCAAATACAGGTGAGCCAGGCGCAGCAGGCGTTGCAGCAGGTGGCGCATGTGCAGGAGCAGACGCAAGAGCCCCGGTCACAGACGCTGGTTCCGGTGCCGGCGCCGTATCCTTTCCCATCGCAGCAGCACTATGTGGCGTCTCCGTATGTGCAGGGGTTTCCGCCAGGACTGAACAAGCCGCCGTCGCCGCCACATGAGCGGTTTACGATCTCGCAGTCGCCTCGCGTTGTGCCTTCAGTGCCTTCAGCAGCGCCGGCGCCTCAGGCTAGTCCCCATTTGGCGCAGCTGCTGAACCACGAGCCATCAACGTCGCCGAGTCCGTCTTTATTTCCAGCGACGGCAGGCCCACAAGTGCGGACGCCCATCCAGAACCCAACGATCATCCGACGGGATGTGGGATCGGCGAGCTCGAATCCATCGCTTCGCAATTTGCTGTCGTAGACTTCGTTTTTACTTTTTTTGCTTTTTTACTTTTTTTTTTGTTCTTTTTGCATACAAGGGAAATGAGGTCATGAAAAGGGGAGGGCGTTTTGATTATGATAAAAAAAAGAGAGAAAGATTTTAGTTTATTTACCAATGTCTTCATTCCAAAGGTCGGGTTTTTCCTGGATGAAGCGGGACATGATGTCTTTGCAGCGCTGGTCGTTGGCGACGAGGACCTGGACGCCACGCTGTTTCAAGTAGGCCTCGCCACCCATGAACGTTTCGTTTTCGCCAATGACGACCCGTTCAATGCCATATAAAAGACACGTGCCAGTGCACATATCACAGGGCGAAAGGGTGGTGTACATGGTGCTGCCGTTGTATTCGCTGGCCTTGCGGCGGCCGGAATGGGCAAAGGCAGAGGTTTCGCCGTGGTGAATGGGGCTGCCGAGCTGGACCCGTTCATTGTGACCTTGGCCCAGGATGGTGCCATCAGCAGCCACTAAAACAGCACCAATAGGGACCCCGCCCTCATCATAGCTCTTTTGGGCCTCTTGCAGGGCAATGTCAAGGAAGCGCCCGTCTTTTTCAGAAAGCATTATTTAATTTCTTTTTTTTTGGTAAAAAAAAGCTGTACAAAAGAAAAGAAAAACAGAGGTGACAGTTGGGCACTTATCGCCACTCGCTGAGTCACTTCTGAGCCTTTTCCCACTTTATACATGTATCCCCTTCTTTTTCTCCTCTTGCATTCTTTCTTCTCTTCTTTTTCTCCCACAAAAAAAAACTAGCGCAAAAAAGAAGCCCTCTTCTTTTCTTATCATCACAGAGAAGTACACTCCTTTCCAAACAGAAACAACACTTGCTTCGCCTAGTTCTATAAAAGGAATGGGATACGTTGACCACTAGTTTGAGACGATCCAAAGCTTCGAAGGAATTATTGCTTCTTCAAAGAGCTTTGTATGCCTTGCTTACCATCAATCATAGACATGGTGGACTTGAGAGGCATCAAAACCCATTTTGCCACCACAAAAAAAGCCTGTCAGTGGGAATGATTGTGATACTTGTCAAAGTCACCATGTCTATGATAGGTGATGACCAGAGTGTGCATTGCTCTTCTTGGGAGCGATCGTTCTTTCGACGCTCCGGGTCGGACATGGCCATCCCCCAACAACTCCTTTTTTTCCTCTTAGAAGCTTAATCCATTCATACCCATTTCGTGTCGTATTCGGTTTGCTTCCTCTTCCTGTGACCCATGCATGTAGTATTTATTCTTGATTTTCCAGTAGTCGCATAAAGCATCTTTGTCTACGCCATGCAAAGACACATACGATAAACTTGGCATAGACGCAAAAATTTCTGACAATATATCACCACTACTTTGTAGATCTGTATAATCAAAAGTAATGTACTTGGCGTTAGGAAGGGCGTTTTCCATTATCAATATTCCATCATTCGATATATAAGAACACCATGTGAACATTATAGATCGCAATGATGAATTAGTGGCCTTGCTTTTGGCAGCTGCGGCTAAAGGAGCCCCACGGAAAAGAATGCTCATATCATTGTCGGTGAGCCAAAGAGATAGACCAATCTTTTCAACACTCTTGCTCTTATAAATGGCTATACAAAGACGCGAAAAATCAGGCTTTTCGTTTGCCATGTAGTTGTAGTCTAAGTAATAAAGAAGGGGAATTTTCAACTAGGAAGGAGACGGTGATCAGGGTGTAGCTCACTTTGATGAGAAATGAAATACCTCAATGTAGGACATGACTGGGTGAGTGCTTTGCAAATGAGATTGTCTTCATCCTTTCCGTGAATGCTCATTTCCACCTGAACGAGCCTTTGGTTACGTTCTATGAGTTTAGCAATGGCCCTAGGGTAGGCAGCTCTACCGCTGATTTCAAACGAGGATAAATTGACAATTGGTCCGTGAGTCTTTCAAACTCATCATCTTTATGATAGCGGATCGTATCAAATGCATAGAGGGATCGTATGTTGCGTCTATACATGTCAGTAATGCCTTTTCGTTTAATTTCTTCCAAACCAATCAGATAAGGATTTGTTGCACCAAAAGTGGACTTTACTGCTTTTCCAAGCACACACGAAACTTGTGATATATTATATGCATCATGAAAGCCCGGATTTTCAATGATATTTTGAAGGCTCTCCAAGGGAAGTGTAGTCAGTGTAGGAGGAGTGCGGTCCCTCGTCCTGATAGAACCATCATCTTTTGTCATCCTATCATTATCCTCTAAAAAGCCTGCTAGAGGAGGCTCACATCGAGTAATTTGTTCTTTTACTGCCCTGTAAAACCCAAACAAAGATCTTATCTCTTTGAACATGATAAAATATGATGAATTTCGTCTCTAGGTGTGGCACAGCTGCGTAGACTTTATTAGAAGGAATAAAGACGTATACTGTCCATGAGAGCGTACGATATCTCATCTCTAACAATATGACACTGCTTGAAATAGAAAAGTATCACGTTTCTAACACGCGTAGATTTAGTTTTTTTTTGCATATTTGGTATTATATGCAGACTTTCTGACAGTAAGAAGACTTTTTACAAACAGCAATGACAGCTATGGTCCATTAAAGAGCCTAGAAGTAGGTAGACTAACCAAAGCCTTTTCTAACCACTTCACCAAAATTTACAGTATACATATACCTCTTATCGAGGCCTTATTCTCGAATAGGATTGAGAGTTACATATTGGAGCATCAATGAGCTTGATTGGGCTTCGGTCATCAGTTTCCTCAAGGTGAGGGTAGCTTTTAAAATGTAGAGTGGGAAGCACCGAGGGGCAAATATATGAGTTTTGAATGAATTCTTCAGCTATATATTTCAATATGCTATACCTAATTTTAAAAACCACAACTTGAAAAAAGTCCTTGCAACTCGTTTTTTACAAAGACGGATCCTTTTTTTGCAATGGTTTTCAAGACTTTGAAAATTTTCTCCTTGTCGCTTCTAGAACCAAATGACTGTAGAGAAACATTGGCTAGCAAAAGGTCAGGATTTCACAAAATGCCTCTAGGGTAGAAATACGATGTGGTGAAGCTAGACTTAGCTTCCTTAGATTGGGAAGCAATGCGCCTTCATAGCTATCAAAGGAAGAAATAGGAGGGCTATCAGAACTCTATTTTGGATAAATTAAAAGTTTGACTAGACTTTTATTTCGGAGGATGAGTTTTTTGATGATTTCAGTTGATAGTGTTGAATGTGCCACGCAATGTTTTCAAAGTGGTACAATTATTTATAGACCGATTGATGCTCGGCATGTTGCAATTTTCAATATTTAAATCCGTAACATTTCTCTTATGTGGAAAGCTATCCAGAATAAAAAGACTGCATTGAATGTGTAATTTCCGCAGCTCCATACTCTTTCGTTCGATCATATTTGTTTGCAAGCCAATTAATGAGTTGTTGTGCATGATTCAGTAGAGTTTTTTTTATGGCATGGGAAGTTTCTTTTTTCTGTGAAGCACTCACAGATGTATTCTATGGCAAAACTGGCATGCTTATCATTTTAGAGTTTAAATTCTTTCTGGGGGGACTTTGTGACTAGAGCCTCAGAGTTTTCCATTGTTAAATTTTTTTACAATAAAAGGGGTAAAATTCAAACCGAGGAGAAAAATATTTCTTTATATACAGCCAGACAGGCCATTGAAGCAAATGGCACTCTGTCTCAAGTTTCGTACTATGTATATCACCCGAGTAGGTAACTGTTCTGCTTGGCCAATTTTGAACACTCCTGCCCATGGTCCGATTTGTCAACAGAAGGACTGTCTGTTGTGGCAGATTGGTATGGGCCGCCGTAGTGAGTGCATTTTGGAATGCAATCGTGACGGGGGCCGTTGCGGTTGGGGTGTTCTTCAGAGGAGTGGTCGTAGGCTTACTTGAAAATTACGATCACGTGTCTATATCAAATTCGTTTAAAAAAGCAAAAAGTCAAAGTCGAACCCTGTGGGTCCAAAGAGTTGTGTGCCAAAGATTAGATATAGGAGTTTGCTGGGCCGGCCCACGGTCATCTCTGGTAAAAGGCAAGAGGTGAATTCGCTAGGATAGTCCCACTCCCAACAATTAAATTTTGCTTTTTAATTCGTATATATACCCTGTTTTTCGCTCTTGGAATAAAAAAATAAAAAAAATAAAAAAAATAAAAAAAATAAAAAAAATAAAAAATCAAATAAAAAATTGACAGCTTTTTTGTAGACATAGAAAGGACTCTTATAATAGTATCAGTCGTCATGATTCTTTCGAAGACTTTCCGTGCCCTGGAGGAGAAGCTGGTAGAGAGAGGCACGGTCAATGGTGGCATCTGTTAGAAGAGGCGTAGAGACAAAAGGCGTGGCCGATAGTGTCCATGTAGGAGCCTTTGTGAGTGTGAAAAGAAGAGACACAGTCTCTAAGCAAGGTTCAGGGTCCATGGTAGCCACAAACAGAGTCCCGTCGGCCTCTGATAAAGAGAGAGGCACCCCCGGTAGATGTACGGTGTGTGTGTAGTCGAGGCTCTGCTCTGTGCAGGTAAAGAAGAAGAGGGCAGGGACACCCTCGGAGAACGCCACCACATCGCCGTCTTTTGTGGCATACAGGCCCGAAAGGGCCACTTTGGCGTCTGCTTTGACAGCAGAAACGTGTTTTGCCAGGTCTATCTTGCTGCAGAGACGGCCCTCGGGCCAGAAACGCCAGACAAAGAGCTCGTCATCGCCGCCACCAGACACCAGAAGATGGGGCTGCGTCTGGGGGATGCACAGCTGGCTCACAAAGGACGTATGGCCGAGACAAAAAGACTCGATGACGTGCGTCTGGCCCACAACACCTCGGGACACGCGGATGTGCTCGTCACGGTCTGCCGTCAAGATCAAAGGACGCTGCGTGCCGGGGACAACCGCCGTTTGCACGCACGTCAGCATGGACACATGGCCCAAGAGGAGCGAGCAGTCTGTGGCCTCCTCGGGACGGCTGGCCTTCGCCTCGGGGTTCTGTGCACGCTGCTCCTTTTGTCGGAGCTGGTTCCTGAGCGCCTGCAGATTGCCCTTGGTGTGCACGGTGAAATGGTTGGCTTCCATTCGAATGGGCGCAGCCGGAACAATCGATGGGGCCACTCTCTTCGCCGGCTCGCCAGTCTCCAGCAACGGCAGTGCATACACATCACCGAATTTGTCGCCTACAACAATGGAATCACCCAAAAAATCAATGGAACACGGCCGTTTCGGCATGGGGCGGGCACTGATTTGCCTCAAAACACCGTTATTATGTGATAATACCCGCACCGTCTTGTCGTGTCCCATCGTGAGAGCCACATACTGCCCATTGGCTGTGGCCCGCAGAATGCTCACAACCGGAAGGTCGCCAGAACGCAGTGCCGAGGTCTGGCCTTTGCCGCCCTTTTTGGGCCCAGTGCTCTTTTCAGCCTTGTGGGCCTCAGCTCCAGCCTTGCTTACATCGGCCTCAGCCTTGTCGAGACGTCTTCGCTTGGAAGGCGGGACCGCATCGTCTGCGACTTCCTGTTTCGCAGCCTTGTCACTGGGTACGGTCCATGTATCTATGTGGGTCCCGTCGGTGGCACGGAAGGAAAGCACGCTCTGCCCACGGGCAGCGAGGAGAAAGCCGGAGCACGCCTGGAGGCGGTGGAATGGGACGGCCATGCTGGACAGGACAATGCTCTCGCAACTTTTTTGGCTATCGATAGCGCTGCGGATAAAGTCACGTGATTTTTGTGCACGTGATGCACGTGCAGTGAGCCCTAGCTCGGTCAAAAACAGGCCCACACAAGGTGGTACGAAAAAAAAAAAGAGAAAAAGGAAGAAAAAAGAAGAAAAAAGTCAGCGTCGACGTGAGAACTTGACCGACAACAACCAAAAAATCCCTAAAAAATCCTGCCTTCAGGTAAAAAGAAGATATGGGGGGTAAAACCGAAAGCAAGGGCGAATACTTCAACAAGCTCCGTGGCCTCCTCGAGCAGTACAAGTCCATCTTTATTGTCAATGTCGACAATGTCAGCTCGCAGCAGATGCACGAGACCCGGAAGGCTCTGCGTGGCCGTGGTGTGATTCTGATGGGCAAGAACACCATGGTGCGCCGTGCTCTGCGGACGTTTGAGAACCCCGAGTACGAGCGTCTGATGCCGTTTGTCCGTGGAAACATCGGCTTCGTCTTTACCAATGACGATCTGAAGGAGGTCCGCGACACTATCCTGTCCAACCGTGTGGCTGCGCCCGCGCGTGCCGGTGCCGTGGCCCCCGCCGAGGTGTGGGTTCCTGCTGGCAACACCGGCATGGAGCCCGGCAAGACGTCCTTCTTCCAGGCCCTTGGTGTTCCCACCAAGATTGCCCGTGGTACCATTGAAATCACGAGCGACTTGAAGTTGATTGAGGCTGGTGACAAGGTCGGCCCGTCCGAGGCGACGCTGCTCAACTTGCTGAAGATCTCTCCCTTCAGCTACGGTCTCGTCATCGTCCAGATCTACGAGCAGGGCAACACTTTTGACGCCTCTGTCCTCGACGTCACCGAGGAAGACCTGCTCAAGACCTTCTCCTCGGCCATCTCGGCCATTGCCACCATCTCGCTGGCCATTGGCTACCCCACCCTGCCTTCGGTCATGCACTCGCTGGTCAACAGCTACAAGGACGTCATTGCCGTTGCTCTTGCCACCGAGCACAGCTGGCCTGCCATTGAGGAGCTCAAGGACCGCATTGCCAACCCTGACGCCTATGCTGCCGCTGCTCCTGTGGCTGCTGCTGCGGCTTCTGCTGCCGAGCCTGCTGCTGCTGCCAAGGAGGAGGAGGAGAACGAGGAGTCTGACGACGACATGGGCTTTGGTCTTTTCGACTAAGCGAGTCTAGGTATGTCTTTTCTTTATTTTTTTGCTCCGGCATGGCAGGGACTGGTCAACGATTCAAACCATTTTCATTCAACGAGCTTTTTAACCCTGAAGTTTTACTATTGAAGATATGAAACAACATTTTATGAGACACAGCCCCTGCCATCTTCTTCTTATCAGTCCCCATGGCTAACACGTATAGACGGTAAAACGGTAGACTACAAAATTTAAAAACACTATAAAATCATCACCTGCAATTATAAACTCATGCCATCTAAAGAGCTGCTTTCGTCCGCTTCCGTTTCAAAAGAAAGGTCGCCAAACAAGGGCACATGCATCCATTGGCTCTTCAAGAGTCCATCGGCCTTTGCGTAAAGAAGATCATCCTTATCAGCGCCATGGTCCTCGTCGGCCTCTACGTCTCTGATCATTGTGTCGTCTTTTTCATCCCCCACTCTTTGCATCCATCTCTCAATGACGTCCTGTGCAGGGCCCTGCATGGCTACCTTTTCAAGACCCCGATGGAACGACCGTGTCCTACGTCGTCGTCGCCGTCGAATGCCGTCCCGTATGTGCCATGCCACGACCATCATTGCTGCCCGTGACAGGTCCTGACAATGCTGTCGATGTGCCACGGCCCATGCCATATAGGTCCGGTGCTGGGCCACGGCCGCAGCTAAGCTTGTCACGGGCGCACAAGGCGCACTTCCCATGGTGGGCACTGCTGGTGCCTGCTGCAGACAGCTCTCCAGGCGTGTTTCGGCGTCTTGTGTTTGCTGCACAAGGGCATGCAATGCTCGGGGGATGTATTCCTTATGATTATATTGTCCTTCCATGCTTGGGAAGATTACGGAGTAAAAGGGGAATTGGTGAAATTGGCTTTATATACCACGGTCTATTTTTTTGGGTGGCTACATTTGGAGATGGACTGATCGCCATGGAAAATGGCCTGAGACTGCCTTTCATAAGTCGTGCCACTTGGCTCACATAAGCATGCACGGTGCGCGCACTGTACATCTACACTCAGACGTTTTGACAACGCAAAAAGACGCCTTTGCCATGCTGCGATATGGATGCCGAGCGGGCGTATGGCCGCGTCGGATGGTCGCGGGGCACGGGACCGGGCTGTGTCGGCCTTTTTCGTGCACTGCGGCGATGAAAAAGACCCGCGTAGTGATGAAAATGGACGACCTACCTCAGGGGACCATTGGCGATCCCCTGGCGCCTCTTCCCAAGGCCAAGCGCAGGAAGCGAGAGCCCACAGTAAATAAAAGAGTAGATGAAGTAACCGGAGAGTACTCCTATCCAACCGTAATCATGCAGGCTCGGCGTACCATGGACAGATTCAAAGACTGTGTGCTGGTGACGCGAGTGGGTGGCTTTTATGAGTTGTATTTTGAGCATGCCGAGACGTACGGGCCCCTGTTGAACATAAAAGTAGCTTCTAAAAAGACAATGGGCGGCCATGTGTCTATGGTACGTCGTTCTCACCACACAAAACTGTAGATGTAAGTTGGGAGACTAATGACAGGCGGGATTTCCCTTTTTCCAAATCGACCGGTATTTAAAAGTTTTGGTTCATGATTTAAACTGTAATGTCGCCATTGCCGACGAAATCCGCAATAGTCCAGCAGATAAAATTAAACTCGGCGGCCTTGTCCATGACCGCAAAGTCTCTCGCATCGTCACGCCAGGAACCCTCATTGATGAGAATTTCATGGACCCCTATGCCAACAACTACATCCTCTCCATTCACGTAGATGATGCCGTGGCAAAGCAGGGGAGAAAGCTGTCCGACGTTCCCATGGGCCTTTCATGGCTCGATCTCTCCACTGGCCAATTTTATACACAATCCACTGCCCTCAGTGCCCTTGGCTCCGCCATTTCACGCATATCCCCTCGTGAAATTGTTCTCGATGAAAGCATCAGAATGGTGACACCCTCCTCCCAAAACGAACCGAATGCCCTCCTTGCCGTCCTCGAAGAAGACCGCAATCGGCAACACCATTTAATTACCTACACCGAACCACCCTCTTCATTTTCCCTGGATGACTGGGATCCCATTCTAGAAACGAGTCTGCATCAACATGAAAAGGGTCAATTTACTACGGAAGAAATCGGCGCAGGAAGCCTTTTGCTCCATTATGTATCAGACCGTCTCCTGGGTGCCGCCATGAAACTCCAGCCACCTATCCGCTACGAAGGCATGCAGGCCATGACCATTGACAAAAATAGCATGAGATCCCTTGAAATCAAACAGACAATGCGTGACGGCCTCCTCACCGGCAGTCTTCTTCATGCCATCCGGCGAACCGTTACCAAAAGTGGCACTCGCCTCCTCGCCGAATGGCTAGGGGCACCATCCACATCCCTCCACGTCATCCACCAACGCCAGGATCTCGTGGAAAAATGCATCGAAGAGGAAGTTGTGTGTGATGGCATCATTCGGCTATTACGAAAAAGCCATGATGCCCATCGTCTCGTGCAAAAGTTTGCCTTGGGTCGTGGCGACGCTGATGATCTTCTCGACTTGGCCAAGACTATAAACGTCACCGAAACCATCCAAAAGAATCTCGCTGCAGCAGTCTGCAAAGACCACGATGCTTTTACGGTATTGGCCGATAGGATCCAGTTGAAACGACTTCTTCCATTGGCGAAACGTATCATGGCATCCGTCGATGAAGAGGGCGTCCATCGTCAGCATGAAATAGAAGAGGATGAGGCCCATGCCATCATGTCCATTGCCGAACGATCTGTCCAAACAGAGGGCTCTTTGGAACAAGACGGCTCCATCCTCCGGAACAAGGGACGTAATATCCTTTCTGCTGATGCCGACGTCGAACAACAGTACAAGACAGGGATGAGTCCTACGCGGAAAAGGTCCTCCTCTCTGCGTGACCATTACGCCTATGACAATGAAGTCTGGACCATGAAGCCCTCAGCCAGCACGGGGCTGAAGGTCCTGCATGACCATCTCCAAGAGCTGACGATTGAGCGGGATCAACTTTGTGAAGAGCTGCGAACACGGCTCCAAGCCCCCAGTCTCCAGCTCAAATGGTCGCCTACGCTTGGTCATTTTTGCCATTGCAAGCGAAGCGCACGTAAAAAAAAGACACCAACACCAGAGACGGCCACAACAACCACCGTCTCTCTTGCCAACATTACCACCATTTCATCCACCAAGTCGACCCAATCCTTTTTAGTACCGGAATGGTCATCATTGGGCCAAAAGCTCGACCAAGCTCGCTTCCAAATTAGGGCAGAAGAGAAAAAGGTGTTTCAGGGCCTTCGCGAAAAAGTGGTAAAGAATCTAGTTCCTCTTCGCCGGAATGCTACCGTTTTGGATGAACTCGATATCACCACATCCTTTGCTCGTCTTGCTGTGGAAAAATCGTATATTCGCCCTTCCCTTCACCTTGGTCAGTCTACCGTCATCAAAGGGGGCCGCCATCCAACCGTTGAAGGTGGCTTGACGGCGCAAGGAAGATCGTTTACCTCCAACAATGTATCTCTCGGTGGTGACAATGGCCGCATCTGGATGATTACCGGCCCAAACATGGGTGGAAAGTCTACTTTTCTACGGCAAAATGCGCTGATTATTATTCTTGCCCAGATTGGATGCTACGTGCCCGCGGAAGAAGCCGACATTGGTATTATCGATGCTCTCTTCACACGGATTGGATCTGCCGACAATTTGTACCATGACCAGAGCACATTCATGGTGGAGATGCTCGAGACGGCCCATATTTTAAAGAATGCAACGGCACAAAGCTTTGTCATTATGGACGAGATTGGCCGGGGCACCACGTCCGAAGATGGTACAGCCCTTGCCTTTGGTGCCTTGTATCATCTTGCACAGGTCAATAAATGCCAGGGTCTCTTTGCCACGCACTTTCACGAGCTGGCTGATCTCTGTCTTGCCGAGGATATTGGCGGCGATAACGAAAAGGAGAGGGGGAGGCCCGTGTCGGAACGACAGTACTTCCCTATTGAGTATTATTGCACTGATGTAGAAGAGCAGGTAGATGGTGGGTTTGTCTTTGTACACCGTCTGGTTCGGGGCATCAATAGAAAAAGCCATGCGTTCAAAGTAGCAAGGCTTGCCGGTATGCCAGAAATGGTTATCGACAAGGCAAAGGGGGTGATGAGCAAATGATTTGCTTTCTGACTTTTTGAGGGGGTGTATTTTTTGTATATTTTCAACTCAATACTGCAATAACCAAATGCAACCGATATATGCAACATAAAAGTACAAAGAAAAAGATCAATGATAAAACTTCCCTAGCGTCCGATACTGCACGAAAACAAATGAAAAATGGTACGCAAAAAAAAGCTAAGCGTAATACTTCTTGGAGCTAAGTTTTTTAATATCATGCTCGGGTCTCACCGTGGCAATGCCAACCCGGCCTTCATCTTCTGATGGATTCAAATCGCCCATTCGAATTTTCACCTTGTGATTCTTGGCAGCCCAATCTGAGGCATCCCATGCCGAAATCCCTTCGAGGCCTTTTGTTTTATTCTTGAGAAAGGCAATGGAGAGCGTTCGAAAGACACGGGGCGTGGTGGCACTTCGGTAATTGAGGCCTGTGGCAATGATGAGAAGGACGAGCGCTGCCACAATGATGCCAAAGACAATGGCCCATGTTCGATGGTAAAAGAAGATGACTTGTTTTGTCGTGGCCGTGGCAGCAAATGTGCGTGTTATATCAGGGCTGCTTCGGGCTGAATTTTCGGAAAAGGATCCTATCATCTCCGAGATATCGTCCACCATACTGAGATAGAACAGGGAATTGATAATTTGCGCGAGACGCTGCTGGAACAAGGGAGCACCAATAGAGATGAGGGCCTCTGCCGTGACGTTTTGTGCAGAAAAGGCATCAAGGGGATTGACCATGTAGGCAATAATAGGGTCGATTGTCCGGGTAGAGGATGGGTATAGATTGTTGATGCCGTTGATGAAGACGTCGGAGTTTTGGCCGATATCGAGGATTGTCCAGTTCGTATTGCGAGGGGCTGCCAATCGGCTGACTTGGGAGACGATACAGTTGGATTCCGTGGAGATGCCCGAGGAGCTGGGCAAGCAGGTGGTGTTTCCGTTGACATAGGATGTGGTCATGGTGCATTCAGCTCGGGTTAGCTTGTTGGAGAGGAGGGACTCCCAAATCAGCCTTCGAGCTGGCCGTGGCGAGGAGGTGTCAGCAGGATTGCATGGCTCGGAAATGACGACCTGGTATTTCTTTTCGGAAGTAACAGCAAGCCACGAGCAGTCGTAGTCGCTGGGGATGGTGGCATTCTGGTAGTCTGTGAGGGATGTCTCATCTGTGGTGGTAAAGACTGGACATGATAGGGCCGTGTAGGACGTCTCCATGACAAAAGAGGTATTTCCGTCCTGCGAAAGGCCAGAGACGGGCATGCCGACGAGTGAGGGGTACATGCCCAGACTAAAGTCGGTCACATTATACCATGTGCCATTGCTGGTGTTCATCAAAGACTCAAACTGCTCGATGGATGGAACACGAACATTACCCCAGATGTCCTGGTTGTGAGCGTTGAGAAAGGGAGCGGCGGCCATGGAGGCGGATGTGAGGCCGGTGATCATGGTGATGGGGTTGGTGGTGCGAACGCCTTGGAAGGATTGCATGATGGAAATGGTGGTGTCTGTATTGTAGTAGGCATTTTTGAAGCTCAGCAGTCGGAGACCGGCCTGGCCGCCAATCGAAGGTAAAAACCAAAGGATAATGAGAAAGACGCCAAAAAAGTTTTGATTTTTGCCCTTGACAAAGGAGAGCAAAGCACCAGCCACGGAGGAGCTTGCCATGCTCTGTTCCATGTAGCCATATTCATAGCCGGCCTCGCTCTGAAGCTTTCGCCATGCGCGTAGCGTGATAAACTGAGAGAGCAAATAGTTAAAAGTAAAACTAAAATAATTGGGAGCCTTTTTTATCAGTACACAACATTATTTTTTTATCCATGAGTGAAAAAAGGACATACGAGCTGAGAAATGGAAAAGAGGAGTCGAGTTCGAGTGCTGCTGGGCTCCTTGTCTGATTTATACGCCAAGATGCCAAAGACGATAGAGCCGAGGATGAAGATGGTGAGAATGGAGATCTGGACAATACAAACGGCCTGTCGAAGCCGAAAGAGTGCCTTGGTTTCGCCGGTGTCCTGGGTATAAGGAATGATTCGTCTGAGAAGGAGATTATCTTCCGACTTGAATCTTTTCATTTTTAATGTGCTTTTCTTGTTGTTTCCTTTACGGCGGAGAGAAGAAGGAGAGTTTTCAAATCTTGAAACTCGTTTTTCTAAGGTGACATTGGACCATATGCAGAGCATATGCAGAGGGGAGGGGTCTGCTACGATCGAAGCACTGGAGCAAGTGAGAGAGGGGAAAAAAAAGAAAATAAAATGCATACCAGCCACGAAAAAAATGCAGCTTGGGAACTCAATCCGCCCATCATCTACCATGCATTTTGCATTTTTTCACTGTAAAACACCCGTTCTTAGACGCATCGCCATTGAAAAAAGTAGGTATTATTGCATAGTGTCTCGAACTATATTTCTCGTTGTAATAAAGCTTAGGGGCCTATTGTATGATATGACGTAAACTGCAAATGCGAGTGAAGCTTGGGGCCTGCAAAAGTTTGGAATAACTTGAATGATGTCTTATTGATGCAGTATTGAAAAGTTGCCTCGTCTCTAAAAAGATATTCCCCCGTCTTGGCTTCTTCACAAGGCACAATCCTTTCCATGTAACTATACTTTTCCCTTTTTTACGCCGTAAAGTCCCATTCCTTAAATGCACTTCGAAACGCCTTGGCATCCGCCTTTTCCTCCTCCCTCGCCTGCTCACACTCTTGCCACACAGAGCGTGTTCTTTCCACCCCCAAAAGCTTAGCCATCACCCTGCGTGCGTATTGTAAATCAAACCATGCATCCTCTGCCAATGTCATCACAAGCGTCGTCTGCTTCGTCGCCGACCATATCCATATTCGGAGATAGTCGCCTCCCACCGCCTCTGCATCACCCTCGCCCTCTACCAGCTGCGGCAGCGGTAGCTCGTCGTTTGCAGCTTCCACACGGAAAGCCTCCTCCACGAGGCACTCATCTACTTGCGACGCTGGCACCGGAACGCACTGCCAATGCACATGCACGTTGTCTTTTCTGCTAATCTCCCACGTCACCATCCCCAGCTGTCCCGATGTTATTCCACTGAACATGGACTGCAATGCCTTGCGGAACCGAGTCATCTCGTCAAACGTCCGTTCTGCTACATCATTTCCTTCGCCGTTCATCAACGCCGCCGATATCTTGGGTGCATGAGATAATGGCACAATAAGAATATGTCCTGAAAAATCTAGCCCCTTCTCTGTAAACATATTTGCTTCTGGCAAGGGTCCCTTGGCCATCGCCAAGTACGATTCCTCGCCAATGCTCGCCACCATGTGTGTTGGCAAGTCGGGATTGGAAAGACAAAAGAAACACCGCTCAGGCCCCGGCGATTGTCTACGACGACGCTTCCGTCGCTCCCGTGGCTGCACTTCCATTTCCACGGCCGCTGAACGACGCTTGGGCCGGGGGAAAGGCAAGGACGTCGCTCCTGGCGGCGCTACAGTGGGAGGGTCAGCCAGTGTAAAGGCATACATGGCTTTGGCCTTATCCGTATTGCCCCATGCTGCCAATGAAATAAACCTCGTGACATCCAAGCCATCTCCACCCGGGTGCACAAAAGGCTCTCGTTCGTAGAAAAAGGCACCGTCCGACAGTCTTGGCGAGGGCACTAAGTGATACCGTGGCCGTAATGACATGACGAGCTGTGCTAAGCCACGCGTGGAGACAATCCCCGGCAGTGTGGGCAAACCAGATGTAAGTCCGCTAGGAAGAGGAACATCAGAGCCATGCCACACACCCTGGGGCCAGATGGACGTCAAGAGAATATCGGTACGATGAGCCCCCTGCAGAGCAGATTCTTCAGCAGCAGTGTGAAAGCACGAGTATGTATCTGCCGCAAGGTTTCCCAAAACACCCCCCAGAGCCACAATACGTATACCAAAGGACGTATTTGTCACACTATGTCGGCCCAGAAAGTGCAGGTTTTCACAAATGTCTCCTGCTTTCAGCATTTCCCTTGCTTTTGCAGGAAAGGGAAACGTTCCCATGGTAAAGTACGTCGGCAGCGGGATGTTTATTTGTCCTGCACAAAGTCGATCAAGGCCTGGGTCTTCTACTCCAAAGAGATTGCCCGTAATTATACAGAACGCAAATTGATTCTTCTTATGAAGCTCTGCTACTTTTCTAAAGGCATCTTCATATTGGCCATCCACGCTCCCTAAAACTAATCTGTGACATTATTAGCATTGTTCTCTCCCGTCTTGCGTACATTTTATTCTCCATGTCGATATCCATGACTGATTTATCTTTGCATTTTCCTTCCATTTTCCTTCCAATGCTGCAATATAGAACGCGTCGCGCAGAAACAGCAGACCCACCTTAATTTTGCGTCGCCGCGACCATTACGTCATAGCCATTGACCACCTCAAACAGCTTCCAATTAATTGCTTTCAAGCGTCAAGTTTTTCATTAAGAGTCATCAAAAAACAGTGTGGTATCAAAAAAAAACGCCAAAAAAGAACCATCCCAAAAAATTAAGCAATGGAGCCAAGTAATGCTCCCATACTTTTTGTTCTTCCTCATAAACATTGGCAACTCCCGGAAAACTCACTGAGCAACTCTTGATCAACTAGCCAGCACCGCATATAAAAATAAGCGTCTCATGCAAATTGCACAATAAGGCTGAGAATAGAGAAGACAGATTCTTGTCGTTCCAATCGAGTTGGACAATCCTCCACCCCATTAATGAATGCCGGGTTTGTAAAATAAAAGAATAAGCGCCAATGATGGTATGTGATGCTGTAAAAATGCCCCAAAAAATCACACAACGCCAAAAATGTTGTATCTCCAAGAAATCCGTAAGAAATATTCATAACGTTCATCATCGGTCATATCGCTAAACGGCCCAAAATGATCAAAGTGGCCAAAATGCCAAAACGACAGTACAAAAAGCTTGCAATGAGCAAGCTCGGATAATCATCCTAATAGGTGACGGACCGCTTACCCAAGAGGGCAACAAGTGGCGACCCGCTGAGACTAAAAGGGGATGATGGTGGTGCCCGCATGGGCGGAGCTGGCCGGCGAGAAGGAGGCGCAGCTGGAGACGATGCATCCAGCTCAAATTCACATCGTCGACGCTTGTGTCCAACGCTGCTCTTACAAACGCGAGCTGGCGTCTTCTGCTCGGTTGTAGGAGGAAGCACAGGCTGATTGTTACTGATCTTAGCAGGCGGGGACAGGGTGCGTGTCGGATGGGCACAGGGTGAGTGCGTGCCAAAAGCATACGTTTGAGCCCGGCTAAGGTTCTTACGTGCCTGCTTGAGGCGTCCCATTTCTCGCTCGCACGTTCGAACGTGTTCCTTCGCGGCCATCTCAACATATGCCTGCGGATAGCACCGCAGCGGGTGCTCACTGAAAAAGCCACTATAGCCACCCTCGAGAACATAAAGATCAGGGTACGTAAGTCGTGGGTAGTTTTCTGCATTTGCAGATCGGTCAAGTGCACGAAGATGGCGTGCCATCAATGGTGCACGATGAGCCGAGTATTCGCAATGCAAAACAACAAGCGTGCGGCCACGCATCGGCTTCTCGAACAAGTGCTTACCCAACAATTCCTTGTCGTTGTAGTTGATCGCTTCATCGATATGGCCTCCTTCATACTCATATTCAAACCGACAGTCAATAATGAGCTTCTGGTCATACTTGTTGGAATACTTTCCATCCAAAAGCTGCAAAAATGTCTCGCGGTCAATGCGAGGAATTGAGTCGTCCTGTCCCTGAAGGAAAAAATGCGGCAGCTGTGGCTCTGCAGGCGTATTGTCAACGGTAGCTATCGAAGACAGACCAGACTTTCCAATCTTTTCCTCCTTTTGAGGCTTCATCACATCAACGGGACTAGCGAACATGCTCAGAGTGCGACGAAAGTTGCGGCGGTTGCGAAGGATATTTGCAGAGCGGCGTCCATTACTCGGTGCAAGGGGGGACCCATTACTGAGGCCAGAGGCTGCCTTGAACTTGTCAAACGCACTCACTGACCGGCCGGTGCTAGTTCTAGGACATGGGCTCTCTCCCGGCGACTGGGAGCGCACATTGGGCAAAGGAGACTTTGCAAGAGCAGACGACTGAAGGGGGGGAGAGTCCTGTAGCGACTGGGAGATTGACAGCGAGGTCGTGGAAGAAGAAGACGGAGAATTCCTGCGAGCATCACCAAGGCGAAAAATGGGCAATCGAGAAGAAGTGACAGAGCCGTTGGAGGCACCCGCAAATAGCCCCTTCTTGCGGCTCAATAAATATCTCTTTGGTAGACTCTTGCCCTCAATAACGTTGATGAGCTGTCGAGATGACGCTGTAATAGCCGTAGGACAAGGCGATTGCGTGGTGTCAATCGGAGAAGAAGAAATAGGTGAGACATCTACTTCGAGAAAGGCATTCGATGGCTTTCGTTGCTGTACAGGCGTCATGGCAATCTTATCATCCGTAGGTGTAGCTGAAGAAGTAACGAGCAGCGGTGGTGCCTTCAATGCTAGAGGGTGTTAATGGGAAGGACGTCGTCAATCTCGCAACATACAATGGCTAGTACTGCTAGCACTCTGGTTCGAAGTAAACAAAGCACGACGCGGTGTAGGAAATCTCGGACTGGTATAGAGTTAGCATATTTATTGGCAATTATTCACGGCAAGACATACCTGCCTTCTTCTCCATTAGCAGCAAGACGATCAACAGCCAATGATTTCGAGGGCGAAGAAGCCGATGCCGTGCCAAGCTGGTCCTTATTCAGTTGGTCACGGAGCTTAAGCGAGCTAGAAGAGCCAAGAGCTTTTTTAGGGACCACTGTAGATTTTCCAGGAGACACCATCACCGTCACGTTGGCGAAGACATCGCGTTTCGTAAACGAGTGATGCGACCGTGGAATGGCTGCTAGAGGTGACGAAGCTTGCATGTTTCTGGTGTATGCTAGAAAGAAATAATTCTTCTATTCAACACAATGCATTTGCCGTTGCAGTCTAGAGAGATAAAAAAGATTGCAAAGGTGCTTCTGATACGCCAATGGCAAGGAGTTCGACGGTTCTTACGATGCAATTGTCGTTAAGTTAAATGTTCATAGAGACAATCTAGTGGCGTTGCTCGGAGTAGAAGGCTGCTCTAACAATAAATAGTGATGAATGAAGCTGTTGCCTCGGGGTTTGGTGTCTCGACACGGCTTCTTGTCCTCGTAGGGAGTGGTTCGAAAAAGATGCGAGAAAGTGCCTTTGTTCGAGCTCGAAAGAAAATGTGCCGTGCAAAAAGAATTTTGTACCACCCTAGATCAGATGTGCTGTTGCACCGAGCAACCAGCGGCAGCAATCTGAACGATCAAAAAAGTCAGATCAATGACGGCAAGGAAGAGCTCTCACACCAAGCCCGAAACCGGAAAAAATGGCTTGGAAGCCAACCTGAATTTAATACTTTTGGATTTTCAGACTTGACCAATTCCAGACTTGACTAAAAAAGAACGACTGCTGCAATTCTCTTCAGGCAAAACCAACACCTGTGCAAAAGAGCTACAAGAAGGAGCGACAGAAGTTGCTAAAAGGAAGCAAGAAGTGAAAAAAGAAGTAAAAAGAGTGTCGGCTCTTATGAGAGGTTAAAAGGATTTGGTTTTTTTTTGAGAATGCAGTGTCTGAAGAAGAAGAGAAAAAAAGAAGAGAAAGAGAGGGTCTTGGAAAAAGCAACAACGAAGATCATAGACCAGAATATCACAAAAAGAAGAAGGAGCGCTTCAAAGGAAAGAACGAACGACGACAAATGCAACCGCTGACAGGGAATAACATGGTTGAATTCACGTACCTTCAAACGCACCTTTT
Organism: Chrysosphaeria jannelii; assembly: GCA_020002325.1. Classification (NCBI taxonomy): domain Eukaryota; kingdom Fungi; phylum Ascomycota; class Sordariomycetes; order Ophiostomatales; family Ophiostomataceae; genus Chrysosphaeria; species Chrysosphaeria jannelii. The sequence continues at coordinate 169,952 of JAGKRY010000003.1, read as the reverse complement.
GTGGAGATAATTGTCTCGTTTTAGAAGGCGTGACCCTGAACTTTGACGGCGTTTGCTGGCGAGCTAATGCATCTATGTACATACATCCCTTTCTGTTCAACTCTTGATGAAGTCTTTGCCTACTGCTATCAACTCCTGGAAGGTTTTACCAAACGCATTGAAGTGGTGTTGGAGGTGTCCCCTGTGAATCTGACCCTCCTAATTTCGAGGTACCACAAATGGATGCTCTGAAAGAGAAAAATGGCAAATGGCACATTGGTTGCCCTAGGAGATATGATGCAGATACAAGTTACTTGTGTTTGCAAAACCGTTTTTGTGGAAAGCTGTCAGCAAACATGCCTCATTCTTCTACAACACTCAAATTGCTATTTTAAAATTTTCAGCTCTCTTAAAGATACATACATATTTGGGTTCCTTCAAGGCGAGTGTGCAAACTCCAAGCGCCTCCGTCGCAAGACTGTGGAAATCTTGAAAATAATTTATGAAGTGTACTTTAGGAAGTACCCAGTGAAATGAGTTATCGCAACTCGGCGCTACAGTTTTTCTGTCCTCTAGGACTGGGGCCTTTTGGTGGGAATCAAATGAGACCATACAAACTTCATAGCGCTATTAAAAAACTTGCAGAAGGTAATTTCGGCAGCTTAAATCCTCACTGGCAAAAAAAAAAAAGACAGAAAATAAGTAAAATCAGTATTACATACATGTTTACATCTGCAGACTGCAGTGATGATGCATAGCCGTTTTTGGTTCCTGTTGTAGTCGAGGCTATAGCCCTATAATTAATTCGCGTGAGCACGTGACCTCATGTCGTTCGTGTTGAGGGAGAAGGACTCAGGAGCAGAGCCATGGTGAAGAAAAATGCTCCCTATTCATCCGATATTTTCAAATACTTTGAAAAAATGTACAGATTTCAATCTTTTAATGTCATGGAGAGTCTATTTCTTTGTGACATCAGAGGTTTACGCTCTTCTAATATCAACAAAGTATATTGCGCTACCTAAATGTGCTTTAAATCTTCATGTTTTGATGCAAATTTACCTCAATACATAACTTTTTCTTGTTCCGCCCTCGGTGCTTGCTGTGAATGTTTGTGAGAAACACAAAGTGGGCAATAGTTTTGGTATTTTCATGGACCAGGCTCCCTCGGGTTCTAAATCTGGATCTTTGAAGAAATAACCGCTTCCTTATGCATTGGAAATTAGAATTGCACATTATGCCATTCATTTCTAAAAGGATCTTTATGGTTTCTAAAAAAAGCTTCATGATGCACATCCACCATGATGTAATTTAGAATAACGTCATTACAACTTCCTGTTCATACCTGTGTATGTTCAAGGTCTCATGTGATTGCCTTCCAGAAAACCTACGTGCACATAAAAGACGGTGACCAGCATGTCATTACAGAGGAAAACTTCCATTTAATCCAAAAAAGGAAGGAATTTGAATATCACTGCATTGGATCGTCAACGTTTTGACGCCTTTTTGTGGAGAACATGCTTTACGCGTTCGCGTCAAAGATGTTGAGAATGCTCTCACAGTGCGCCAGACACTATTTAGCAAACACCGTTATGCGTTGTTGCCAATTACATTCCAGAATCACGATTTGAGTTCATCATTTGATCAAATGAAATGAAATGCCAGACGCACATTTCACCAATCTTGAGTCTCCCTGAAAAAAGCCGGTACATGCATACATGCATATTACGTAAGTTCTTGGGAAAGCCACCAGTGTCGGTTTTATTGACTGCGATCAAATGAGGCTGCACCGTTGCGGCACCGTCGATATAAAGTACTTGTCCCTGTACTTTTGTCAAAGCCTTGTGTATAGATTCATCATTCATCCCATCAAAATCCAGAAAAGAAGAGTCGACGTCTTAAATTCAATTTGTTAAGGTAATACCTAATGCAGGTTTTGTTTGACCCAATAATAACCTGTTGGAGGGCGTACTCCAAGCTGGTGATGGGAACAATTATCCTCACGAGTTCAAAAATCAGAGTGAATTGTGAAGAGTGAAGAGAATGGCGCCTTTGGTCCGATTTTGCATATGCTTCCTTTTTTTGACAGAGCAGCATAATTTTTTGAAAAAAAAAGTTGGTTGAAGTCTTATCTTCTCAGACGTCGTTCAATGTTTCATTTTGGAACAAGACGTAATGCATGATTTACATGTGCATTGTAACACACGAGCCAATTGCATTAGCTCCATTATGCAAACCCCGCAATACATTAGTAGCTTTTCCGTTTGTGGTATACAAAGCACTATCTGCAGCTCCCAACCTCGTCGAATTTGAACTTGAAGGCCCCATGATCAGAAAAGTCAGAATATTTGTTTTTTTGGGAATTCCACGTCATGATTTGATGTTGTTTATTTGTTTATTTACCTTTTTTCAATATTGTGCCCAGTTCGGCAACGCAATCAAAAGAGTGGGCTTGCACAGAAATGGAAGATGTGAAATGGTCAAAAAGTGGGTGAAAAAAAAAAAAAAGAAAGTTGGAAGGCGTCGCGGGAAGCACCCTGCCCGCCAACGAAATATTTTTTTGGTATGAAAGTCGCCGTTTTAAAACAGGTCAAGAAAGCTTGTTTCTCGTCCACTGAAATGATAGCTCAACATTAGCTCCAAAATGGTCCATTATCATCAAAAATTCATCAGATTGCTTCAAACCATCGATTTGAGCCGCTCCAGTTTGAAAAAAAAAAATTGAAGAATGGTCCCCACTCTGTGAGATGTAAGTGCCAAAGCTCGCTTGATGCAACATTCGATCTGATTGTTTGGGAAGAAAAAAAATCAACATCGTGCATAATGTGTGCTCTTAACTTCAAGATCTTCATAGGATTGTGTAAACAGACTTGATCAATCAATTATGTATATATAAACGCAATTTCTCCTCATCAACTTGACTCATCCACGATGTCATGAGGCATCAACAATTGATGCTTTGGCAGTTGCGGATTCGATGAAACAAAAAAGGAACAAACAAAAAAAAGATTGACAAGTCAGATACGAAGTGTGGGACTCCGAGTACAAATGAGTGTCATGGCATGATGCAAGAGCCCCCTTGCAGAACAATGGAACTGAGTGCCAAGTGGCCGTTGGGCATGCTTTTTGTGGCGATTTTACATACTACAAAGCTCAATCTGTTTTTTTTCATCGAGACCATAGCGAATGGACAAGGGGCGATGGCCTGAAAGAAAAAAAGGATGAAGTCTTTTCAAATGCATTGACACGGGTAGCTAGCTCAGCATCAAAAAAAATCCTGAACAAAGGTCCACGAAATTTACCAAATTAAATCCTCAAATTGCAAAGAAAAGAAAGTTAGCGGCATTCGTTGCCAGCCTCTTCATCATAACACCGCTTTCAGGCCAGTTTTTACCTTGAAAAATTGAGGGACATTTTCGATTTTCAACAGCAAAGAAAGTCTGACCTGATCCACTTTCAATGCAAGATTTCAATCATTTTGAAAAAGGGGTTTCAGCTCCCTTTTTTTTATGAATGCAGGCGATGAAACCTTTTTCAGAAAAGAATTTGATCGCTGTCACTGGAGCTAATAATTTCATTAGCTTCCAAGCTTTCAAGCTTTTAGAGCTCTGAACTGGGCCGCGCAGTTAAATGCGGGGGGGCTACCCTTACCAAGTGGGTCCATATATGAAAACAAAATAGGGCTTTTATGTGTAAATTCACATGGGCAAAGAAGAGGGAGGCTTTTATTGGCGGCGTGCTATGAAGCACACGACAGAAAATGGCCGTTGTCTTGTGCACAGGGTAAGACGTCCCGGCTGTTTGTTTCATGGAACCAACCATGCATGAAACGTACATATTAGGAGGTAGCGGCTGAATGGTGGTATTATTGGATGAGGAGTCCAAACCTGCAGAGATGATGCCTGTTTTTTTCTGCATGGTGGTATGTATGTACCTTTTAGAAGGAATCACTAGGGAAACCAAATAAGTGGATTGTGTAACGACATGATCCTAATGCGTCAGATCGGCGTGAATATTCACGATTTTTTGGGCACAGCTCCAACACTTTTGTTTGGAACAATATTGGCTGTGACGGGGCAACGTGCCAACCGCTTGCCACTGAGTGACGGAAAGGCGAAAGAGGCCAAGATGGACGCCCTCGACCTTTTTCTCACAGAACATGTTATGACTAAGCAAAATTGATGACTAATACACAGCCACAGAGCTGCGCCTCGCGTAGGGGAATCGTCAACGGCTCTTGCAAAGGGAACAGGGACATTGAGGGCGTGAACGATGGCGAGCACGCTTTACGATATCGCCTATTCGATGGCGAGCTGCCTGTCATGCTTTCCGAGTGCGCCGTCGCTGAAAATCAACGGGCGCAGCTTCAAAATCCTGCGCTTACTCGGAGAAGTAGGGGAGAAAAGAGGCCTTGGAGAGGAGCTGACGCCGGCAGGGAGGGTTCTCGTTTGTGTATCTTGTGCAGGACACGGCGACTGCAGAGCTCTTTGCTCTGAAAAAGATTCGGTGTCCGTTTGGGGAGGAATCGATGGGACTGGCAATGAGGGAAGTAGAGGCATATAAGCAGTTTGCACACGCCCGGCACATTATCCACTATATAGACTCGAGTGTGGTGACGGAGCGTAGCGGGACGGTCGTGGGCGGCATTGGGGAAGGCAGTGGGGGGCCTTCGAAGACGGTGTATATCGTTTTGCCGTACTATCGCAAGGGCAATTTGCAGGATCTGATTAATGCCAATCTCGTAAACCATACGCATTTCGAGGAAAAGATGCTGATGAAAATGTTCCTTGGTGTTTGCAAGGCCCTACGAGAGATGCATACGTACCGGGGCTCATCAGAGCCGTCGCGGGAGAGCATGGTTGCCCATAGGCCTGATGCCGATTTGGAGACGGAGCAGGAAGAGCCTCTCATGGCTGCAAATGGCGCTACGTTGGGCCCAGGTAAGAGCTTTGCCCATCGGGATATCAAGCCGGGGAACATTATGGTGGGGGATGACGGCGTGACACCGATTCTTATGGACCTCGGATCTATTGCCAGCAGTCCCCTCCACGTTGCCACCCACCAGGACGCCATTGCCGTCCAGGATGTGGCGGCAGAGCACAGCACGCTTCCCTACCGTGCCCCAGAGCTGTTTGAAGTCAGGACGGACAGCGTCATTGACACCAAGGTGGATATCTGGTCCATGGGATGCACGCTCTTCACGTGTCTCGTGGGCAAATCGCCCTTTGAAATGCGCTCCGATGAAACGGGCGGCTCGCTCTCCATTTGTATCATCGGGGGAGACTGGCGCTTCCCAGATGAAGAACGACAAACTGGTGGCCAATCTGCCATTTCCGTTAGCGAGCCTGTTCGAGATATTGTGCGAAAATGTCTCCAGGTCGAGCCCTCGAAACGTCCTACGATTGACGAGCTTATTCCAATGGTCGAGTCTGTTGTAGACCAGTTGTAGCTATTGCTTTGTTATTTTCCTCTGAATTCTTTACCATAATTTGTGAATACATTTACTGCGTCATCTCTACACGAAACGTGGCCACCTCAAACCCACGAAGATCAACATCAAAACTCGTCCCATCCTCCGTATGGCGCACCAAGAGAATATCTACATCGTCCTCCAGCAGATTCGTCTTGAATACGGCATGCACCTTCCATCCCTTTACATTTACAACCACCGTGCCACGTGCCCGTCCACCCAAGCTGTCGTACACCCGCAGCACCATGCTCCGCGACGGCCGCGGCTTGACAAGATTCGGCCCATCGTGGCTCGTCTGCGCACGAACATCTGCGTCGTCCTCGGCACGCTTGACCGTATCGAGAACAAGGGCATCATCGCCAAGCAGACGGACTGGATACACATCCTTCTCCCGCGCCAAAACGGTCACCGGCACCGGGAGACACTTAAGCGGGTTATTGAACTCGATAGCACGACGCACTGTCGTTGCACCCAAAGCGCCCCTGTGGGGTAGAATGGCCCAGCGGATCTGGTGATGACCCATGTCGGCATGGGCATCTGGCGCTTTGGGCGACCGAAGGAGAGAAAGACGCATCAGATTCCCAACAGTGGCAAAACCGTACTTGGAATCGTTAAGAATGGACACACCATAGCCATTCTCTGAAAGATCGGCGAAACGATGGCCACAAACTTCAAATTTAGCCATGTCCCAGCTCGTATTGTAGTGCGTAGGGCGGCGGACAATGCCAAACTGCGTTTCATAACTGGCTTCCGTGTTCCGCACCGACACGGGAAACTCTACTTTGAGGAACTTCATCGTCTCATGCCAATCAACGTCACACGTCACCTCTATCATGGACGGTTTTCCCGTAAACGAAGCCGAAAGGCTAATCGTTGTCTCAATGCTGCTCTCTGCACTGATTCGGGTCTTCGTCACCACACTTACGCGATGCGGCTTATCGTCGCCTACCGTACTGCTCACCGTCACCAACTCACGACGGGTGTCCAAGTGGTAGACTTCTACATCCCATGCTTGCCAATAGAGCGGCTTGTCGTCAAAAATGACGAATTGGTTGGCTTTTCCGCCTGACGCAATCACCTCTCGTCGGTCCTGCTTGTCATACATGGACGTAATGAGGCCCTTGTCGACACGAACACGCAGATCGGCATTCTCCATGACAAAGATGTTCTTGCCTTCCTCGCGAATGGTGACGGAACGGTTGACATTCTTCATGGGGTCACTGACACTGTTCACTGAGATGAGCGGACCAAACCCAGATGCAATGCCACAGCTTCCATCTGCCAATTCAATCAGCTCATGGCGGTCCCACGGAAGGGTGTTGATGGCAGCAAGAACTGTAGGATCGCCCTTTTTATGGCCATACCCAAGTGCCTTACAGGCATCTGGCAAGAGCTTATCTGCCGTTTCAAAGAGCTTTGCGTACACCTTATCAGAATCATCATAGCACATTTCAATGGAGCTCCCCGGAAGACAGTCATGGAATTGACAAAGCAATGTGGACTCCCACATTGCATCAATGGCGCCTTTGGGATACGTGTACGTTTTCGACGAAAAGGAAGCCAATGTCGCTAGGTACTCGATGTCACGTAAAATGGCCTCTGCGCGACGGTTGTTACGCTTGTTATTGGCCTGCGTGGTGTATGTCCCGCGGTGAAGCTCAAAGTAGAGCTCGCCATACCATGTCACCAGCGATCCTGCCTTGGCCTGGAGCTGGTCGAAAAAGCCATCGACCGTCTGGCCCAGGTGCACACGGGGAAGAAGGCCGACAGTGTCGGCCATACCACGCGAGCGTCGAAGCTTCTCCACGTGCTGCCACGTAGGACCACCGCCACCATCACCTTTCCCAAAGACGAGCAAAGATGTGTGGTCCTGGTCCATGGACTTGTGCTGCGTCACACTTCGGCGGACATCGCCAAAATGGGCCTCGGCAGTGTAGGTCTCGGACGGCGGCATATGACAAAGGACTTGTGACCCATCAAGGGCCACCCAGTTGAAGGTGGTATGGGGAAACTTGTTGATATTGTTCCAGCTCAGCTTCTGCGTCAGGAATCGCGACATTCCGGCGAGGCGACAGAGCTGTGGGAGCTGACTGGAGTAGCCAAAGGTGTCGGGAAGCCAAAAAGTCTCGCATCTCTTGCCGAAATGGCCTTCAAAGAAGCGTTGGCCATACAAGAACTGCCTGACAAGTGACTCGCCACTGGGCAAGTTGGTGTCATGCTCTACCCAGCTGCCACCAATGGGATGGAACTGGCCTGATGCAACCTTGGCCTTGACTCTCTCGAATACGCTAGGGTAGAGCTCTTTTAGCCAGCGATATTGCTGTGCCTGAGAGCAAGCAAAGTTGAGTTCTGGGAATTGCTCCATCAAATTGCACTGGTTGGTCCATGATCGAGCAACCTTTCGCTTGGTCTCGTCCCAAGGCCAAAGCCAGCAAGTATCGATATGACAATGCCCAATGCCAAAGACAATGGGCTCTTTCCCATCTTTGACGGAAAACACGCTGGACGAATCGACGTGTTTCCCCAGGTATTCCTGCGCGATTGTGCGTGCTTTGAGGATGGAATCTTGGTTCCCGAGCTCAAAGGCGTCAATCATTCGCGTAGCAACCTCCACAGCCTTGTGTTGCTGCCACGAGTCTGCTGGAAACTCACGGGCAGCATCACCAATGATCCAGATATCTATATAGAGCTGCCGCGCTTGGTAATTGACGGCAACGATTTCTGCCTGGGAAAGACGAAAGTAGCGCTGGGGGTCGGGTGGCTGAATGCTATCACCGCCTCCAGCATTGCCAAACATCCCATTACATGCCATTTCAATGTAGAAACGATGCGTCTTCCCGTCTCTATATTTTGAAGGGAGAATCCACTCAATACGCTCACCGCCTCCTGTGAGGCCCTGGAGAGGCTCACCGTTTTCGGACCAAATGAGGCCTTCATTACTGCTGTCCCAGTGGAATTCCAGCAGTTCTTTGTCGCAGAGCTCAGAAGGGACAGTTATATCAACCTGGATCCAGTGCGTGGACCACGAGGGACCAAACATATCGCCCACATGGGTCTGCTTATAGTCCTTTTTGACAGCTTCCGCAAACGTAGGACGGTCTTGGCCAGGGGCACTCCATCGAGCCAATTTCACATGGGGAGACCCCGATGCCTTTCCCTGATCCATCATTCTTTACGATTAGTCTTTTTACCTTTATCAAGCGAGATTACGCACGAGAGAAGATTGACCTTTTCCCACTGACCCTTTGAACAAAACTGGCCAATGCGGTCTTTATAGATCCCAGCAATGCGTTGACCAACGGGTCGAGGGGCCAGTTGGGGATAGCTATGATGGCCGCATATGTGCGGTGCCTGAGCTCCTCCTCCCATATTGACAAGATGAAGTAGGTAGTGGTAGTGCACTTGGAAAGAAAGAAGGTGCGCCAGGAATCTCCATCACTTTTATAGCTGAGGCACACGGCTACTACGAGACGACTCCGCATTTGGGGACGTCACTCAACTTCCTCTACCGGAATAGCGGTCAACACATGGTACATTAAAAGGTACATCCGCCAAATGTGGGGTTCCATATAAGCCAGTCCAGCCAACATTTGGCGCGCAACAGCCTTTGTGGCTCAATGGTAGAGCGTTGCACTAGTAATGCAAAGGTTCGCGGTTCGATTCCGCGTAAAGGCAATTTTTTACGGTCCTTTTTGACTTTTTTGAGTGACTCGGACAAAAGATCACTTGGAAATGGCAGTCGTTTGGCTGTATTTGAGCCTCCAAAATGGCCAATTTGGGATGGAAAGAGTACATACATGTACTACATATTTCTAGAGCCCGGAATTTTCAGGGCAAAAATTGCAGAAGAGGCGCTCTGATTGGCCTGCTGGCTTTTCCAGACCCACTGTACTTTCTTTTCTCCTGATAGGTCCACGTAGCTTAACGTTTGGCGAGCACCCTGAGCTCAACGCTTAGCGCTAGAGACAGGGCACTTTAGGCGGAGAGCTCGGTATTTTTGTGCTTTTCCAGCGAGGCCCAAAAAAAAAGTCGCAAATTTCTTCCGGCTTCCCCCTCCACTTTCCCACTTTCCCAGAGGACTTGCCTCCTTTTTTTTCTTCCTCATCCTTTGTGTTTTTTCCGTACCACAATAGCGACCATGTTCCGGAACGCCCTCAGACAGTCGTCGCGCGCTGTCGGCGCCGTCTCTGCTAGCAGAGTGGCAGCTGTACGTTTTTTTTTCTTGCAGAATTTTACCGGGCAGCATGGGAAGGGCACGGAGCTAGGCGGAGCTGGGAAGACGCTGCTTGCAGCTCGGCGACGGACACGGAAGCGGACAGACGAGGCCAATGGAAGCCAATGGACGCCAATGGTTGCGGCGCAACAGACGAGCCAGTCGCGCCTTCCGCGTTTGCATGATATGGCACAGCGACGGCTCCTTCCCAGCGAAACAACGCGCCTTCCCTGAGTGCATCCAGGACAGTGTCTAGGACTGTGCGAGGTTGTGCCAGACCGTGCCTGGACTGCTGGAGACTACTGGGGACGCTGCTGCCCAGAGCTGTGAAAACATTGCTAACAGTGCAGGCCCGCGCCGCCCCCGCCTTTGTCCAGGCCCGCACGTATGCGGACGCCAAGGCGTCGCCCACGGAGGTGTCGTCCATCCTCGAGCAGCGCATCCGCGGCGTCCAGGAGGAGGCTGGCCTCGCGGAAACGGGCCGCGTGCTCTCGGTCGGGTACGATGACTAAGCAGTGAGAAAGATGACTAATGCGGACAGGGACGGCATTGCGCGCGTGCACGGCATGGCGAACGTGCAGGCCGAGGAGCTCGTGGAGTTTGCGTCGGGCGTCAAGGGCATGTGCATGAACCTGGAGGCCGGCCAGGTCGGCGTGGTCCTGTTCGGCTCGGACCGTCTTGTCAAAGAAGGCGAGACGGTGAAGCGCACGGGCGAGATTGTGGACGTGCCGGTGGGCATGGAGATGCTGGGGCGTGTTGTGGACTCGCTGGGCAACCCGATTGACGGCAAGGGCCCGATCAACACGAAGGAGAAGCGGCGGGCGCAGCTCAAGGCGCCGGGCATTCTGCCGCGGCAATCGGTCAACCAGCCGGTGCAGACGGGTCTGAAGTCGGTGGACGCGATGGTGCCGATCGGCCGCGGGCAGCGGGAGCTGATTATCGGCGACCGGCAGACGGGCAAGACGGCCGTGGCTCTGGACGCGATTCTCAACCAGAAGCGCTGGAACAGCGGCTCGGACGAGACCAAGAAGCTGTACTGCATCTACGTGGCCGTGGGCCAGAAGCGGTCGACGGTGGCGCAGTTTGTCAAGACGCTCGAGGAGAACGACGCCATGAAGTACTCCATTGTCGTGGCGGCCACGGCCTCCGAGGCCGCGCCGCTGCAGTACCTGGCGCCGTTCACAGGCGCCACCATTGGCGAGTACTTCCGCGACAACGGCAAGCACTCGCTGGTCATCTACGACGACCTGTCCAAGCAGGCGGTGGCGTACCGCCAGATGTCGCTGCTGCTGCGCCGTCCTCCCGGCCGTGAGGCCTACCCGGGCGACGTCTTCTACCTGCACTCGCGGCTCCTGGAGCGTGCGGCCAAGATGAACAAGACGCACGGCGGCGGCTCCATGACGGCGCTGCCTGTCATTGAGACGCAGGGCGGCGACGTGTCTGCGTACATCCCCACCAATGTCATTTCCATCACCGACGGCCAGATCTTCCTGGAGGCCGAGCTCTTCTACAAGGGCATCCGTCCTGCCATCAACGTCGGTCTGTCCGTGTCGCGTGTCGGCTCGGCGGCCCAGCTGAAGGCCATGAAGCAGGTGGCCGGCTCGCTGAAGCTGTTCTTGGCGCAGTACCGTGAGGTGGCGGCCTTTGCCCAGTTCGGCTCGGACCTGGACGCTGCGACCAAGCAGACGCTGAACCGTGGCGAGCGGCTGACGGAGCTGCTGAAGCAGAAGCAGTACTCGCCCATGGCCGTCAACGAGATGGTGCCTCTGATCTACGCCGGTGTCAACGGTCTCTTGGACAGCATTCCTGTCAGCAAGATTCTTGCCTGGGAGGCCGAGTTCCTGGCTCACCTCAAGACCAACGAGAGCCAGCTGCTGGCCTCGATTGACAAGGAGGGTGCCCTGTCCAAGGACCTCGAGGCCAAGCTGAAGGAGGCCATTGTCGCCTTCACCAAGAACTTCCTTGCGTAAGCTGTATGATGTACAGCAAAAAAAGAAAAACTGGCGTATGTAATCCTTGACGTAATGCGTCCATTTACAATAAAAAAGATGTCTTTGCGTACTCCCCCACTCTGCACTGCTGTACTACTAGCTACACCATGTCTACACGGGCTGCGAAGCGTCTTGTCCCGCCGCTGCGCGATGCCTTCCACAAAGGCCAGCTCGGCCGCATTGCCGTCATCGGCGGCAGCCGTGACTACACGGGCGCTCCCTTTTTCTCGGCCATGGCCAGTGCCCGGCTCGGCTGCGATCTTTCCCATGTGATCTGCACCCCCGAGGCTGCTGCCGTCATCAAGACGTATTCCCCCGACCTCATGGTCCATCCGCTGATGCGGGAGTGCTCCGACGACGCCCCTGCCGCAGCCGATGTCGCCGACACAATTGTTGCGCTGCTGCCTCGCCTGCACGTGCTCGTCATCGGCCCGGGCCTCGGCCGAGACAAGCTCATGCTGGAGACGGCCCGTCTGGTCATCATGGCCGCCCGAAAAGCCGAGATGCCCCTCGTCCTCGATGCCGATGCTCTGCACGTCGTTGCGGCCTCGCCAGACTGCGTCCGCGGCTATCCGTGGGTGGTTATGACGCCGAATGTTGTCGAGAGGGCCCGTCTTGAAAAGGCACTGCTTCCGGCGGGCGAGACGGGCGCCGAGAAGATCTCCCAGGCGCTGGGCAACGTCGTCGTCCTCGAAAAGGGCCGTGTGGACCGCATTGTCTGCGGAAAGATGGCGTATGAGTGCGATGGCAAGGGCAGCCTGAAGCGCTCTGGTGGACAGGGGGACACGCTGACGGGAGCGGTGGCTACGTTTTTAGGGTGGCGGCGGGCCTACATGGAGGCGTTGTGGGAGGATCCCGATGGCCGTCTGGGTGCGACAGAGTCGATGATGCTAGCCGTTTACGGCAGCAGTGCTGTCACGCGGGAAGCGGCACGGCTGGCTTTTGCCAAGTGTGGCCGGAGTCTACAGGCGAGTGATGTAACAGCGCATGTCCACCAGGCTTTCATCAATCTATTCGAATAAATATATTTTTACAAAAGAAAATGTATGGACACACTCGCGTCCAACGTGCAGAAGCGAGAATCTGCGTCATCAAAGTGCCAGAGGGAGGTGTCTGTGGCATGCTACCCATGGCCCTGGAGACATCCACACAAGAGTGACTGCCCCTCTGAAAAGAATCTTTCATGGTTCGATGGCGGCGGGGATGTGCAGCTCCCTTGCATGAGATGTTGCTTTTTTACTCTTGTCGACTTGCAGACGTGAAGAAGTCTGAGACAATGCACACAACGCAAGACACGCTATGGATGAATGCGAGCCTGTCTTTCAGGGACCAAGGTTTTTTTTGGTCGTTATTCCTTTCATGCGAGCCGTTGTCCTCCAAACGGCAAAGGCTTTTTTTCGTAACTTGTCAAGAGATTACCATCAAGTGATTGGCATCTCTCATCGCCAAAGAGAGGCATTATTTCTACCGTTGCGCCAAGCCCGTTCATAAAGAGAGGCCATCACCGACATTGCGAATCGCAAATCTACTATACGATATGCGAGAGATGGACAAGCATCCCCTTTCTTCTTTTTCATTTTCATTTATTTTCCCATCATCCGAAGGATCTCTCGTAAAATGATCGGCTCCGACTGCCCACGGGAACGACTAACCGGCAAACAAAAGAAATGGCATTTTTTTTGGCCTCTCGGTCTAATTATCTTTGAATACGAGTGATGAATTTTGGAATACATTTTCTTGAATACTCGGACTTTTTTTCCTTCTTTTCTTTTTTTGTAAAAAAATAGCAGTCAATCCCTTTGGTTGCTTTGCGTGGATCATTTTGTCAACAATTCAGCTGGAGACGGCCTTCTCTCTTTCTCCAGACGTACCAAGACATACAAACTACCTTTATCACTCTTGGGTCTTCATTTTTACGTTTAATTTTTTTTTTGGTTCAGCCTTTTTAGTCTTTTTGAAGATCGCATTGGCTTCCTCTTTCCTCGAGTGAGTGCTTGTCAATGTTGAGGCTTGTTTTTTTTTTTATTTATTTTTTTTTTCAGTGGCACATTTTATCCGGAAAAGACTCGACTCGACCACGCCACCCGCCCAAGGGCGAACGGGTAAGAATCGCGAAAGTGCATTGAATGAAAGAAAAAAACACACAAGAGGAATGACAAGGTACATCCCTGCTTGGGTCCACATGTAAAAGAAGATATCAAACGCGAAAGAATAAACCATAAAAGAAAATCCTCCCCAAAAAACAGAAAAAGACTCCCTTGGGCTGGACATTTCGTAACCAAAAAAAAGAAAGAATCGTAACGATGGACTCGATCAACTGCCAACAAGAGACAAGAGACGGAAAAAGGGTCCACCTGAGAAGAGTGCGTCGACCCCCTCCCGATGCCCATCCCTTGGTTCACACATCAATGATCCGCAGACCTTCCCATTCACTGGGACCCGCATTCTTATTGGGGAGCTTCTTCAACTTTTACAAAACATCATCATAAAACCCCGTTCTGTCCCTTTCTATCCCCTCAATTCCATCCTTTTATATTTTTTCTTCAACACGTAAGAAAACATCACCGTTGGCTCATCTCAACCTTTGTGTGGCTACATCCGACCGTTACGTATACTACCTCGCTTGCGGCTGTCTTGATCACCATTGATCACCATTGGTCCTTTTTTTATTTTTCATTTTTTTTCTTATACCGTAAGTGGTTACCTTTTTCTTTTTTTTCTGCTCTCCACGGCCCTGATACCCCCTCCCATCGGATACATGCACTGCATTTCGTGTATCCTTTCACAAGCAAAATGCCGTCTCTTCATTTTCGTCGTTTCCGTCATTTTTTCCTGCTTTTCCTAACCTCCCCCCATCCATGCCCTTTTCCCGTAGATGTTTTATAGTCTCTCGCTTCGCTACCACCCCTTTTTTTTTCTCGCTTAAAAAAAACTGACCATGTTTCCCCTAGATCATCTTTCTCCCAAAATTGTTATGGCCAGCGGGATGGAGCGCCTAGAGATTTTTTTTTCCAAGAAAAAGAGAGCTGCGGCTCGTGAGGCAGCTCGTGCCAAGTCAGATCCTCGGGTTTCTACCTTTTCCATCCTCGACAATCCAAATGTACACTTTCCACAACCATCCTTCATCCGACCTAAAGGGTCGCGAATGCAGCCCCGTGAAGATCGTGGCGAAGAAGGACCACGATCCATCACGGCCGAGCGCACGCAGAGTGTCCCGACCACGAGTCACACACGATCAACACCACGCAAAACCAGTATCACAAGACCACCACCCCCCGTGGCCTATGCACAGCCACGCACGCAACCATCCGCACCATTATCGGCTCGGTATAGCAGCAGCAGCAGCCATGCCCCCAATCTCTTTGACAGTCGGCCTAGTAGTGCCATCACCAATGCCACTTCGTTGACAACCGGCAGCGTCCATGCACGCAACTCTCTCTTCGAAGATGGCCGCAACGGGCCCCGCCACTTGACCCCTTCCATCTTCCAGCGTCGGGAGCACCTCAAACTCGAGACACGCGCCCAGTTTGAAAACTTTTCATTGCTTCAGCCGAAAAAGACAACGTCCGCTGTGCATGGTGGTGAAGTGAGCCCCAGTACGGTTGTCAGCCCACTATCGATGCACCGAGTGCATGAGGAGGACAGTAAGGAGATGCAGCAGCTTATGGATCTGTCACACGATGCTTTGCACGCCTTGAAGCAGTTACAGCCGATCGTCACACCCGTGGAAACGACGCCATCACAAGCGTCCCTTTCGCCCGTACGCCATCAGGACACTGCTACAAAATCGCCACAGTCCAATCGACAAACAACACCACCACCCACAGAGCGTCGCCGGTCACGCATGGCCAAAAGAGAAATGTCCGGCCCATACCAGCGGAGCCTCCCACCAGACGAGACACCCTCCACGACATCTCTCTTGCTTGAGCCTGATCTAGATGATTTTCTCTCTCTCAGCGATGATGATATTGCCGAAGATGAGCCTGCGGTAGTGTCTGACGGGGCCTCTGATCTTTTGGATGTTCGTACCCCCAAACCTTCTTCCATCCATTTGGGAGCGCCCCCAAGTTTGCCACCCTCGCAGCCATTGCCTTCACCAGCACGGTCCCATATGAGCATGGCCTCGGACCGGCCACATACCCCCGCGGCAGAGCGCATGGCAGCTGCCGTGGAAATGGCACGTATTGCATCCCGTTACGAATTTGACTTGGCCTATATTGCCACCGTGTGGCCCAAGAACATGACGGCCCCTCGGGCAGCCCCTCCCATCTCGGGCATGAAGAGCCATGGGCGCACGCGATCCAGCAGTGTGTCGGGAAGTCTTCCAGGAAGTCTCCCTGGCAGTCGACCGACGAGCCGCGCGGGAAGCCGACCAGGAAGCCGTAATACGGGACGAAATGGGCGAAGTGGAAGCTTTCATCATTATACATATGTCCCCATGCAGACGGGCCACCATGTGAGCCAAGCGAGCATGTCGAGCATGACTAGTGGAACGAGTGTGCCCAAGCAGAAGCTGGGCATCTTTGGACCCGCTGGGCAAAACCATTCCGATTTGGAAGCGCAGTTTCTGGCAGCCTATGGGCTGGCAACAGTACAGGCACCATATAGTTTATCGGCCAATACACATGGGAAAGTATTGAATGCACAGGGCTGGGTAGACTTCCATGAGCCAGGGGCCAGTGCGGATGAGTTTTCTGAGGGCTATGGATGCTCGTTTTACCGTGGCCATGTGCCGACAGCGCAATCTTCAGATGCGTTGAATCGTGGCATTGTCTTTGTTGCTTACCGTCGGAAATCGGTAGCAGAGGCACGCCGCCGTCGACGGGACGTTGACGATTTAAATGCTTTACATGCAGAGGTGTCTCTTCTCGTTCACAAAATTCTGGATGGTCATATGCAGACGGAGCGGCAGCGGCCTCGAGCTATGGCATCTGATACGATGCTTTCCATTGGCATTGCCAATGGACTTTACCGACGCCAAGTCGCCGTGTAACCCTTACATTCTTTTTATCTTCATCTTTTTTTTTTCTTTTCTTCTTATCACGACATGACGCCTGATGACTCCATTTTTCCTTTGTTTTATACCCAACATTCATTGACCTTTTTTCTTTTTTCTTTCTTCAAAAATAGAACCTGATGATGTATATTCAATAGGAACATAGATTCTCTTCATCTAAATCGACATTATTGCCGAGAACAAGTCTAGAAGTAAGGTTTGGAACTAGATTCAATATATTAACAACTTCTCGTTTGAAATGACCTTGACATGCTAAGAGAGAGAAAAGCCATGGACGGACAGAGTTTTGCAAGAAGAGACTCTTAAGAGCAAGAGTTATCCTCACCATGGCATCGTCAATCGTAAAGTACAGGATCTTCAACATGGTAAAAAGAGGTTTTTCATGGCTCTCAATTCATTCTTCAAAAATGAGGATAAATATGAATACCTTCATCAGAATAATGATAGCATGTATGCCATAATGTTTCAAGTTACTCGTTGGCTTTTGTTTTTTGTTTGAGAAAAGATATCAAGATGGATGATGTCATCAAAACTGGAAGACCCACTTTTCTAGACTCGGCATGTGGGGCTACATCGAATCCGGGGAGTTCCTCGGCACTAACATGGCGATGTCCGAAATAGGGTGTCAATAAATGGCATCCGGGGACTGACACCATCTACTGCTGACAAAGCAATCTTTTGGTGAGTTTTGTGAAAGAAGAGAAAAAAAGATAAAGTAAAAGTTGAGAATAAATACTGAGAATCAAAAAAAATGTTCATGTAGAGAAGATGTCGACGAAAAGATCATCTACAGAGTCTCACGTGTCGGAAACGAGTCTCATTCTCGAACGGCTCAATATGTTTGCCGAGAGAGAAGATGACCTCGAGACGGGTCCCTTTTTGCCTCGACAAGAGCCGTCGGATGGTGAAAAGGTTGTTAAAATGGACCGCGGGCTTCGACGGATCCTCATTATCGTGTCATGCTTCTTTTTGGTAACATGGATGGGCGGATTGGGCCTCTACATGGCCCATACCGCCTCGGGACAAGCCTCCACCACGTCCTTGGCCTCACGGCAGAAACTCACAAGAGCCGACATTGACGCTGGCCGCTTCTTTTCTAGACGGTCGAGTATTGAATGGGTTGCCGGACCGCATGGTGAGGATGGTCTTTTGCTTGAAGAAGATGACGGGACGCTGTCGGTACGCCATGTGACGTCCCTGGCCTCGCAGGATGGGTTCTCACGCGTCCTTGTTAAAAAATCCTCGTTCTCCTACCGGTCCGTCGAGTACCAGGTGGCAACGACGCTGCCCAATACGAAAATGACAATGGTTCTCATTGGTGTTCATCCCAAAAAGAACTGGCGCCATTCATCCACAGCCGCCTACTTTATCCTCGATGTGGCCACCCAAAACGTCGTTCCCCTCGTCCCTGATCAGCCAGACGCCCGTATCCAGCTGGCCCAATGGAGCCCCACGAGCGACGCCATTGCCTACACCCGTGAGAACAACATCTTTGTCCGTCACATCCCCGAACGCCATGAAGATCTTTCCCACCACCGTCCCATCCAAGTAACTCTGGATGGTGGCCCTGAATTATTCTATGGTGTCCCCGACTGGGTCTATGAAGAAGAGGTCTTTTCTGGCAACACTGCCACTTGGTGGTCTCCAGACGGCTCGTACGTTGCCTTCCTCCGCACTAATGAAACAGGCGTGCCCTCCTACCCCGTCCAATACTTTATCGACCGTCCAAGTCTCACAGAGCCTGCTCCAGGGGAAGAAAACTACCCCGAAGTCCGCCAAATCAAGTATCCCAAGGCCGGCGCCCACAACCCCATTGTCGACTTGCAATTCTATCATGTCGCCACCCATGACGTCTTTTCCATTCCCGTAGATGGCAATTTTGCCGACGAGAACCGTCTTATTAGCACCATCGTCTGGGCTGGTCCCGAAAAGATGGTCGTCAAAGAGACGAACCGCGTTGGCAACATTTTGCGCGTCGTCGTCCTCAATATGGCCCAACGCTCCGGCCATGCCGTGCGGACCATGGACGTAAATCATATCGATGGCGGCTGGTTCGAAATCTCTACAAAGACACGCTATGTCCCTGCTGACCCTTCTCGAAACCGTCCAGATGATGGCTACATTGACACTGTCATTTACAATGATGGTGACCATTTGGCCTACTTTACGCCCCCCGAAAACCCAAACCCCATCATGCTCACCACCGGCCCCGGCTGGGAAGTCGTCTCGGCCCCCTCTAGCGTCGATCTCGAAAAGAACCTCGTCTACTTTATCGCCACCAAAGAAGGCGCTACACAACGACACATTTACAGCGTCGGCCTCGACGGGCACCATCTTGAGGCCATCACTGATACCTCCCAACCTTCCTTTTACGACGCCTCCTTTTCCACTGGCGGCTCCTTTGCCCTCATTGACTACAGGGGCCCTTCCATCCCGTGGCAAATGGTCAAAAACGTCCGGGACAATAGCTTCTCCCACTCCCTCGAAAAGAACGAGAAACTTGCCGATCTCGTCCAGTCCTATGTCCTCCCCACCCCTATTTACGGCACGATTGAAGTCCCCGATGAAGACGGGAACCCCGTCACTCTCAACTATCTGGAGCGCCGACCACCGCAGTTCGACCCCAAGAAACGCTACCCCGTTCTCTTCCAGCAATACAGTGGCCCTGGCTCACAGGAAGTCGAGCTCGCCTTCAGGGTCGACTTCCAAAGCTACGTCGCCGCATCCCTGGGCTACCTCGTCGTCACCGTCGACCCCAGAGGCACCGGCTTCATGGGCCGCCATCACCGGGTCGGCGTCCATGGGAAACTCGGCCTCCACGAATCGCATGACCATATTGCCGCAGCACGGCATTGGGCGGGTCTGCCGTATGTCGACCCGGAACGGCTGGCGATTTGGGGATGGTCGTTCGGTGGGTTCACCACACTCAAGACGCTCGAGCAAGACGCTGGCAAGACCTTTCACTACGGCATAGCTGTGGCCCCTGTAACCGACTGGCGCTACTATGACAGTGTCTATACAGAGCGGTATATGGGCACGCCACAGGAGAATGCTGCAGGATACGATGCCAGCATGGTGGCCAATGCTACGGCTCTCTCGCAAAATGTCCGCTTCTTGCTGATGCACGGCGTTGGCGATGACAATGTCCATCTGCAAAACTCCCTTGCCCTCCTGGATCGTCTTGACTTGGCTGGCGTCAGCAACTACGACGTCCATGTCTTCCCCGATAGCGATCATAGCATCCGCTTCCACAACGGGAACCAGATCGTCTACGATAAACTCGAGAACTGGCTCATCAATGCCTTTAATGGTGAATGGCTCAAAGTCGCCAACGCCCAACCCATTATATAGACTCTATATTTCTTTATTTAAGTACCTTCTATCCATCAAATTAATACATTCCAAATCCTGTCGGCTGCGCTGAAAATGGCTGAGGCTGCTGCTGCTGCTGCTGCGGTCCCGCCGTAATCATCAGCCGAGTTCCCAAAATGGGCGTATTGTCCTCCTTCTTTTCTTCCTCCTTCTCCTTCAACTTGCGCTCTTCGTTATCTGCCTTCAGAATCGCCAGCTCACGTGTCTGCTGGCTCAACATGTTGATCATGTACGGCATGCTAAAGTCTGTCAGGCCATGGCGCCACGACAGCTCCAGCACCACGTCCGGCTTAATCAGGTCATGGCACGCATACAACATGCCCACAAAACACTCGCGGTTGCCAGTTTCCACAAAGTACCGCAAAAGATCTTCCACAATCTCTGCCTTGCCAGAAATCGCCGCCGTCTCAATTGCGTCCTTATACAGCTTGTCCTGTTTCGAAAGACTAATCGCCTTCTCCCATCGCCGCGTCTTGGTGTAGATAGCTACAGCAATCTGACGGAAAAAGATGAGATCATGCGACGCCAACTTGCTTGCCAGCTCCGTGGCATCAAAGTTGTCATACGAGTTCACAGAGTCACGGAGTGTCTTGTAATCTTCCGTCTCAATCAACAGCCCGTTGACGGCGTCGTTAACAGAGCGCTTGTTCTGGCCCTGCACATTCAAAAGGAATGGCTGGATTAGAGGGAGATTGTCCGTCTTCTGGAACATCCGCACGACACGGTTCACATCAATACGTTGCGACAGTGCCTGCAAAAGATCCGTAATAAGAGAGGGATGCTGCTCGACGTAAAAGTTGATAGCCCGGTAGTAGATTTCCAAGTTAGCCACCTTGACAATAATCTCCTTGAATTGTTGGTGCTCCCACGAGTCCTCTGGGTGGTCAATCACACACAACGCAGCATTGTCAAACTCGTCATAGTGATAGTAGCAGAAAATCAGCTCGGGCCACAAATTCGCTTCCTCACAGGCACGAATCATCTTTGGGAGATTAATTCGGCTCCAAAACAGCTTCAGATGCTCAATCAACCGCTCTGGAGAGTACTTTGACAGGGCGATGCCAAGCTCCGTGAACATAGCCATGTGAGCACGCTCAAGACCAAGGCCCTGCTCCAAGAGGCCAATCAATTCTTCAAAGAACCCACCGTGCTCATACTGCTTGACAAGATCAGTCAGCTGCTCAGCGTCGACAATTAGATTCAAGCCGCAAATCTGAGCAAGCCGGAACTCCTTCTTTTCCACACATGCCTCGTGGACCTCACGCCAAACCTTTATGTTGTTTGCCTTGCGTGCTGCTTCAATCGCAGCCTGGAAGTCCCCCAGGTAGACAAGAGTCGTCGCGAGCTTAGCCCAGTTAGATATACTGGTGTAGAAGATCTTGGACGCTTCGTATAAGCCCTCGGCATACGCCTTGTCACCAGACTCCTCCACGTTGGCGACATTGGTACCGCGCAAAAAGTCCTCCAGCTCAGGCAGCTGGTTAAGGCGAGCATAGCAGAAAGCAAGGGCCGTGTCGACCGCTGGCTCGCGAAGGGTTTTGCGTGCCATCAAGAGAAATTTGACAAGGTCTTCGTTCTTGCCAGCACTGACCGAAATTTCAATCACCTCTTGGTAGTTCTTGGGGTCCAGTGCCTTGATATACGACTCAATTGCGTCACTGATTCGCAAACCGTCAAGCTGGGCCTTCGCAACAAGGCTCCAGACGTCTGCCGTGTCGACTTCTTCGGCATACGCTTGTGCTCTGTCAATGCTGATGACGTGCTCAATAAGGACATTCACAGCACTCGAAGGGTTGTTGAACTTTTTGAAAATCTCAAAAGCCTCCTCGTGCAGTCCAACATCGATACAGGCAGACGACATGTCATCAGGGCTAAAGCCGTCGAGCTTATGAATATAGTCCATAACGCGGGCTTTATCGGCCTTGGTGGCAGTCGTAATCAGCAAGTTCTGCAGAGTTTCCTGGTCGCTGAACGGCGAGGGCTCGAGAATAATCTTCTCCAAAAGTTCAATCAGCTCGGTGGGCATATCTGCCTTGAGAAGCGAGCCAATGGCTGCAGCTACCTTGGACGGATCAATGCACTCAGGCACCGCAGACGAGATGAGCTGGTCGACGACGCTGCGACGGTGGATGTTGTCAGAGCTCAACACAAAGGCCCAAAGCTCTTCGTCTGCACGCTCAAGAAGATAACGCGCCTGTGCACGGTACATGGAGTTTTCGTTGGTAATGTTGACCAGCTCAATGTCGTTCTGGCCCTTACTATACGCAATGTAAGCAAGATTGGGGTCTCGCTTCTCACAGTATTTGCCGACACTGAGCGTATCGTACTGATCATTTTCCTTCAAAAACTTTTCAGGGTTGTTATTCGAATCAATGTAAATCTTGGCCAGAGCATTGTAAATGGCTTGTTCGTGGTTGCCTGCATTCAAAGCAGCCTCGAGGAAGGGCAACAAAAGCTTCAGACGGTTGCGCGTTTCGACTTCGTTCACGAGATCGACAATGGGGATTGCGTTGGCCTGGACAGACGACAGGAGGTTCTTGACGATAGTCTCATCACAATCCACATCGAGCAGGCCGCCAATGACGGCAGGAGTACGCGAAGGGTTGATTCGCTGGACATATGCCTCAATCGACTGGAACTGCTGGTTCTGGTACAGGTAAAGAACCAGGTCGTGCACCAGGTTAAAGCGGTCGCACACTATAATCAAGGGCAACTGGTCCTCAAGTCTTGCCTCCTTCAAAAAGTTTTTGACCTTTTCAGCATTGTAGACATTGTTGTCACGGCAAATACGCTCCACCTCGCTGAGCTGACCCATCTTGGTGGCAGCCTCAATGTACTTGAAGACGACTTCCGAGTCCTCAGAAAGATTGACAATACTGGTGAGGTAGTGGAACAAGCCCTCCGGCGTTTTGTACCTTTCAAAGAGGTCAATCAGCTGCTGAGCACCAAGCAAATCAGAATACTTTGTGGCAATCTGAACCACGGATTGCAAATTCTGACGGATGTTGCTGTTCATCATAGCATCGAGACAGTCAAGTGACTGCACCAGCGATAGCTTACCAAAGAAGTTGAGCAACCACTCAGGATCAAAGTTAGCCGTGCCAGGAACGTTGACAATGATTCGTCTGACGGCAGAGGGGTCCTCGGAAAGCTCGAGGGCCCAGCGGAGAAGGCCAGCCTGCTCCGAAAGCTGTGAAATCTTTGCCTTGTCAAAGTGGCTAAACATTTGATTGGTGAGAATGGCATCTGCGACCTGAGGAGCACTGCGAAGATTCATTTCGAGCACACGGGTCTGCAAGTGGCCCTGGTCTGGGCGGTTATCCTTGAGGGCATCTAGCAGAAGAGACGTAGCGGCAGGGAGTTGGCCCTGCGACTGGAACAATTCAACAGCACGTTCGAGATCAACGAGAGGCCCGCCCTCGTGGTTGATCAATGTAGTGGCAAACTCGACTGCCTTTTCAGAGTCCATGCTGACAATATGTCTGAGAAGCGGCATGTAGTCGGGCTGGTAGTTTGCCTCGGTGGCATAAGGGATGATCTCGTTGAAGCGGCGGCTTTCAGCTAGCGCAGGAATCACCTCTTGCGGTGCGTTTGCCCTTTTGAAGATATCGATGGCTAGGTTGACATTTTGCGGCTTCACCATGCGACCTAGCTGAACAGAATTAAACAGCTTGTTCTCCCCGACCCATTTCTCGAGCAGATGCATGCGGTTTTGCTTCAAAATGGGGTCTGCTAGCTCGAGCGTCTCTTCATTATTCAGCGCACCTTTATCCAAAAGGATGCTGAAGTACTGCAGGATGTAAGATAGAGAGTTGGGCTGTTGAGGCAGACGTTTAAATTTTTCAATGGTCTCACTGGTGCGAAGGAATCCTTGAGGCGAACTTGCCGCGATACCAATGGCCTCCTCATATTTCCCAGCATTGTAGCTCTGGTCAAAAAGGGTACGCACGTGAGGCTCCATGCCTGGAAGACCAGCGCGGGTAGCAATCTTCAAGGCCACGCTGAGATTGGCAGGGTTCTGCAGAAGATAGGGGACGATGGTGGTCTCGTCAATCGTCACCGACAAGACAGAGCCAACGCGGTTAATGGCAATGACAGAGGATGACTCTGCGTCCATGCAGGTAGTGAAGATGGAGTCGGTGGATATACGGTTGAGGAAAATAGACGAGCACGTCTCAAGGTCATATAAGTGGATGAAACCCTGCTTTGTGATGACGTAGATAGCGCTGTACTTTTGCGAGACCTGCACCGACAAGGGGAAGTCGTTGACGGCCTCATTTGGGAAGTAGAAGTCAACCACACGCTTGGGGAACGCTGGGTTTTCTGCAGGTTTGTCTATTTCAATGATGTGCATCTTCGCTCCTGTGGCTGTGCGGTTTACAAAGATGAATAGGTTGGAGTCCTGGGGAGCCCCATCTATGCGGAACGTGGCAAATGTAGCCGCATGAGCCTCGATAACTTGGCTTATTTGGCGATCCAATGAGTGCAGCTGGACTGTACCAACAACACGACCTTCTTCCTGGGAAATTCCAATGACGGCCATCCACTTCCCCGTGGAATTCACACGGTAGCCAATGATTTGCTTGTTCTACAAACGTTAGTGAAGTTCCACCAAACAAGAAGTCCACATACGGCCATTTCGTTCTTTAGCTCGAACATCTGCTCCATCTTGTTTTGCGGGCTCGTGATGTCCCAGTGGAACACACCCTTTGTCGTCACCAGTCCGATCGTGGACTCGCTGATCCATCGCCAGTACGCAGCGTGTCCGTGTACCTTGGGATCAGTCTCTGTATCCTTGACCTTCTTCTTTCCCTCCAAGTCGAATACTTGGAATGTTCCCTTCTGAGAATGGGGTGGAATGACTGCCTGAGTATGGGGGTCCTTCTCTTGCCGGGCACGCAGGGCAATCATAGGTCGCGTCCAGTGCATCAGAGCACTATCAGCTTTGATAGGCGAGCGCGTCACGTTCATTCCCTTTTGAAAGTCGATGATAGCAACGTGGGGCTTCCCACTTGGGTGGTTGAGTTCACGCACGCAGATATATCGCTCAGACTCCATTGTCTACACATTAGTCGATGCGGCTAGGCAGCGGAATACATACACAAGTGTTAAAGGAAATGGCACTGTTTGGGATATCAGCCTGCGTGAGCCTATACAGCTCAGTCATCCTGGTCGGGAGAATAGTAGACTGCGCCATCGTGAACTGCGGCGTTAGTTTTGATCTCATGAAACGAAGCAGAGCTTCGCAAACGAGCCTTTAGGCTTCGCAAGTGAACATACTGTGTAAATGGAAAGAGGGGAATGGAAAGAGAGATGAGCTGGTCTCGAGGGGCAATACTATAAAAGAGCAGAAGGAAGGTGCGATGGCGATAGGAAAGATCTCTAACTGAGAGAAGAAAGAGCCTTGGGATTGAAGAGCGATGGCTGGCGTGTCCTCCTACTGGTGCGCTAGTAGCTACTGACCAATAGGAGCCAAGTAAAGCTTAAAGTCACGTGATTCTCAGGGACGGCCTCAACTTTGCTTAACTGAAATTGAATATGTTGGAGTGAATGGAAGGTCTCAATCTTGAAGCATTCGTGATTGTTAGAAGCTACAAGGCTCTATGGATCAAATGTTTTTACTGTCCTGTTGGATCAAAAGGGGTTGTTACATTTATTCGTCCATAATGATCCATGAATATAGCGTGCATTCGTTGAAGAAACACACACGCTCAATGCTTCACTAGCTGATAGTGTCATACGTAGGATAGCCAAATTTAAAGATGTTTGCTCAATCATTGCGACCCCCCTCATGGGAAAGAGAAACGCCGCACCCAAGATTGTTCATTGATTGGTCTCCGTTATTTGAATAGAAAGTTTGAGGTGGTCCTGGAGCAACATAATTTCCGTGGAAAAGACGGCCCTCGACATCAAGAGTCATTCTAAACGTAAAACGTGGTTTAATTGCGTTGTTCATATATGAAGAAGAAGGAAACGAAAGAGAAAAGCAAAGCCCTTTTATCGTAATTTTTTTTGTGGGGCTCTTGCTGTTTTGCAGATTGAGTACTTTCGGATGTAGCACCCAAGTCACATGACACGCATCGAGCCCAAGGGCCGGATGAGGGTGGTCATCCACGGTGGCTAGACTCTGCAAGTATGGCTTCCCTGCTGAGATTTCTTCTTCCGCAAATCAGTTGGATAGCCCCCCTGAGACAAACAACAAGAATTGTCCCAAAAAAGACAGAATGGGCGCAGAAAAGAATATTTCCGGCAACGGCATGGCGGCCATTTCATGCTACGGCAATTCGTGGACGGGACCATTATTTTGATACGCTCAAGTTCGTACAGAGGCTGCAGAGCGATGGATTCACAGAGGAGCAGTCTATTGCCATGATGAAGGTGCTCAATGACGTTGTGGACGAAAGCATTCAGAATCTCACTCGGACAATGGTGTTACGAGAAGACGCTGCCAAGGCTACTTATACGCAAAAGGTAGACTTTGCAAAGCTTCGAAGTGAGCTCCTATCAGCAGACAGTACAGAAGTGAATACGACACGGGCATCGCATGAGCGATTGGCAAATGACTTGGCAAAGTTCAATAGCAGACTACGAGACGAGGTTGGACGCACACAGGCAAGTGTGAGGCTTGATTTAAACCTTGAAAAGGGGCGTATTCGTGAGGAAGCCGTTGGACAGGAACTAAAAATTAAAGAGACAGAGACCAAAATTGAACAGGAAGTGGCTGCTTTGAGACAGCAACTGGAACAGGTCAAGTTCCAGACCCTTCAGTGGCTCATGGGCGTCTGCACAGGCTTTGCTGCATTGCTGCTTGGTGCCTGGCGGTTGTTAATGTAGTTGAATCTCCATTTTTGTTTATAAGTAGGATTACGCCCCATCATTACGCAGACTTTTGGATGAGTTGGATACTATAACCTCAATTTGCCGCCATCGATGCGCTAGCATGCCGCGTTGACTCTTAGTCCCGACCTCTTTGCCTGGCTGTCCCAACTGTTCGATCTTCTGCAGATTCTCAAACGCCATCTCAGCCATTTTATCCAAAATCTCAATCATGGCATCGTCTACCTGCGCTTGTGACGGAATTCCTCTAGAACCGCCCACATGCCCCTCTTCTCCGCCGCTGGTAACGTATTCTTGCCATGATGCCCGTCTTGCTGGAGAAGTCCCAGACAAAATTCGACGTAGTGCCACCTGTGTGCGATAGCAGCCTCCCGGGGTTGATGCATCCACGACATATCGGCCCAGGAAGCCATGCTCCTCCAAATCATCTCGCACAAGTCCCAGTTCGATTTGTGGTAGGATTATGGCATCAAGGCTTACTTCGTCCCAACAGTTACTATTGCCAGTAGCAGTAGCAGTCGATCCATCCGTCAGAATAAACCCATATTCCACCAAAAGTACATCGTTTGCATGGGCGCCATAGCTGATGGGAACTTCATCCCCTTCTTTATAGGCCCGATCTGCCACAAACTTGAAGCCCTCTGTTGAGGAGTCAGCCTTACAGCCGTGGTCTGCTGCGTGATTGAAGAGATCAGCTACAGGCTGCATGGCAATACGATCTTCCGACCGATATCGTGCCTTCTCTAGCCGTGGCGCTTTGTAGTAGAACGTTCGCGAGTTTACCAATAGCCAGGCATGTACATATTGTTCTTTACTAATTTTACCAGTATTAGCTTCTCCCTCCCCACCAACAGCTTTGCGGACACTATCCCAGTCCTTTTCTAGCTTGATTTTCTGCTTGGCCAATGTATCTTGCGCAATTGTAGGAAGCATATCCTGCAGCTTCTGTGGCCATAATAACGGAATACCAGACGTTAGATCTTCCGGAGTTGGAAGAACAGCATTCCAAGCCGCATAGTTACTGGTTGTGTCCAAGGCTAGATGGGCTGCCAAGATGCCCTGGACCGATGTATCCCGATCTATCTTACTGATAATTTCTTGGGGAACCGTCTCAATCGTTCGCAACGCCTTTGTTGGGACTTTTAGAACAACGAGACCTTCCTAGGATATCTGTTAGCCGAGATTATACTGCAAATAGCAATCTTAATACCTCTAAATCTTGAGTAGCTACCATTCCATAGCCTCGTCCTGGCAGTCTCCGTGGGGAAATGCCTTGGATCTCCAAGCCAAGCTTGCTTGCATACCCAAGAAGGTCCTTCACAGTATCGTCCATAGGCAGTGTAATTTTATCAAGGATATATGTAAGAAACGGGTTTCGAAAAACATTGGGAAAATAAAATAAAAATCAACAAGCTAAATGCACAACGTTAACAATAGAGTGGGGCTCTATCTTGTCGTGATTCACACCAGCTAGAACGTCATGTGACTCATTGATGCGCATGGGAGCAGAGGCCAGATAGAGCAGACTTAAGCCTTGAAGCAATTCGAAGCTTAAAAAGCAGCAACATCTGCCTGCATCAGCTGCACCGTGTATATTTTTGTGGATTAATAAAATACAGTAGAACCTGTTATAATTTATAGCTTTTAATTTAATATTACCTGTCATTTAATATTTTTTTGAAAACCGACTCGGTTTGTATAGGTTATAAGTAAAAATCCTATTACTATAGTATATTCTGCGACCTGTGTTTCGTAAAATGCCTAATACTTGAGCGTGTATCTGCAGGGATAAATTCAAGAAATGCAAAAGATGGATAATACTTAAACACATACTATCTACCCCTGCCGCTATAGCCAGATCCTTTGAAAGATACCTGGGACATCTTATCCACTTCATGAAGATAATCAATATCTCTATTGAGGCTATAAGCCTAGTTTGTGGCGTTTCTAGCAGACAAATGAACCCAAACTTTGGCCTTGTTCTCTCCTCATTCAGACCAGCGGAGTAATACTTGCCAAGTAGATGCCTATTTTAAGTTCCATAGACACTTGTAAGGATACTTTTACATTCTCATGTGGGAAATTTGCATTTTTTTCCATTGTACGATGGTTGATCTATGCCACTTACATAGTAGTAAAATATGGAGTGTTTCTTTGACGTCGTACGTAAAGAGAAACAAATCCATCAATTAAAAATATTTTGAAACCACAACAATGGAATGATAGCCCATTGCTTATGAGTAATACGTTCCATGGAAGCCTACAAACTCTTATACTCATCTTACCATCTAATCTTATGGCATCCTTTAGGGCTGATGTTTTGCCACAATTTACATTTAATAGTCCACGCATCAATATCAATCTTCTATTTATCCTACTCGGTGAAGAGACTAATGAATATTTTGACACGCCTCTCTTATGCACCAGTAAGGCAGAGGGGATATGCTCAATAGATGTGGGGGACATTCTAAGCCGGGCTGAGAGTGGCTATAAATTCATTATTCTCCCATTCCGTTACACTCTTTGTTTCTTGTCGTTTTCTACTTGAGGCTTTTTCTCTTTCCATCTACCAAGACTTTAGTAGAATATGTATACAAAGACAATGAATGACCCTTCCCCCCGACATGAAGCCTCTTGCATTTGCACTTGCAGCCTCAAGGGAATGTCAAGTGATGACGTTCTTGCCTACCTGGAAAAGTATGGCCCTCAGGCTACCCACTTGAGGCTCGTTTCCTTTGATTTCTTTTCTGATGATAGAATCGCAGATGCCATGTTTGCCATGAGCAATCTCAAAGACCTTTGCTTGAAAGACTATCACTGGGATAGCGGATCTATCGCAGATGTTGTTTGGAAGAACCCCAACCTTGAGAAGATCCAGTTAGTTAGCCCTAGTCTAGAATCAAGGTCAGGAGGACTCTCAACAGCCATTTCGAAATCATGCACCCAACTAAAGTATCTTGATCTCTCCTCCAACGTCAATTTTGATTTCTTTGATATCGTCGATATTTTGGAGGCGTGTACTACTTTAAAGTACTTCCGGTTAGACTTTCCAAGAGATGCTGCGCAGCTCGCGTATCCTATACGAGACATTCGATTCTGCAAACTAGCAGAGGATGAGAATAAGGAGGATACACTTGTGCAGCTAGAGGACTATTTTGTTAAGGCCATATACAAACTTCCAGACATTGAATATCTCAGCCTTTCCAACAGCATTAAAGTTACCGACTCTCTACTTAAGGTCATGATGAATGGTGAGGATGGTGCCTCCGCAGGATTCAAGAAACTCAAGTATCTTAATCTTGGATACAATGATGAGCTTACTGATGCAGGACTAGAAATGCTTGACGTATCTCTTCCATCTCTCGAGGAGCTTAAAATTTCATGCAGCAATAAAATAAAAGGCCTTTCTTTGAACAAAGCAATGTCAGGCATGCCGTCTCTCAAAAAACTAGGCCTATTGGGTCTTGGTGGCTTCTATGAGGAGGCCTTAGAAATGGGAGTCCTCTCTGGATTGATTGCATCTGGAGCCATCAAGATAGTTGAGTCTATTGATCTTTCTGGCACGCATGTTTCAAAGTGCGGCTTATTGAAAGTTCTCCAGCAATGCCACAGCTTTACAACGTTTAACATGAATGGATCTTGTACTATCGATCAGGGTATCCTCGATGCATTTGTGGAAAATGTACGTGTTAGGGGATCTTCAAAGGACCGGAGTGACCATTTTGGTACTGTTAGCTTTTCCGCTCAGCAGTGTCCTATGGACAAAGGTCTCCCAGAAAATTGGGGAGGGCTGGTATGTGAAAGGTCCAAGGCTCCATTTGATGATGCCTCTGTACCACTTTATAAAATGGCATTAAGCACGGATCTCTTTACAAGTGTTCATATTTAGTTCAACCATGGAAAGTGAATAGCCGTTATAGAACTATCGTGGGTTGGGATCATTGGGGGAGGTCATCGTGCGCAAAATGAATTTATTTTTCTTTTGCGATCTTTAGTTGTTTCAATACTAGTATATTTTTGGGTTTCAATGTGCAAGAAATGATGTAGATCACCACATTACATAACACCACATCTCTTGATCCTCGCGCTCTTTGGCTCAAAGTTTGGCAGTAGTTTGGTGTCTGTTGGTTAATACCGTATGGCTCCTAACTTTTATCTCGCCATCCAATCATCACCTCCTCGAGTGGTCTAGTCCTCTTCAGATATGCGCAACAAAGGTTATGGAAGTTTTAAACGACCATATCTTCTATGAGTTCTTTTGTCGATATTCTTGGTTTTACAATTCATTTTTGGATACAAGCCATTTAAGAGATCTAGTGTCTTGAAAATGCTCTTGAATTCTACTTTACGCCTAATAGCCGTCTACTAAGGAGTTGACTATGAGGCGAAGCGAAGTTGGTCTACTTCCGAACGGAGGCTTACAACTTCGGTTCTCAAGTCTTTTGCGAATCCTCAATGGCTTGACGCCGACTGACCTCTTTCCTTTGCTCATTTTCAAGATGCACAAGCAGCCGTTGTATCGTATTGGTAGCCTTGGCTCGCTGCGTATAGTGGGTTCATGATGCGGAAAGATAAGAGACGTGGCATTTTCGTTGGGATGGAAATTTTCCGGTTGATCTTCTGAAACCGGAGGCATCGCCCCACGTTTTCCAAAAGCTATCAGTGCTGCCGAGCCGGTTCGTTCTAAAATGACCATCAAACACATCGCAAGTTGGGTCAACATATCTACAATCCGTGAGAGCAAACATTCCTCTTAGCATAGTCTTGAAGAGATCCTCTGCTGTAGGACATACAATCGCAACGCTATTTAAACCTAGCCTACCTTGGAGTATATGATGGTTGCCGTTTTCGAGCTAGAGAAGAGTGCTTCCGTACACACCTACCTAAATTGAATCACAACACGTAGCTCGCAGCAATTCTGATTATAGACGCGATATTGGCACACTTGTTGTTGAGTACCAAGTCATGAACCAACCTCTAGTAGATAGACTACACGGTGCCTTGGGCTTGCCCAATGAACAGTCTTGCTGTTTCAGCAGATAAACCTTAAGCTGGTACTAATGCTGGGCAATGTGCTTTGCCCTTTACCATTTCACAGCTCTAGAATTAGAGCAGCATCACCTCGGACATTAGTTAATAGAATTAGAAAAATACCTCATAAATTTTCTTTCTTGGAACCAAACATTGTAAATGAGACATGATATTCGACAGGCTGTAGCAAGGGAGGAGGATTCAACTGCAGTTCTTTCTGTTGTTTTAGACATTGCTGAGGCTGCGAGGCACGGGACGCGAGTGAAAAGAAGAAGCAAAAAAAGGAATGGTGTCATCCATCATAAAAGGAGAGGAGCATCCTTTTTCCTTTGTCCTGTAAAAATCTATGAATATGGTGGAAAATAAGTCTTTCGTCTTCAAGAGTGTCCCCAAAGGCGACTATCCAGTGGCTGGTATTGATATCGCCACCGAGACGCTTCATTTTGACATTGACGCTGCCCCTCCCAAAGGTGGCATCACTGCCAAGGTGTTGTATTCTTCTATTGACCCCTACCAGCGACGTCGTATGCGTCCAGTCCATGAGGAGAGTTATATGCCTGCTTTTCATCCTGGTGAGACCATTAGCGGCGATGCCATTGTCCGTGTCATCAGCTCGGATGATCCTGCATTGAAGCCGGGTGATATTGCGTCCACCTTTGGCCCCATTGCCGAGTACATGACTGTGCAGTCGATTCGCCATACCAGGACAGGTGACGAATTAACGGGCGAGCCTGTGAGCAAATTTTTAAACTCGTTCCATTTCCCAACGGTTTGCAAGATTGACAATCCCTATGACATTGACCTCCCTATGTTTCTAGGTCCGTTGGGCATGCCAGGAAGGACGGCATACTCTGCCCTCAAGGAAATTGGCAAGATTAAAAAGGGAGAGACTATCATGATTAGTTCTGCGGCTGGCAGTGTCGGCCAAGCGGCAGGCCAAATGGCGAAGAGTGAGGGATTGTATGTGATTGGATCTGTGGGCTCCGACGAGAAGCTCCGCTTTATTACAGAAGAGCTAGGCTTTGACAATGGGTTCAATTATAAAAAAGAGTCTGTCCATGATGCTATTCCCCGTCTTGCACCCAACGGAATTGACGTTGATTACGAAAATGTTGGTGGTGATCATTTGGAAGCTGCCATTAAAAATGCAAAAAACCGTGGACGGATCATTATATGCGGCTTGCTTTCCGATTACAACAAGGCTACTGGTGAGCGTTCAGCCATCAAGGATGTCCAAAGCATCATGGAAAAGAAGCTGCTTGTGCAAGGATTTATTGTGAGCGAGCCAGACTTTGGGGGTAAACATTACCAGGCCCATCAGAATGACATGCAAAAATGGATTCATGAAGGAAAAATGAAAGCTACACTTTGCATTACCGAGGGTGTGGACAATGCTCCCAAAGCATTCGTAGACATGCTGGATGGAAAGTTTTCAGGGAAGCCAATTATACAGCTATCGTAGTGAATAAAGGTGCTCGCACGATAAAATAAATGCCCCACTAAAAATAAAATACATACAAGAGAAAGCCTTATCGCGATAACCAAAAAAAAGAGAGATGGAGGGGTATTGATGAGTGTATAGACAGGTACAATGGCTTCTTATGATAGTAATTCGGATGAAGAGTTTGACAAGGATGGTCTGAGGGAAACGAACGTTCTTTTAGGATATTCAGGCACAAAAGATGAAAGCCAAGAGCTTGTCAATCGACTTGGCGGAAGACCCGATTGGCTAGCTGATAAAGAAGCATCAGCATCCCTCGCTCGATGTCTTGCATGCAAAGAGCTGATGGTTCTTCTTCTTCAACTCGATGGCCAGCTCCCAGAAAGATTCCCCGGGCATGAACGAAGAATCTACGTGTTTACATGCCGTAACAAAACGTGTCGACGAAAGAAGGGGAGTGTGCGAGCCATCCGTGGTGTTTCGGTGGATAAGGCCGCAGAGGAAGCAGAAAAGGTAGAAAAAATGGCCAAAAAAGAATCAAAATCAGTCCCTTTGCTGGGAGATTCAGTGTTTGGGGCATCGTTTGGCGCTAACCCTTTTGCCGTCAAAAGTACAGTAGAGCCATCCTATTCTCAAGTGGCAGCCAAGAAGGACCTTGCAGAGACATTTTCACAGAAACTTGCACTAAAGGAGGATGGGAAAGATGAGAAATGGCCACTAAAAGCAACGTGGCCTGCAGCATTCCCAGTGAGCTGGATTGACGAGGCCGAATATGAAGTTCTAGACGCAACGCCCATCAAGATGGCGGGTGTGCAAGTAGAGAACACGACAGAGGAGGCAGCAGGAAGCACATCTGGCGAGGGTGGCCAGGACAAGGAGATTTACGAGTCTTCCATGGACGCTGCTTTCCAGAAATTTGCAGACCGAGTGGCCCAAAACTCTGAACAGGTGATACGGTATGAATTCAGCGGTAAGCCACTACTTGCGAGCAAAACCGATGCTGTTTCCAAAGCGTGGCAAGATTCGGGATGGCCTCAATGTCCTCTCTGTGGGGGAAAACGAGTCTTTGAGGTGCAACTCATGCCATTTGCCATTGATTTATTGGAGGAAGACATTGGCTTAGATAGCATGGACTGGAGCACAATCATTGTGTCTGTTTGCGAAAATGATTGCACTACAGGCGATGTTAGCTATGCGGAGGAATGGGTGGGCGTTCAATGGGAGCAATAAATATAGATATAAGGAGTCTTTGCATTCTTAACGATATTGCATAAATAACTTGAAAGGTGGGCGACGTCCGACACAAGCCCAACTTTTATGAACAGCCCATGGAAACTAAGTCTTAGCAGGACTCACAAAGCTCAGCCTGTTCTCTACATTAAAAGACAAGCGAGACAATGAATAATTATAGGCCTGTCTAAGCTTGAGCTTTTCGTCTTTTACACTCTACTGAATGTAGCTTCTGTAACTCAATGACAGTCTTTGATCTTATCTTTTGCAATTGGAAGGCATCATTAGGGACCAAAGCCAGTGGAGTCCCCACTGTATGTGATGACCAATCCGCTTAATAATACTTTTAGTGCTTTGTCGCAAATTTCTGCCCCTCAGTGCCAACGCCACGACAAGAATATTGACGAGGAAAACGATGGCAGAGCCCCAACAGCGCACAAAGGTGGTTTCCGTCATCATCAACAGCCTCGACCGGTACAACCCCGAGGCTCTCAAGGACCTGGAAAGCTATCTTGCGCAGCAATGCGAGGAGAATTTCTGCGACAACGACGCCAACTTGGCGCTTTTGAAGCTGTATGTGCCTCTGTAGGGCTAGACGGACGGAGCTAACGACCAGATACCAGCTGAATGCGCACCTTTTGAAGCCCCAGGTGGTGGCAGATGTGCTCATCAAGGCGATTACACAATTCCCAAGCCCGCAATTCAGCCTCGCGCTACACCTCCTCAACATGTCGTTTTTTCCAGAGGACCTTGTTTCTGTGATTGAGAAGCTGCGTACGCTCAACAGACACCTCGAGAGCGGCCATTACGATGCCTTCTGGTCGGCGCTGACCTCGGACGAAGCCTATGCCACGGTTCTGCAGGGTGTTACGGCGTTTGAGGCCACCATTCGCCAGCAGATTGCTGTCCTTGTAAGCCATGCTTTCCGAGAAGTGGATGTTACAACTCTCTCCAAGTGGCTGCATTTGTCGGAGGCGGACGTGGGCAAGTTTGTGCACGAAGAGCTCAACTGGAGCGTCTCGGGCAATACCGTCTCGATCCCCATCAACCCAGAGAATGAGGCAAAAAAGACGGATATTCACGAGAACATTTCTTTTGCGCAGTTTGCGCCCATTATAAAGCGTTCCTGGCAAACAAAGGTGTAAAATGGTAGGCGTTTTTTTCAAAAAAAATTATGTAGGCGTTTTGATGGCATAGATTTTCGAATAAGAAAAAAAATTGAGTGTAATAATGCATACATCACAGAAAATGGACCATCCAAAATGACATATGTAAAAGGGTGCCCCATTTATGACGCCACTTGGTGCCAATTATCCCCGCAAAGCCTCCGCACAAGAGCTCATCGCACCAGAGAGGTTGAGTAATAGCCTAAATAAGCTCAATAAATCCACAAGTCTTCCTCCCTCCCATGAAAATAGCCACAACACAGCCAACCATGTCTTCCTTTACATTCTTGCCTCAAGGTGCTCTTTTGCAGAGCTTTAAAGTAGACGGTTCCGAAATTGTCCTTGGATTTCCCACTGCCAAAGACTATGAAAAGCATAATCTCTTTTATTTTGGTGAAACGATTGGCCGAGTTGCCAACCGTATAGGTGGAGCTTCCATTCGAGTTCCCGGTGGCCTTAATGGTATCAAAGAATACCCCCTCGTTGCTAACAATGGGCCCAACTCTCTTCATGGGGGCGTTCAAGGCTGGGGAAAAAAGACTTGGTCTGGACCAGAACCTGTTGGCATCACCACAATTATTCCTGGTTTGGAACAGGCTCTCGTCGGTGGTGAAACAGTCAAGTTCTCCCTCATCAGCCCAGATGGAGATGAAGGCTATCCCGGGGCTGTTCATGCATCGGTAGCATATACAACAGGCACTCAAGCCTTGCCAAACGGGAAAAATGCCACCGTTTTAATGATGGAGTACGAAGCACAACTCATCGACGGCGCTGATGAAACCATTATCAACTTGACGAACCACTCCTATTTCAACATTGGTGAACAATCCACAATTAACGGGACCGTAGTTGAGCTAAGCACCTCGAAATATTTGCCCATTGATGACGGTGGGATCCCGACGGGAGGGCCTACTACATTTTCAAAAGTTGCTGGCGGTGTTCCTTTTGTTCTTGGCCCAACCGAGCCTGACATTGATGACTGCTTCGTTGTCAACGAAAAACCCGAATCCGTTCCCATAGATACTCGTGGTGAACCTCTGCAGAGACACATTGCTGCTCACCACCCTACTACGGGAATACATCTCGAAGTCTTTAGCACAGAGCCATGCTTTCAATTTTATACGGGAAAATACATTGATACGCCGGCCATCCAGGAGGCACCAGCCCGTGGTCCTCGCAGTGGTTTCTGTGTTGAACCAAGTCGCTATGTTAATGCGTCCAACGTAGAAAAGTGGAAGAACATGGTGATTCTTAAAAAAGATGCCACCTTTGGCGCCCGCATCGTGTACAGGGCATGGAAGGAATAGGTAAGTATTGACTTTTATTCATTCAAATGACTTGAAAGTTTAATTAAAAGAGGATATGTAGTAGTAGTGAAGTTGTTTATTAGTTCTTTGTGCTCGATGCCTAAGTTTATAAGCTTTAAACAGGTCTTGCCATCGGCCAAGCAAAATTGATATTTCAAAACCCTTAGTAAACAAGACAAAGGGAAAACAATACCCAAAACCTACACTCCATGCTGCGGTAGAGAGAATAGGTATGTATATTAGAAAAAAAATTATTTAGGTAGTAATAATTTAGACAAAAAAGAAAAAAGAGAAGCGACCCACCTGGGACTCGAACCCAGAACCTTTGCCACCGGAAAGCAACGCCCTACCATTGGGCCAGCAGGCCCATTCTTGCAATAAAATCTAATATATTCTATTATAAAAGCATCGCACGCTAGCGGCCCAAAAAAAAAGCGGCTGGGTCGGAAGCTGCATACAGGTTATACTTGGGAATGTTTTATTTCGTAGTGGAAAGCTCAGTTTGGGGCCTTGCAGAGGGATATTTCTGTCCAGTAGCCAATCCGGCGTCGTATGAGCTTCGGGTTTTGTGTAGATGTAAAATAAATCAAAGTCAAAGTCAAAGTCACATCCGTTGAGAGACCTCCTGGCAGGAGGTACGATTCAAGAGGCAGTCGATCTGTTACCAAGACGAATAGACGACTCTAAGATGCTGTTGCCAGCGGAGAAAGGACCAGAAATGGCGGATCTGGTCTGCCTGGACAAAGAAAAAGCAGCGGAGCATCACATGGAGCTCCGAAGATTTCCTTCACAGTTCGACTTGGGCGTATACAGATGGCTCACGGGACGAACAAGGGAATACAGGCGCAGGCTGGGTAGTCTACGCCGGCGACGAAAAAGTAGGCGAAGGCTCTATCAATTGTGGCAAGTATAGAGAAGTCGTGGACGCCGAAGCGATTGCGGCTCATATGGGCACGCAGCTAGCTTTCAAGATTGCCGCAGAACGGAAAGACATATGCTCGCTCCATCTGTGTCTGGATAACAAAGCAGTCGCCACTCGCATCAACGAGAGAGGCAAGAAAGTTGGCACGTCGCAGAATGAAATCGACGACACGCGAAGATACCTGTTCAACTGGGAGCCTGGGCCTCTTTATACTGGCCCTGGAACACCCGTTGCGAGAGTTCACTGGGTGCCTGGGCACTGCAAAGTCCCAGGAAACGAAGAAGCAGATTCGCTGGCCAAGGCCGGCTGCACCAGTCAAGAAACCATCGAGGCAGAGAAGGGACGGTACGCGAGTATGTCTCTTGCTGCGGCCAAACGATGGAGGAAGAAACAATTGGCAGCGGCGTTTGAGGGGTGGATGCGTGGTATCCTCGAGCCCGCTAGGCACATGAAGAAGCCTTTCGAGCAAACCCGCCGAGCCTGCTCTACGGCGATCCCTCCGAGAGCGCTCGGGCACTCCTAAACATACATAGGACAAGCAAGGAAGACAAATGAGACACGACAAAGACAAAAGAGAACTACTGATAAATCTACCTGGACCTACGGTCCCAACCCCTGTGTCGCCCATACTGGTAGATATGGCTAGCTTAACACAGACATTTTCGTCTACGTGGCTGGCTTCTACTACAAAACATCACATGGATGCTTGACGACCTTTGATGGAATTTTCCGCAGCTAGACTGCAGGTTTTTGTTTGCCTCTGTTATTGAATGGGGGCTTTTGGGTTATTAAAAGATAGTGTCTAGAGCCGAAAGCACATGCTATAACACAACGGACTAATACAACTTGAACTATCTTCTTACATAAAACCTTTTTTTTGTCTAAACTACTCAGCTGGGATGGAAGCGCCATTCTGTCCCTCTGGTGTAAGAGCCAGCGCCGGGTATCTAGGCGTAAAATGCCTACAACGTGGATTTAGCTGCGAATTATTATTAGGGCTTCTATCAAATGCAGAAAAAGTCTAATTGATACTAGGCGTAATGGAATTACTTCCAGCTAGTTTCGATGGATAATTCTTTTTTGTAAAAAGTTCTTTACCCAAGAATACGGGCTCCTAAAATGGTAGAGATCCTGAATATGGATGCTGTCGATAGAACTGTTGCTGGTACCACCAACTGCTATACGAAGCCTTTTCGGGAAGGCACCATTAACCTTTCCACTTTGGTCTTCTCCATTGAGAGGTTGGACGTCATCATATGGGAATGCATATCCTTTTCTGTCTACATTTGCCTCATGGACTAGCCGACTAAAGTGGTTCGATATATCAAATTTGTAATACGTTTCCTGGTCTTGGCATGGCTGACTTGAACAAGAATGAAGGGTACTTCTATTCAAAGCCGCTGCTAAACGGGGTGTCAATGCTAGAGTAGTTGCATTGCTACCTCCCTCTATAGAGTTGAAATTACAACGGAAAATATCCATTGTTGTTGGCTTAGCATAGGACGCAGGCCCAACAAGAGATTTTCCAATTTCCCTTTCTTTTCGTGGTGCTTCAAAATGAAGACGACCGTCCTCCTTTACCTGGCCATTCAAAACTCCAAGAGGACCCTGTGTATCGATCTCAAGCTTCTCTCCCCCATCGATTTTATATTTTTCAAATAATTTATCAACATATTCTTCAAAATAGCCACTGAAATCGGCCTGAACGCTGTCTCCATGTCCGGGACTCAATATTCGAATGGGCACATTTTTGCTATTTTGGATAATAAGTCTGTCCCATGGCTGCCCATCCTTGGAGGTCTGTTCCCGTAGCCCTTTGCAAATATGTTCAAATCCAGACTCGGAGAGACCAAATACTCTCTGCACTTCTTCTCGTCCGTCAGATCCACATGTGGTGAGCTCCAGCCTGATTGGAAAGCGCGGCACAAAGTCGACGTATGTTATACTAGCATAGAGTTGTGTCTTGTCAAAAGCCAATTCACAGAAACTATAGTCGATCCCATAATTAGGATCAGATGGATTATGAGGAGAAGGCTCAATCAAGATATCGCCATCCCCATCTCTACTGTTTTTGTGACTAACCAAAAACTTCAGTTTTTTAGAGCCACGGCTGAACCAAACTCTACCCCGTGTAAGTCGAGGTA
Organism: Chrysosphaeria jannelii; assembly: GCA_020002325.1. Lineage (NCBI taxonomy): Eukaryota > Fungi > Ascomycota > Sordariomycetes > Ophiostomatales > Ophiostomataceae > Chrysosphaeria > Chrysosphaeria jannelii. Next base: position 129,835 of record JAGKRY010000003.1, on the reverse strand, counting down.
TGAATGCACGAAAAGCCTTGTCCTGGTTGCCTAGACAAATAGATAGGTCTTCTTCAATGATCTTTGGCGTTTTACCTTCTGGGACAGTAAGATGAATATTTCCTTTGGAAGTGATGAATATACGATTTCCGCTTTTCAAATCATACCCAGTGATGTATGCATACATCTCATCACCGGTTATATTGCAAAGTAGGATTTCCAATGAGCACATTGTCTTTTACAAAACAAACAATTACAAGAAGTCTATTTTATGAAAAGTTCGTCGTTGCTAGGCAACATTTTACATGGGGGTAGTTATTACGAAAGAAAGCTACGCATGCGGGTGAGTATACCGCTGCTCCTGGAGCTTGTAGATGCATGGGTAGAAGAGCGTAGCACTTTCGATATTGGTCTCGATGGCAAAGGTGATGTGCGAATATAGATTGCAAGACCATCGACGGTTTCAAAACTGGCAGTGTCGTCTGGAAAAGCAAGTTCCATATAGTCCGATGTGATCATTTTCCGTACCCGTGAAGAAACAGGATCTGATAAACCACCCATATTTTCGATAACGTTGGGGTCGAGACTGTAAGATTTATTTCTCTGAAGTGGGTTTATACATCCCCAAATCATCCCCACAGGACGAGCTAAATCGGCTACGATCTGACGAACGGGAACACTGGGGGCTATGGCAACGACAAATGTAGCATCATCAATAGCTAGAAACCCTTTTGGGTCATTCAAAACATGGAAGCCAACCTCTTCCAAGACAGAAGTATCGGACGCCGTATAAGCTGGATCTTGTAGAATGCACTCTGCACGTACACCCTGGATTTCTTCAATGGCATCACGAATGGTAAGTATCATTGCATGCTGCGCTGCGTGTCGCATAGAGCCACCATCATGCTCTTCTGCCATGGACGAGCATCCAATAGCAACAATTTTCTTGGTGACAACAAAGCCTCGAGGAACAAGTTGAGATGCTAGGTTCAGGGATAGTGTTTCTCTCAATCTTCTACAAGACTCTGATGTCTCCCAGAGGCGTCTCTGATTGATAAAAAAGGAATACAGTAGATCAGCAGAGAGATATCTACGTGGGGGTGGTGCAGCGCCAGCCAATGAGGACGCTATTTCGCTAGCAAGCTCTCCTGCCGTTCTTCTGCCATATGACCTTATTTCACCAGCTGAATTTCGGTAGCGAGCCTCACGGATATAATCTATTCGAAGAGGCAGAAAGGCGTGGTCTGGTCGAAAATTTCGGACGTGCCAAAGGGCATTCCCTGTGAGCTTTTCAATGGACCAATAGCTAATGCATGTTTTTATGCTTCCGTTAGTTTTCTGCTGGCATTATCCTGTTACCATACTTTACAAGAACAATATTTGGATGGATAGATGATTCTGTGACGGCACCAAATTCTACCGGGAGACTCTGCACATTCCCATCCATGTCCCGAATGGTTACCTTCGTCTCACCACGTTCGAGCTGCAGTGATAGTTCCTTCAAGGCCTCCCGTGTAAACAAGGGAGCATCGTCGTGATAGAGATCCCATATTTTCCGGGAATACAGCTCCATATCAGTACATTTTTTCAGATTTAAAGCTTCGGATGCCATTTCAACTTTGAAGTTTACGATTCCACACACTATTTAACATTGATTTGAAGGACGTCTATAAAATGTAGCGTTGGATGGGCATGCGATCTGTGATAAAATGACCGCTGCGAGCCCCTTTTGCCTCAAAATGACCTGTTCTCGGATTCGCCGCCGTCTGCTCACTGTCGATTTCTCTTGCACCATTGTTACGCAGAATGGTCACGTGATAAAGTTTATGATTCTACGGGACGTTGACAAGAAGCTCTATTTTTTGCACAATCAGGCTCAATGGATAAACAGCGCAAAAAGCGCTCTAGATCAAGTGACGTCAGTCGTATCGTATTTTCCTCCATCGAGGTTTTGAAAATGAGGAAAACTGGAGTGTTGTGGACTATCTCCGGGCAAAAGGTGCACACATGACGAAATTCAATAGTCTGCATAAATACATGGGGACAAGTTATGCTACGTATAAAAGAGGCTCTTGCCATTCCATTTCCCATACAATTTCCCAAATTTCATCCATACAATGTCATATTTTCTTCGTATAGGCACCATCTATCGTGTAGCGCGGTTTTCAACATCTCCGGTCTGTCGAAAATCGAAACTAGTGGAGGAAGCGGCCAATACAGCAAAGAGCACACTAAAGTCTGTTGACCGGAAGATTTCGAATACCCTTGTAGATGGCATCAATGTGGGTGGTACGTATTTTTTTATCATACATAGTTCATATCTTAAGGAATAGCGGCTGCTGCCAATAAAGCCAAACGGGTTGCGAAGGACATCAAAGATGAGGCAACAAAGGTCCAAAAAAACGCCACAGAAAAGCTGAGTGAAGAGAAAAAAGAAGCCTCCGGCAAGATGAAAGAGGGAAAAGAAAAGCTTCAGGACCAGTGGGATGACACAAAGTCTCAAGTGAAAGAGCACTATGATGAAGCCAGCACTAAGGCAGAGTCGAAAATCCAAAGTAAACTGAAGGAAACCGACGAAGACGCAAAATAAGCCTCTGAAAAATGAGGAAACAAGCCATTCATTGATGAGCTGCATTGTTTTATTTTTTAATAGTATAGTATATATTCAGTTGCTGTCCAGAAAGCCTTGTATTATTTCGCGAAACGTCTACTTGAATGCTCATTGAACAAACAATTATTATATGGGAACATTTTATTCGCGTCACCATAGGATCCTTCATGGTGCCGCCACCAAAGAACTTTGGACTATGTATGTAGCATTAGCAGCTTTATGAAGGATTAATGTGGAGAAAAGATGGGCGCCAATAACTATCCCTTTGCCAAAACTTTCCTTGAAAAACCTCATGCACCAACGCCACATACATCATACGCACGGGACGACCACAGGATGGAGTAGATGACTAATATCCGTTGGAACCAACGGTTTCCTTGGATTTTTATCCTCGGAAAAAATGTCACCATATTAATTGGATGATCTTGTGGTGAACCCCATATTTTTGATCCATCATCGTTTGATGTCTTGGATAATGATGCACGCATATCAGCTTGAAAAAAAAACACGCATGTGCATGACATATGCATGCAGAAGGCAATAGTTTATGTTCGAAGAACGCGGTTCCTTGATGCCCTCACGCTGCTCTGTGACAAATCTGTGGTAGATGCTACATTGTGCAGACAGGGTCTTTATGAACACCACCATTCTCGCAGGGGTTCCGTCTCAGAACCAATAGACCCACTCAAAGCTCCATATTATAGCCAAAAGGAGACTTCCCAACAGAACATGAAAGGTGGCATCTTGTCGATCCGCCTGCAGCTCTTTTGCCTTGACCTTTCCATCCATCAACCAGTGCCTATACATGGACATGTATTGAAGAAATGACTGGGATATGCACTGTCACACAAAGACCAATCACAAGTGACAAATCCCCATTCCACAAGCCTATTTCTTTTTTTCCTATTTTTTTACGTGAAAAAAATTGCAAATGTTTTTTGGCTCATCAATGTTCATAATGTAGGTAAATGAGAAGAGCGAATGAGAATGCATTATGAAAACGAAACCAAAAAATTTGTACCTTTGAGGGAATGCACATACTCGATGGGAGTAAGTAAGCTCGCCTATGGAGGTTACTTGAGCGAAACAGTGCCTTCTTTGTCATGGTCGTCCTGCTCAGAGCCGCAGATATCGCCCTGGATCGTTCCATACGATCGAGACAGAGAAAGAGAAACATGTTTAAGAAAGAGGCTTCCTCCTCGAAAATACAATCCAAAAAAAGAAATTACGTATGTGGATCGAAAAGGAAAAAGAAAGTGGTCTGGGCATTGAGAAACGTCCCTTCACGGTAATCATGCCGATTCGAAGACGACCTTTGATTGTCACCAACATGCAATACATGTATAAACAAAAAAGAAACTAATGGAAGAAAAAGAAAAAAAATGAAAGAAAAAGTACAGGAAAGAGATCCAAGGCAATCCATGCTTTGGAGAGATTTGTGAATAAAAAAAGGATGCTCACCTTGTTTGCACTTTATGTTCGCCTTTGAGGCTGGGAATACGCCTCTACAAAAAGCATATGTACATAAAACTTTTATCAGCGGATAGACCCGATAGAACCATAAAGTATGTGTATCCTTGCATCATAAGGCTTCTGCTTTTCAAACTTTGAAAAAAATCATGAGGTATTATAAAACTGTTTCGAGGAATGGGATCAACATTTAGAGAAAGGGAAAAAAAGGCTGATGTGATTTTCGAAAGAGGAAAAAATAAAGCTGAAAGCCTCTGTTATGGCAAAAGATCCTGCAGTTATCCGTCTCATGTATCTGATTTGTTGGTCCCCTGTTCCCTGTTATAGCACATTGTTGAGCGTTGGAGGAGTAACGGACCGTGCAATGTATCTTTCCGAGTTCTACAAGAGGCAAGATGCCGCAACATTAAGCGCAATGGGCAGCATGGAACATACAAGGGAGCCTTTTTATCTGTTGGTTGGAGGCATACCATCACGAGCTGCCTTTTTTCCCCCTTTCTACATATTCTATCCGCCAACCGTATCCGTTGTCGGCAAAACTCGTACGGGTCATTCCAAGTAGCATTGACGGGTACAAAAATAGAAAAAAAAAGGACGACTATTTGTGGAAGAGAGACAAGGGAAGAAAAAGGAAGAACTTGCTCTCGTTTTTGATCAGCCAAATGTATTCAGCCGAAAGTCTCTTTCTCCCCTTATTGGCCCTCTATCTGCAGTACATGCAATAGTATCCTGTTGGGTAGTATTCTTCAAAAGTAAAAAAAAAAAACTTTCTTCTGTTGACCTCATTCTTTCCAACATGCAGACGCAATGATACACTGTACAGACAAAACTATTGTCTCTTCCCCGAAAGCTACATGAAAATGAAAAAAACCCTCCCATGCCACTTTATTTTGTCGTCTTTTTTTTTGGTTTCACTCTCAGCTTCTCGTAATCTTGAGCCAAATTGGTTTTGGGGGCCAAGAAAGTGCGGACAGAACAAGGTACTTCCTTGCAAAAAAGTAAGAGAAATTTTTTTTCAAAAGAGAAACAATAAAAACAAGGCTGACACGAGGAACAGGGGTAGAAGGGATAGAGGGGTAGGGCGAGATCAGACGCAACAGTTTCAACGACAATGGTAGTAATGAATAACGAATACTGAAATGATGGCAGTGCTCGCAAAAAAACCTCTCTCCTTTTATTTTTATGTTCTGCATGTGCGGTTCCGTGTGCCGTTGAATATACCATTGAAAATGCCATGTGGATTGGTTAACGGTTGCCGCATCGTACAAAGCAAAATCCGGGGGTAACGTTTGCTACGCTAAAAAAAGAGACGATGTATCCGGACACACTGGGAAGGCCTCACAAATAAAAGGAGGCGGTTGAAGAGACCAACAAGTTATGACACGTTCATTTCTTCATTTCTTCTTTCAAGACGAGCATGATGTCGTGCTTATTGCTTCTGCATAGACAGCCGTAACTCCACTCGGGAATGTTGACCACTGGATAGCCGGCCGTGTGAAAATGTGAAAGATCTGATCCGAAGATAGGCAGCCATAACAAGGAAAAAATGTGATTTTCTCACAAAAGGAAACAGGGGGGGGAAGAGGGGGATATTTCTTAGGTGCATACAAACAGCCAAAAAGAAAAGGATAACAAAAGGAAACAATTAGAAAAGATGGTTGAAATGGCGACCTGCAAAGTTGGTCAATCCGGCAAGGTCTTGGCAACTCATCGTCCTGAAAATTCCTGAAATAGTAAAAAAATTTCTTTAGCGTTATGTATGTGCATTGAATTAAAAAACAAAAATAAAAAACAAATGATGGCTCGGCCATTTAGAGCGTGTACATTCGCGGTAAGTTCTTTTTGTTTTCTTTTTTCACGGATCCTTGCTCTCATCCTAACTCCAAGAGACCCCCTCCAATTGCCATTTTTTCTCCTCTTCATCTCTTTTCTTTGCGATGTGCATAGGCTCTTTTTCTCATGTATTCGATAAGACAACACTTGTTATTTTTATTCTTGGTGATACATATTGATGGAAATGTCTCTCCTTATAGTCTTTTTTTTGATCTCCATTCATTTTCTGCAAAGAAACGGTAGAACGGGCAAAAAAATTGATAAAGAAGAAAATAAAAAAAAAGTATAATGCAAGTTCTTTCATCTGCATCTGCGTTTGCCTCTCTGGGGTTTTCGCAATCTTTTCACTTTTTTTTTTTTTTCAGCATGCAGCTCACAACGGTAAGATGTAACGCTGAATAGCCTTCTGTCATTGTTCCGACATCACACCCCTCTGCTTTTCTCCCTCTTTTTTCACTCAGTTTTCTTTTCCCTCTTTTTTCCTCAACTGGTTGCGACTTGATATGTGATGTAATGTTTTTTTTTTCCGTAAAACTGTTTGGCTGTTCCGTGTCTCATAATGTTTAGTGTACACAATCATGGCCAGTCGACGTCGTCTTGACGGTTTTTTTTGTTCTTTTCTTCACAATACAAAATAGAGTCAAGGCCCTTTGGACCAAAAAAAACTGATTATCAGGTCCAACGATCCAAATCTCCTTTGACTTTTACTTGCCTCCCCCCCCTTTGCATTTCTAACAGCTGTACACACTCAGATTTGTTCAGACGGCACTACTGACTGATTCGGCTCAGCAACAGTAATCCTACTACACGTCGAGCCAGTACCAAGATTATAAGCCTTGTTTTTTCGTCTTTTTGTCTTTTCTTGTTGCTTTTGTTTTTCCTCTTGTCATTTTTAATATCATCCACTGCAAGGATCACCAAGCTACTTGACTTGTGACATCGTGAGCCGCGTTTTTTGTTACAATGTCAGAGCTATCATCATATCATTTCGATGGCAATATCATCTCTAATGGTGAAATAGGACAGTATGTGAAGACAATAAATGAGGCCACAACGATACTAACGAACGATGAGTAGACTGGAAGAAGACTTTGTGTTACAAGTCCGGCAACAACCTATCCATGCTCGTGTAGCGGCTGGTAAAGATAAGAGTGCGTTTTAGCAGGACGATCAATAGATGTTAGTGCTAACGAATACTAGCTGATCGGAAGCCCATCGATCCACCTCCCATTGTACAGCTCACCGTCAGTCATCGAAGGGACCCCATGCAAAATTATTTACAAAGTTTGTTCCACAGAAATGCAATGATTTGTCCACGAATACTAATATAAAAGGTCCCTACTATCTCCTCACATGCTGTCTTGTGCGAATCGAAGACACGGGTATGGAAAAAGCTGCCCCAATGCATCTATTCGGGCCCTCTGTTTCGTCACTACATCGTCTTAAGGATTCAGAGAATGGCGACTGTGACGCAGGATTCTTTGTTTTTGGTGATTTGAGCTGCAAGGTGCCTGGCCGCTTCCGTCTTGAGTTTCATCTCTTTAAAATGGAGCGAGACGGTTGCCAGTATCTTTGCACAACAACATCCAACGTCTTTCAGGCTTTTCTCCCGAAGCTTTTCCCGGGTCTTCGGGAATCAACGGCAATGACAAGATCGTTTAGTGACCAGGGCGTCCGGCTGCGGTTACGAAAAGATACACGAGGTGGTATCATTTCACGGAAACGAAATGTTACCATTGATGACTTTTCCCTCAAGACAAAACGAAAGGGGTATGAGCTTGACCGACGGCAGGGTGAAAGTCTCGTACGCCGAAACGATGTCTCTTACCAAGTGGAAAACTATGCTGCCTACTACCCCTATGTACCAAACGAAATTCAGCCTGAGCCTCATTTTGAACTTCCAGGAAAGCGACGACGGCTTGTGTCCGATCCCGTTTATGAAGCTTCGGCATTGCCTATGACTCTTAATTTCCCACGTCAGGAATACACGACAGAACCTTACTTTATACCCCAGACAATGTACCCTATAGATGCTATTGGTGACGTGTCCGTTCAAATGATGCCGACTGTCACGGCTGCACCACCGACAGTGCCTTCACAGTACCAACTGCCGCGATACGAGGCACCCATTCCACCAGTGTGCTTTTCGTCTCTGCCGATCCATCAAAGAGATCGACGGATCTCCACAATAGAGTACCATCCATCACCACGACATGTAGCAAGTGCACACATGAGTCCAGTGGTGCCTGCATTGATGCCTTCACCGGAAAACGAGACGGCAAACGCCGGGGCCAGCACTGAAACGCAATCACCGCCGTATTCTCAAGCCACAACGTACACATATGTGCAGCCACAGGCAACAAGTGAGCCGATTGCCTTGCCATCAACCAACTTGGATGAGTATCTGATTCCGGTGTCCGGTATCCAGAGGGTAGGTAGTTTGCCAACAATTGACTTTCCATGAAGAAATGGCGAAACAGATGATAATGTGCAAGGAAAAGAAAAAAAAATATGTGGGGTAAAGGTATATGGGACTTGGTGGGCATAAACAAAGGCAATTGCTATAAACAAATAGATGGATAAATTATTTCAAGGATTTCTTTTTGTAAGGTTGTTTCTGGTTCGTGATCTTTGTATGCTTTTTCTTTTTGGATAACAAGTTAGTTTGGTGGGTGTGTTCCCAATATAACTTCTGGGTCTGTGTGATGATCATTAGTGGAGAGTAGAGAGATAAGTTGCCATCGGTTTGCGTCTGTAATGTTATAAATCATGGCCCGATAGGCACGTGTACGTGCGTCAAGGGCAATCGCGCCATCGAGATGAGAGTCATCGATATCTGGTTGGTCACCAAGAAGACTGGCAGACTCTACATGAGCATGGTAAAAGTACGGGAGATCTGACAAATGAAGACGAGGAGGATGGTTGTTATACTTTAACGCCACTTCTTGATCGTGGCGGAAAACAGTGCCAGAGCAAATGTCACCGAATAAGCTCTGGATGGTTGTAAATATGCCTGTGTGTTAGCAATGACAGACAGTAGATAATGGAGGAAGTAAACGAGCGTACCATTTTTTAACCATTTTTCAGGATAGACGCAGCATGGCCAAACGTCTTTTGGGCGCAGTTTTGCAACGAAGTCTCTCTGTTCTTCCAAGGAAGAATGTCTGGCATAGGGGAATGTTATGGTCTCCTCTTCTGCCTTTTCAGCTAGTATGAGACGAAGTGGAAGGGACCGACCGTTTAGACGGGTGGCAGAAAGGAGAGACTTGAACCTTTCCTCATGTCCATCCACCTTGTCAGTAAGCAATGAACAAAATTCCTCGATATGGTCAAATACAGGCATTTCTAGCTCTTCTTCGTCGATGAGATCCCCACCACCGCCACCATCTCCCACTTCTGGCCATTCTTCGAGGCCTTTACGGTAGACAATGGGGCATATTTTTACAATGGGCTTATTCCTAATAGCAGCACAATAGCCCCACCCGTCGCTGCTATGTTCGCAACTATGAATCCTAGCTTGTTGGGCCAGTGAAGAGTCTTCCTTTAAGTCATTGCTCCCAACGAGGCATCCTGGGTGGAATGCATTTCCACAGAAAAATCCAATAAGGCTCGGTGTTAACGAGTCCAAGTGGACTTCAGAAGTGCTTTTATGCACATAATGCCTTTTTGTGAGGGAATAGACACCCATTTTATAGGAATCGACGTGGATTTTTGTCTGGAGGGCATTTGCCAATGCAATCCAGACGTCTTCGTAGCCAAATGTGCGTGCAGAGAAGTGAAATACGGTATCTGGTGGGTACTTGAGGGCAGCTGCCACGACTTCTGCTATGCCTTCAGCTTTGGTGGCATAGTGGACGTCTTTGTCAATGTATGTGGTGTCCATGTACACTGTATCAAGGGTGCGGATGCCGTGGGCGAATGGAAGAAGAGCGGGTGTACGGACAAGGGAGTTTACAAACCATGGTTCGAGTCGTGTGTCTCCAGTGTAGAGAGCTGCCGAGGACTTGTTTTCAAAGAGGAACATGACTGATCCAGGACAGTGATTTGCCGGAAGAAGCGTCACCTGTAAAAGATCGCCAGGGGAGAGTTCGAGCTGTATTTTCGTCTCAAGAGGAAGGGGTTTCTGTTATTAGATAATTACTAGACGAAAGACATACAAGAAGATTTTTTTTATCGGAATATGTTCTTTTACGGGATTCTATAATGTTCTGGGCAAAGTTTATTCTACAGCTACGCTTTTCCAGGCCCAGCACAATGGCCCGGGTCGTGGCAGAGCAGTACACGCTCATTTCGTTAGTTCCGCCACGGCCAAAATACTCAAAGACATACAAGGGCGAGCGAAGACCATCGAGTCCAACTAAATGATCACTGTGCACATGACTGAGAAAGCATGCTTTTGGATGCCGACGACCGTTCCGGGGGGTTCGAAAGTAGTCGACTGTTGTGAGAAGAGGTTTTTGCGTCGAAACATACCCTGGATGCTTGGGAATTCGCGGATAAAGCCATCAAATGTCGACATGGTCGAGAGTTTCAATGTGGCGCGCCGTGTTATGCAATTATGACAAATTTATGCATGCATAAAGCTGTGCTTAGGAATCAGGTCACAGGTGCCGGTGATTTGAGCTCAAAAGCACCTCGGGCTAACGGCACGAGGTATACAGGTAGGTAGGTATGTGAGCAAAAAAAAGCAAGTATAAAAAACGACCCAAAACGGGGCTATATCGGCAAGTAAAATAAAGACCTTGTTTTTCAGCAACTTTGATGATGTTCATCCCCCGCAGTCTTTTGAAGAGAATCACCACACCTCGATACTTTTCAGCCATGGCGACGACGACAGATATTACCAAGTACAAGTTCAACCATACCATGCTCCGGGTCAAGAATCCCGCCGAGTCCGGTACGTTTTTATTTTTATTTTTATAAGAAATATTATTAACCAAAAGTTAAATTTTATGAGAGCATTGGCATGTCTTTGGTCAAGAAACTACAGTTTCCTGATAATAAGTTTGACCTTTATTTTTTGGTATACGACTCGGAAGGTTCTGTTTCCCAGGGAAAATCCATTTTTGACCGGGAGGGTGTCATTGAGCTGACGCACAACTACGGCTCGGAGAATGACGATACCTTCAAGGTGAACAATGGAAACGGCACCGAGTTCCGTGGGTTTGGCCACACGTGCATTTCCGTGGACAATATCCAGGCTGCGTGTGACCGTATTGAAAAGGCCGGCTACCGGTTCCAGAAGAAGCTGCAGGATGGCCGTATGCGCCATTTGGCCTTTGCCTTGGACCCCGATGGCTACTGGCTGGAGATTATTGGTCAGAAGCCTGTCGAGGAAACGGCCAATATCACCACGACGGACCTCAAGACGTACCGTATGAACCACTCCATGATCCGTGTCAAGGACCAGGAAAAGTCTTTGAAATTCTACACGGAAGTGCTCGGCATGTCTCGCATCCGTAACATGGAGGGCGGTGACTTTACCAACTACTTTTTGGCCTACACAACGGACCGTGAAGCCGACGAGAAGCAGCGTGAGGGTGTTTTGGAACTGACGCACAACTGGGGCACGGAAAATGACGAGTCGTTTTCGTACCACAACGGCAACGACACGCCCCAAGGCTTTGGCCATATTTGCATTAGTGTAGACAATCTCGAGGCGGCCTGTCGTCGTATTGAAGCCATGCCTGATGTTCAGTGGAAGAAGCGTCCTTCCGAGGGACGGATGAAAAATGTGGCCTTTGTCCTAGACCCGGACAACTACTGGATTGAGTTGGTTGAGATTGGAGACATGTAGGATATTCTTTTATATGCAGGTACATATATGACTTTATTTATTCCAAGTTATTCTTCACACTCAAGCCGTGACATGTCTAATATGCCGTCGTCTTCTTTGCATTCTGCGCCAGAAAGAGTCGTCTTTTTCCCAAGAGGCGTCCATCCCGGACGAGCTAGGGAATTCTTTGCCACCACACAGTCAAACTGAATATCCTTGATTAACGCCTCCAGCGAGACATAGTCGAGTTCCGGCCGGATGTAGCCGAGAATCGATATCTTCAAATGGGCACCGTAAAAATCCCGGTCAAACGTTTCCATAATATGGACCTCTGCTGTGCGTGTTTTATTCTTATAAAAAGGATTGTAGCCAATCGACATCACCATAGGTTTGATACCACGAAGCCCTTGAGCCGTCTCTGGCTTGGATGGAAGCTTCGAAACCACATCTTTCCCAGCCAAATGTCCCTTTTCTGCCTCGGCTGCCTCGTTGTTTCGTGCAGGACCGACAGACGCCCATCCGAAATACACACCCGACGCACAGTCTGCAATCCAGGGCGTCTTCTCTGCATCTACGGGAAGATTGGCCGTTGGGATATTCAGCTTTGTATTGTATTAGTCCATCCAAATGAAGACTTGTCACCAACGAAGCTTACTTCCTTGCTGCCACGGCCAAATCCGCTGATAATAGGGCCATCCATGAAGACAGGATAGGGCTCCTCTGGGCCCGCATCCACACCGACAATCGACGCACGAGTCATGCTGCGTTTTGGGAGAAAATAAAAGGTGTCGTCGTGTTGAATTTCTCAGCACCCCTCTAATGATGACTAATCAGTGCCTCAGTAGGCTGTGGCAGAAAGACATAGAAACAACCATTGATTAAAAAATATTTACAAGAACAAGAAAAGTATCCAAAAAAACGCCTACACTGCCAGTTGATGCGGCTCCTGATGGTGATAGTAACAAGGCAAAAACTAGTGGTTAGCCATAAAAGTAAAGATAAGAGAATACATACATTCATAACAATCATCATGGGTATGTCAAACGTATCCCGCCGAATATGCCAGCAATAGGTACACTCTAACTTTCCATCTTTTGCCAGTTTCCCTATCCCATGTTCGCCGTCAATCCGTGCCACCCTGCTGCTTAATATACTCGGCTTGCCCGTCTTGGACGCCTCGGCCTCATACTTTATGAGCCGGCACTTTCGAGTCACGGAGCCCCGGCTGTCGCCAAACGCGAGATGGGCAAAATCTTCGTAAAACTGAATGACTCCATCGTCGTCCATCAGCTCTGCCAGAAACTTGGGCCCCTCCTCAGAACTCAAGTCCTGGCCAGTCAATGTCGAGCCATGGCTGTCCGCCTCGGTTAAAGTCGGCAGCGATGTCTCTTTCCAATCGTTAGCCTGCACCTCCTTTCCCAGCAATACATCTTTTGTCCAGCCGGTGAGGGCCGTGAATTCCTTGTTCACAGCTACCACTTCACCGGTCCGGCGCAAGACAATGGTTGGACTCGACACTTGTGACATGAACTCTTCATATTCAAACAGAGTTCTCTGGAAACACTTCTCCATGAAAATGAGATCCTGCCGATTCAGCGTGCGCGTGCACGCAATAAAAGACGGACGGATACTAGCCAGTGCCTTGGCGACCCGAAGCGTTTTATTCGCGGCAAAGCGCTTCTGCAGTAGAGCGATGAGACGATGAAAGCCATGAACATACATGTAAGGTTGCGTCACATCCGTGTAGATGCTGCTGGGATCGCGCGTGCGCTTGCCCAGAACCTGTGGCAAAATCTTGCTAGTCTTGGGCACGGCGCGGGCCGTGTTCAACGAGGCCGCATGGTGCGAGGCTGGAGGCGTATCGACACCGAGACCACTATTTTGTGGGCTGTTGTTGTCCGTGCTTGGGCTCTGCAGACTTGACGGCGCAGCCGCAATGGCATAGGCATGTGGAAGACCATGTTGGAGGTTGTCCTGCGTATACGTACCAGCATCGATATTCACAAAATCTGACAAAAGGGACCCCCCCATATCGTATAATGACTGATTCTCTAGCATTATGTCTGTCGCTGCCGGAAAAGCCCTCGTCACAGGCCCGTTTTGCCCAAGAAGAGGATCTCGCGGCTCGCTCGTAATGCCTGACGACATATGACCGAGCATGCCAAATTCCATAGCAGCATAATGACTGCCAAAGTGGAGGCCATCGAGGTTAAAATTGAAGAGGGAGGGGTCACTAATGTCAAATGTAGGGCCAACCAGGTTGGGGAACCCACTAGGAAGAGGAATGGTGGCCGCTGTAGATGCTACAAATGCAGGAGATATGGACGTTTGCGAAGTCGTAAACGTAGGACCAGCCACAACTCCAGGGACAGAGGTAAATGTGAATGGCGCTGTTGTCTGCGAAAACAACGAGCTCATCACGGTAGCATCGACCTCGGACGTTGGCTGCTGGGCAGAGGCTGCCAGAACAGAGGCATTCTGGCTAGCCATGGTGAAATTGGGGCCAAGGACGGGTCCAAGGGCATCGGCAGGAGCATCATGGAGATACTTTGCCTTTTTCCGCACACCATCCTGACAGTCATCCGCCAGCCCTCTCTTTATGCACCGTTGGCATGGTCGTTCATCCCCTTTTTATATTAGCTTCTCGTCCATGGAAAAGATAGAGCTAGATAGAATGCTTACCACATGTAAGATGCGCCCTTTGGCAGGCATAGCAGGCTCGTCTTGCCTTTTTACGCCGGGGCCGGAGGGGATCCTTGGGATCGTACTTTTTCTTGGTCCCTTTTTCCTCTGGTGCTTTCGAGGGAGTGCCATTACCGCCCACCATCTCGTTTGGGTCCGTCTGGTGATTGTCGTTTTCTGATGCCGCGTCTGATCCGGCTTCTTTTTCCTCCATTGTCGGGGAGGCCTTTCACTATTATACTTTTTTTTCTCTCCCCTCGTCTCGACCCAAAAAAGAAACCATGAGAATCAAAACCAGACACAAAACCACCTTTCCTTTTTTTATATCGTTATGATGCCTTAAAAGGCAATCACTAGGTTTCTCACAACACTTCTAGTGGCTATCTGAAGTGTTTCTTTTCTTTTTCTTTTCTTTTTTTCTTTCTCCTCGATAGTCTTTGCTGTCTAAAACGTTCCCAAAAAAATGTCCTTGTCTCTTTAATGACAAGGGTGTGGTGGCGTCCACCGTACAGCCTGGGTGTAACAGACAGAATGAGCGAGATCACCAGCGCTCAAGAAGGCAAGAATGATCAAATGGCGGCTTTAGAACAGCTCTCGAGTCTCGAGCGTCTTCTGCATACACTCTAGGGTACTCCAAGCTGTGTATGTACGACAGCAACACCTCGACGCATGCGCTTTTGTCGCCGCGTTGAAGGAACGAATTGCTTTCAAACGGCTCTCCAATCACACTTTTATGCCGCCTCTCTTATAAAACCACGTCGGCTGTTAAGTAAAGACCCTGTCTGATCGGCACTGTCTTCGAATGTTGGTTGTATTGGGTCTTGCCAACGGCTCTCAATCGGCGCAATGATTTTCTTTTTCTTTTTCTTTTTCTTTTTTATTTTATTTTTTGTGCATGCCATAATGTATTCTCGCAAGTACCGGCCAAGCTTACACTAAGACATGATTAAGCACACGTGACGTTTAAGACAGCCTAGAAAGATGACGTCACTGACGTGGCGGCTGTGAATTGAAAGCCAAAAAGGAAGCAGAAGCTCCTCAGTTGTTGTGCCTTCATTAAGTTTGAAACCTACATGGTACAGCAAAGCGTGCAGGAAAAGTCAGGCGATAGAACGGCAGTCGTGAAAGCTGATCATAAGGGCCTCTTAGTGTGGCTTTTTTTTTAAAAATTTAAAAAAAGACTCTTGTAGAGTTGGGACGAGTAGAATTTGAATTCATTGTCATGGCTTGTTACACCATAAACGGTCATACGTAGAAGTGTGATCTGTGCAAGGCTTCCCGGGAGAACATCCGAGTTGCCTTTGGAACCCTAACCCATAGGAAGGTCGTAAGACGGCAAATCACAGGCGTTGATTTGAGAATTTTCTCCCCAATGTGCACTCCTGCATTAAAAATGAAAGGGGCTCGACGTTGGCATACATACGTCTAGTCTCGCGGTGTGACCACAAAAAGCCTTGCAAAGTCTTTTCCACATGTCCCCCAATCACCATTTAAACCTTTGTTGTACCTGAAACGATTGCTATGCGTACAAAACAGAGCCTTCTAGGCATCGACATGTCACCTGTCGGTAAAGCTTGCTCTACCAAGAATAGATTTGAAAAATGTGTAAAATAAAGTATATGCAGGAGGACATCCATCATTCGGGATCAAGGCCACCTCCACCAATACAAAAAAAAACGCCTACATATGACGTGTTCAATTTTTGAAGAAAGTTTGGTCCGCACATCAAGATACATAATCCACTTGCTCGTATTTCTTTGACCGTCTTTTTGATCCTTCTATGGCATAATGCATGGAGGCTCCAAGCACAACGGCCCAAAGCCACTAATAGCGGTAAAAAGACAGGGTATAAGGTGCATAATGGCTATGCCACAGTGACAAATTATATATTGATACATAAAAATAATTAATTATTAGAAAAACGACTCATCTTTCGCAGTCGTTTTCCATACTTGAAGAATAAAAATGGAAAAGGCATCATTGCTAAGGAGAGAAAGGCAAGCAAGGACGATGCCCACTCAAAGCCCAGATTGTTAAACATTTGTATGCCAAACAGCGGAAAGGCTGCTGCAAATGTACATCGTACAAATGCATTGCCAGCAAGCACACTGGCAATGCAATGTGGATATGTTTCAATAAAAAAGGTAAATATACCATTATATGAAAATAGAGACCTAGGTAGTTAGACACATGATGAAAAGATAAAAAAACATACCCCATGGCAAAAATGGTGGATCCCAAAATAGGAACAATCCAATGCACACTACTAAACGATGTCCATCCGAACATAAAGAGGCCTATGGGAACGAGAGTGACACCAATCATTACAGGGGGGAGGCGGTCTTCTGGTTCACTAATCGGACGATCTGCTCCAGTCAGTTTCTGTCGACGGCGCATCAGACGTTGTCGAATGTTGGCCCAAAGAGGGTACATGAGGCCGCCAGATGCCACCCCTAGAAAAAGACCCAAAAAGGCGAGGCCACACTGCCATAGTGTAAAATGATGGTTCACTTCAAATACAAGGGGCACCGCGCCAAATAAGAGGTATAGGATGCCAAGCAGAATGGCCGAATACAGATCAAGGGCCATGCATATAGGTTCAAAAATGAGCAGCTGTAGGGGCCGGACAACCGAAATGCCTACCATACTAAGAATAGATCGGCTCTCATTGGCCTTTTCAAGGGCAGAATACCATCGGTTATCTCCTGTTGTCTTTCGTAAATTCTCTGCCTTCTTCTTCAACAGAACAGGATGATACGTCTCGGGAACAAAAAATATGAGGGACAAGAAGAGGGAAAAGGCCCAGATGATAATGACATAGTGTGTCCATCGCCATGTAGCATATGAGTTGATGAAACCGCCAATAAGAGGACCCAGAGATGGGCCGATAAAAGGGGCTACAGCAAACATGGCCATGGGTGCTTGCATGTCTTCTGGTGCGAATAAATCACCAACCGTGCCACCAGATATGGATAAAAACCCACTCCCCGACATGCCTTGGAAAAACCGAGCCACAATCATTGTCTCAATATTCTTGGCCACGGCCGATGGAATCACCCAAATGATGAATAGTAGGAAAGATCCGAGATAAATTGGTCGTCGGCCAAAAAATTCACTCAGGGGACTCCATACCGGGCCCATGGCAATTCCCAGGACAAAGGAAGACAGACCAATCGTCGCGATAAGATCCGAGCAGCCAAACTCTGCATTCATGCCACCATAGCTAGAAGTATAGATGGAGCTTGCACAGGTGACACACGTTGACCCGAAGCAGGTAATAAATGTAATGAGCCATTTTCGAGATGTGCTCATGCTCCGCGGACACAATGGGTCGGCATCACCACCATCCCAACCAACCAAAAAAGACGTCGGCGTTGGCAAAGCCTCCTCTTCACGGCCATTTACAGGGGCTGCATCCGCCCAGATCTTGTTTATAGACGCCGGAGATTCTGGTTTCTCAGTCGTGTCGGACTCCATTTCTCATGCCAAAAAAATCCAAATTGTAGCAGTAAAAGCGACATCGACGAAACTTTATATTCGCCTTTGGCCATTCAAAATAATGTTAGAATTACTAATAACGAGGTCGGCTGAGTCAAACCGTTCAAATTGCTTTTTCCACTGGACCAAGGCCGATCCGAATCCTTCCCAGGAACTTAGTCATCTTCAGGAACGGCACGATAAGCCCGAGTTGGGAAGGACCTAGGAGAAGAGGAGAGGTGCTCAATGTGGCTCTCATTCATATTATTAACCTTTTATTTTGGATAAATCTATGAAATAGTGTTCTATATACATAGCAGCTCTTGACTTTCCAATATCTCATACAATCTCATAAAATACGAAGGTTGATTGACTCTACCAATGTATGTCTTTATCAACATTAAAGAACGAAGGATTCCAAAGTATGTAGTATATACATTCCGTCTGACTGGGGCGAGTATGTACTTGAATTTTGAACCTCTCTTGGACTTTATGTGCATTGGGGGGGCGGGTAATGAATTGTTTAAAAACCACAACCAGCATGTCAATATTAAGAATTCCTGGATGTACATCACTAGGTAAACGGCCAAACTACATAGCATCGTGGAATACAAGAGTGGTGAGATGAACAACCCGTATCGTGCGAGTTCGCTCTTATGTAGCACGCTCAACAGCTTCGTGTAACTGAAACGAAAAGCATTGACTCACTTAGTATTACGCTATAATGCACATGTGGTGTAGTATCACACGGCGATTTTCTCATCAAGCCATTGATAGATGGCGTTTTCTGCACTTTCTGGAATTTCACCATCCTCACTGTTGCGAAGTATGGTTTGGGTCTTAATGTAATCAATAGGATGAACCGCGTCATCCATGATTTTATCTTGAAATGTGTAGTCCTTATCAGCTGCACAGAGGACATAATTTCTACGCATCATGTAGGCAATTTCGTCACCCTGTTCATGCAAATAGCCATCATAAGGCTTAAGAGACCTGTCCCATTCCCTAGCCTTGGGTTTCTTTTTTGCCTTGGTCTTTCTTTTCTTGCCACCATCTTTGGGTCCATCAAATAAGATGAGACTCGGCGGAATACACAGTAAAGAGTCAGTAGTAATGTGTTGAATAAAGGCAGGCTTGGCAATGTCAAGAATCTGAACGGTCCGCATTTTGGAGGTACTGTCTTCATTTTCTGAATTCTCCACTCCCTGGGATGGGCTATAGAGCTCTTCCAGTTCATCAGCACGTTGGCTATTTTGGTAGGGATCAAAGGAAAAGGGGCATGCTACACTGGGTGTACGGAAGAAAAGAGCTGGGCTTGAAAAGGGATCAAACATGCCCTGGGGACTACTAAATAACAAGGAAGGATGAGGAAGTCTCGGGTCGAGGGCCGAGATGTCCGATGGCACCATTGGAAGGCCATCTCCATCATTTCCTACAAAACACGTCCAGTTGTAAATGCCATTATAAATAGCCAAACCACGAATAGAAATGCGGTCTTTTGGCAATGTTTCTGTCAGTGCCAATGAGGACGCTAGTGTAGCACCCATATAGGACCCATAGAGGAAAAAATCACGTTGGTCAGCTTCGTGAGAAGGGCTAAGATTTGTCTTAAGCCAGTTGTAGCCATATGCAACATCATGCAAAGGGCTCGGCCAGGCAAAACTTTGACTTGATGGGCCGTTTTTCTTTCTCCTTTCTCTTAAATTTCGCATATCCCATCTATAACGTATTGTAGCCACTGGAAATTTTTGTAGTAAAAACTCTGGCGGTGCTTCCAAGGCGTCAAAATGGCGATGATGGAACGCTATGTCACTAGCATCGCCTAACTTACCCCAATGGGCCTCGCCAGCGCTTGGAATATACACCACAACGGGACTGCTATCATCTCTCTTTACATTATACAAGCTTCTGTCAGCGTATGGGCTTATAGAGCGGCTTCATACCTCACAACAATGCTTCCAGATATGCCACATGGGACAGTTACATGCTCAATATCACCTCTCCAGCTCGATTGAAATCGTTTCTCAACTGCCCTGCCATATCCCTGTATTCTCCGGAGCCCGATCGCTTGGATAAAAGAGACACTAGCAAGCTTTCCTGTCAAAAATTGAGACATGTTGAGCAAAATTTGCGGCATGCTTACTTAATACTATGTACACGTGACTGCATTGCGAGCTTATTATGTATCACCAATGACGACCTTCAATGACAGTCACCTTTATTATGCTGAAATAGAAAGAAAAGCTGATCCACCGTCTCCAATTTAACTCATGTATTTGATGCCACTATCTGCAAATATGAACCGATGTCTGGATATTGTCCAAGAAAGCTCCAGATGTTTTTCATTTCTTCAAGAGATCCTCCAGGTGCTAGGACTTTGTAGCGGTAGTCGAGACCTGTTGTTTTGCTCATAGGGTCTTTTGCAAACATGATCTGAAATATGCTGTGAGAAACTGCTAAATCGTATAAATACGTATAATAGACAGCATCATAGTCATCAAATAGGTGTATAAGTACACCAGTCATATATCCCCATTTCTCTTTCTCCCCAATTGACCCTGGGTCACTCACTTCATAGATCTGTCTACGAGTCCTGTTGAAAGTATCGTCAAGGTCTTCGTCTAAATCATTTTTTTGTCCTAGAGCATGCATATCCATGTCAAAAGTGGCTAGGATGAGTAGATTCATTATTTCAAAAGAAGCATTCGCAAAGCGAGCAGAGATTATCCTTTTAATCATCTTTTCTGGCATATTTTCCCTTGTCTGGTAATGCTTTGTGACACGTTTTAGGACGTTGGCATCCCAGCAAAAGTTCTCCAGCATTTGACTAGGTACTTCAACAAAATCACGCACTGTTCGTGTTCCATGTGTTTCAGCATAAATTGTCTTAGAAACCAATACATGAATTCCATGGCCAAACTCGTGGAACATAGAGATAAACTCCTCCATCCTAAGAAGGGTTGATGTCTCTTTTTCTTTTGGCCTTGTGAAATTGCATACCAAAGTTGTAGCGGGGTAAGCCCTTTTTCTTCTACTGATTTGATAGCCAAGTTGCGTCGCAATGTTTTTGTTTCCCTTTGTTTTTGCTTTGCGATAATATAGGTCCAAGTAAAGATAGCCAAGAAATTTACCACCTTGGTCTTGACTATCCCAAACGCTATACATTTCCACGTCCTCGTGCCAAGTCAAGTCATCCGCTTTCCCGGTAGGACTCAACTGCTTCTTTGAAGGCTCATCTAACTTGATAAAATCTATATGGAATATTTCTGAATAGACCTCTAGCATGCTTGGAACAATGTACTTAAGAGGAAAATACTGTGAAACTTCTTCTCCATTGATAGAGTGATATCTCTCCACGAGTAGTCGCTTATAATATTCAATATCCCACAAATAAAACTTTCCATCAAATTCAATATTGAGCTTTTGGCAATGCACCTTTTTCAACTCGAAAAGGCGCCCCAAGTCTCTTTTGTATAATGGATTAAATTTTTTGTAAGTATCATCAAGGAAAGAGTTGACATTCGTCGGTGATTTCATCATACTGTACCTGAGTTTGTATGTGGCATGGTTCTTGAAGCCAAGGGAATTCGCAACTTGACGACGAAGATGAATAGCCTGGCGAAAGATCGCTGAGTTCTTTTGACATCTATTCTCTTTCTCTTGAAACATACGTCGCCGTGTATTTGGGTCTTTTGCATAAGACAAAACAGCTAGACTGTCCGTTTTGTTAAAGGTGACTCTCAACTTTCCCTCGTTCTCATCAGTCCCATCCTTAAAAGACTTCATATTATTGTCTGGAACTCCTTCAAGTTCGCTAGGAGTAAACCAAGTATATCGGCTGGAGTCATCGTAATTTTCGTTGAAGGAACTCTCTACGGCGTCTAATTGTTTTGTCAAGTTTTTATGCTTTTTCATCGCACTTTTATCTAAATTAATACCATCAGTGATAAATTCATCAAAATCTTTTAGGAGCCGGCGCTCTGTTTCTTCACCGAGACCTGAATTGTTAGATCTGATAACATCTCTACCGCCATGTGCCTCAATGACAGCCTCCAGTAGGTTGAAAATATCACGTCGTTCACTATACTCGAGTTCAAAATTGTACCTTATTGCACTAGCGGCTTTGGCTGCATTTTTAACATCTTTATCTGGAGATAAGTCTTGGAGAACCTTATACATTGGCCCTTGGGATCGAAAAACATTGTGCGCATCGTAAATGCGAGCAAAAGTATCATTAAAACTGATCACTTTGTTTTTTTTCCTGCCTTTCAATGGATTATCATTGATCACTTTATTGATCACCTTACTATACACATTGCAATCATCTTTTGCACTTTTGGTGATTTGGGATGGGGATAGTCTGAAAGTTAATGGTCTCTGTGGATAGACTGCAGCTCCGGATGAGGAAGACATTGTGAGAAAAGGAAGATTGATACAATTCGAAGATCTATATTATTTGCAGTAACCGGGGAAGTCTCTTCTTTATGTTTCTAGTCCTTGGGAACCGGGATTTATTAACTTTGCCCTAGAAGATGCTTGGTGGCAATCCGAGTATTTAAGATAGACACTGTCTCATTCTCTTATTCCATAAACTGTGTATCGTTTGCTACAAAGCATAATAAAAAGGCTGCCTTCTGCTTGAGGAGAGACGGGTCGTGCCTCTTGACTCAATCGAGAATTTCTTTATGCCACTCTTATGGGTGGTCTTATTCACGTTTCCAAAGGTGTTAAAAAAGAGAACCGTCTTCGATACAACTCCAAATAATACAATGCAAGGGGGCATTATATGGTCTGACAACGATACTTAGGCAAACATTATTATAGAGGGTGTGTTATTTCTTACGTCACATATTTCCCGCGCTTTACTTTGCAAGTAGTACTTCTTTTGAACAGAATTGCCAGTTCGAGATGAACGAAGATGAGACCATCAGTGCCATGTCCCCATCAATATAGCAAAAGACTCCGTTTTCAGTTGGCTCATCACCCAAAACTTTTTTCCTTTTATAAAAATCATCTCAATTACTCGCAATACAGTACAATAGTCAATCTTCATTATTACCTTCATTTAGCGTCTCTTTTGTTTGTTGTTCATCTTTCATCTGTTCATGTTCCTTCTTTCGCGTTTTAACTGCAAGCAATATCTTCTTACGTCACCTCCCTGTCAACTTCTTGGGGGGCCTCCTATTAATACGCTTCGATCGAGCCATGTCTACAGTAACAATCTACAGTAAGCTGAAGAAATAGAGCATGAAATGTTAATTTGACCGATTGTTGGTATGTACCTGCATCGGTATCATATGACTAAGCTATATGGCTTGACTTCAAGACCCACTAGTGCGGTCCACCAGGGGCTACCTTCTACACTCATCTATTGAGGTTGAAGTTTGATTCCTGCCAGGTTCAATTTAAGGCCGCCGCTGGTATTTACCTATAGCGTTATGAATTGGGAGCGGTCTGTGCGAGGGAGGGGTTAGACTTGAGTGTTTCCCGCCTTTTGATTTGTCGCCTGCGCTATTTGAAAATTCGGAAACAGCATACGCTGGGAGATAACATTGGTCGCTCTTTTAAGGAATTCTTAGCTGCTAGGGTGCCCTGAGTTATTTGATCTTGACCAATCATATAGACCATTGCGAGTCTCCACTGGACTACATATAAAAATAAAAATCAAATTAAATCAAATCAGACTTCAAGACCCTGTAACATAGCTCAACAAAATATTTTCTGCGATGTTCCATCAGCAAGATGTTCTATTATCTTTAGATATTCTCAGCCAGGAGGCTCCTTCTGTAAAAATTCTACCTGTTCCATTGAAGAAAATTCTAAAATTATTATTGCTCTATGTCTTTACCATTCCCAAACAAAAATATCCATAAAATTGTCTTACTACTTTTTTCCCTCCAAGGTAGAGGCCATCATGCTATAAAATGCATCTACTTTGGGTTTTCTTCCAAGAAATTTTGTAACACTCTCCATTTCATCACGCGATCCACCAGGCTCGAGAACTTCACGGCGATACGTCAACCCTGTATGTTTATCCATAGGATTCTTCTTGAATTTTTTCATGAATATGTCGGCAGCAACCGATCTCGTGTAAAGATAGGAGTAATAGTTGGCATCATACCCATCTATTAGGTGTATAAGCATGCCTGACATGTACCCCCATTTCTCTTTTCCTCTTCCTTCCGTGTCAGGATCTCCCATCCTTAGGACATTTCTACGAGTCTCGTTAAAATTATTGTCGAGGTCTGCATCTAAATAATCGTGTTCCCCTAGAGTGTGCATTTTCATGTCAAATACTGCAAGGACGAGCTGGTTCATAATATCAAAAGGGGTATTTGCAAATCGAGTAGAGATGAGCTTTTGGATCATATCACTAGGCATCTTTTTACCCGTCTCGTAGTGCGTTGTGACACGCTTGAGGATGCTAGCATCCCAACAAAAATTCTCCAGCATCTGACTTGGCATTTCTTTGAAGTCACGCGCTGTTCGTGTTCCGTGTGTTTCGGCATAAGCTGTCTTAGAAACTAGTACATGGATTCCATGTCCGAATTCATGGAATAAAGTAACAAATTCTTTCATTGTCAAGAGACTTGGTTCTTCTTTCGTGGGGTTGTTAAAATTGCATATCAGTGCGGTGGAAGGATAAAATCGCCCGCCATCTTTAGTTTTATATCCGACCTGCACGGCACGGTTCATGTTTCCTGACGGCTTAATATCGCGTTCATATAGGTCGAGGTAAAGATAGCCAAGAAATTCAACTTTTTTGTCTTTACTGTCCCAAACGCTATACATTTCCACATCTTTATGCCAAGTGAGATCCTCTGCTTTCCGCGTAGGACTCAACTGTCTTCGACTGTCCTTATCGAGCTTTGTAAATTTTATATGGAAAATTTCTGAGTAAACCTCTAACATTTTTGAGACAATACGTTTGAGGGGAAGATACTTTGCAACTTCTTTTTCGTTAATAGAGTACTCCTTCTCCACCAGTAGTCGCTTGTAATATTGAACATCCCACACGTAAAAGGTTTTGTCAAATTTAATTTTGAGCTCCTTGCAGTGGCTTTTTTTCAACTCCAAAAGGCGCGTTAAATATCTTTCGTACCCTGGAGTAAATTGTTTTTGAAGGCTGCTGAGGAAAGAGTTGACATTATTTGCACTTTTCAGCATATTTCTCTGAAGAACGCAAGACGCATGGTGGTCGAAACCTTGCTCTAGTGCTATTTGACGGCGAAGAGAAATGATTTGGTGAAAAAAAGGGGAATTCATCTTGCATCTGTTTTCAAACGCTAGAAATAACCGACGACGGGTATCTGGGTTGGTTGCATACTTTATTACAGGCAGATAGTGTGACGTTATCATTTTAACCTTTAATTCTGTCTTTCCTGCCTTCTCCCTCTTCTCGTAAACCGCTTTGCTTTTTTCGGAAACACCTTCGAGATCATCAAGAGAAAACCAAAGATGTTCTTCAGTAGGACTGTCATAGTTCTCTATATAGGTTTTTTCTAGATTGTTTAAAGTTTCCTCTTGTTTCGTACTATAACCTTTCCCTATGCTACTATTAACAAATTCTCCTTGTTGTTTTAGAAGGAGATGCGCTTCTTCTGTACTGAGGGAGGATTTTCCGGCTTTAAGGGTACTCACGCCGCCATGTGTTTCAATCACAGAATTCAAGAGGTTCGAAATCTCGACATTGGAGCTAAAGTGTTTTTTGTAAACGTCGTCTAGTAGATCGGACGCTTCTCCAGCTGCCTTTTTGATTTCAGGATCCAGGGATAAACTTTCGAGGAAACCATATAGGCATTCGTTCGATGAAAATGAATTATACTCTTTATAAATGAGCGAAAAAGACTCACCAAAGGAAATATTTTTTTGTCCTCTTGTCCTTTTCGTCACATCTTCAATCACACGTATATAGTTCTCACAGTCAGTTTTGGCGCTTTGAAGAATTTCATCTGTAGACAGCCTGAGAACTTGTGGTCCTTGTGGATAGTACACCTGCTTCGAAGAGGACATTGTATAGATGCTTTGTTGTCTATTAAGATTTTTTATTTTACAGCTAGGAAAGTCTTTTATATACCTTTTTCCTAGCATAAGACACCTAGAATTCGTCAAGCCTTGAAAATATGACCCCGAGAAAGCCTGTAATACCTACCTAGTAGAACATCATTCATACCATGTATAGAAACTTATTCATATTTGTCATCTTTACTTAGGCATAGTATAGCTGTCTACAGCACAGGAAAAGTCTTACTGTGCTGCGGCCATTAGGTAGCACGTAGTTTTGTCTCTAATTTATTTTGTCGTAGTTTTACCTCACCAGTCTAATAGTATTATGCTAATATTACGCCAATATGATGAAATACCGTGTTTGTGAAGTACTCAAATGGTGAGTTTTGGATTATTTCTTCCTACGACAGACTTTGTGCGGATCAGAAGTGGTTGTGATCTAGGCAGATAAAGCAGAGTAGATAGGGCTTATGAATTTTGACAGCTGGGTACACACCAACAGACATACCCGTTATGGCCTCAGGCACTAACATTAGCATTTTCTTCGCTGAAAATAACGGCACCAGCTTTATTATAGTCACTTAGTGATCAGATTTATTTCTGTCCTCAGGTTTTTTGACAAATGATATGAAAAGAGGTTTCCTCCACTCTGAGACGCCGTTTTCCTATTTGATTTCTTATTAATTGGTATCTCACATGTAATAGAACGGAAACTCTTGCTTGATGAAAATTAGGGTTCTTGATCATCTTGTCAGAAAAGGATGACAAAGTGCTCGTCGTGAAGGAGTCTTACTTCTTTTGTGTGATAAAGTCATAATAGGTACCTACCTACCTACCTAGGCTGCAGCACGTTAATCAAGAGGGAAGCGTAATATTACCCCGATTGCTGGAAGGATATGCTTTCTCTTTGGCGCTGGAAATTCACCGTTTTACATAAAATCTCGAGGGCTTGGAGCGAGCAGTGACAATAACAAATGAGGACTTTAATGGGCTCTCTGATTCAGAAACTATTTTGTTTTTTAAAGAAAAAGATCTAGAGGTGAAAACTTTACTTCTCCAGTCACTTTCTGATTTTGAAACGGGATCGCCTGGAGGTGAAAAGCTCATTTTAGGGCCTTTTAGAGGGATAATTCTGTCCGGTAGCCAATATGGCGTCGTATGAGCTTCGGGTTTTGTGTAGACGAAAAATAAATCAAAGTCAAAGTTGAAGTCAAAGAGCGCCTGGAGGCCCTATTCCAAATGCATATTTTGCTCCCTTATTATAGCGAGGGCGTCGTTGAAGGCACACTTCTAGCTATCGTTGAAGCCTACCTACCCAAAGATTCAAACCCCTGACTTAACTTTTTGTACATCGTTTGGAATAGAAAACATTTTGCATATTGTTCCAATATCCAACATCTTCGTATCGTATGCATATCTGGAGCCATAGAACAGTCAGAGGGTGGAAATTTGACTCTCATTGCAAAAATCGGGTGAATATGTTATACCTTTTACCTAATTTTGAAACGTTGGATTTAGAAAAAACCATGCACAGAATTGAAAGAACTCTCCGTAGCATTGAGGAGGGAGTTTCTCGCAGAGGCTCTCAGAAGCTGAAGCAACTTAGTTTATATGGTTGTCGCGATATTACTGATGAGAATCTTCTATCCATCCGGTCCCTTTCCAAAATGAGGTAACTGAACCTGACAGTGTGCTCATCGATTAAAGGGAATACAATGAAGCAAATTCTTTAAGGACTCTCCGAGCTAGATAAGCTTGAAATAGCTCAAATGACTCGTTTAGAGTCTGAGTTCTTAGAAACGAAAATTGTTCCGGGATTAGCTCCACGGGCTTCTTCATGCGTCATTTGAATTTTGAGGGGTTAAATACTACGAAAAGCGGACTTTGGCTTTGCTTTGCTTCTGTAACTAATTAAGGAGCTTTGAATTTTTCAGATTTAAAGAGGCCTTAGAAAAATTATTTCTCTAGCCTCTGAATGGGAGCGTTCAGACAGTGTGCTTGTACGAGTTGAAGAAATATTGCTTTCCCTTGATGAAGAGGCAAGATCTATGATATATTTGGCTACGGCTCCTTTTTTCTGATACGGAGCGCCTTCATAATGGAGACTTGGAAAATACACGAGAACAATTGCACTGCCCAGGGTTTACAATAGAACTTATCTATTCTTTATGAGCTCCAATAAATATTTTATTGTCTTTCTATAACAGTGATTACCATTACCTATTAGTATTATTATTTCTTGCATGGCTATGTGAGTTTAGTATCGAATCTAATTCTGTACAATGGATGGTTTAAATATTCTGGTGGGTTTGCGAGCTCGCCATTATGAAGTAGATCGGTACTTGAAAATGGGCTCGTAGAATATTCCATCATTTCCAATGCTCTTTTGGTTAATAAAAACGGTGATGTATATTCGGTCACTTTTATCGAGACAAAACTATTTCTCCCCACATCGAAGCCAATGGGTATACTTCCTCTGAATCGAACATTCCTCACAATGGCCCCCAGCACATCTTCATCTAGAAGGTTAGTACGTTGAATGTTTACCACATTGAAATTTTTACAGAGATCTAGTAAGGAAAGCAACTCAGGTTTAGATATACCGCTACCTGCAAGATTAATGCTTTTTATATAAAAACCTTGCGCTGTTATTCCTGGTATGACTTGAGTCTCAAAGACGCTGGGAGTTTGTTTCAGGATATAAGACATATCTAGGGTCTGAAGTTTTGGGAAGCTTGATAAAACAGCTTCTAATGTGTTGCCTCCCAAAGACGTGCAACTGGAAAGACTTAGGCACTCTAGTCCGGGAAGGTATCTGGTATATAAAAGAGTTTCGTCTATGATATTTTTACAGCAGCTCAAGAGGAGTATCTTCAGGGATTGAAAGCTCCCTACGCGGGACTGCATATCCATATACTGTAGGAAATTACATATAGAGGGACTGTTGTTAGAAAGATTCAGAGAGATTAGCTCTGGCAAACTGGACAAGTCATAGACAACGGA
This sequence comes from Chrysosphaeria jannelii, assembly GCA_020002325.1. Lineage (NCBI taxonomy): Eukaryota > Fungi > Ascomycota > Sordariomycetes > Ophiostomatales > Ophiostomataceae > Chrysosphaeria > Chrysosphaeria jannelii. Next base: position 100,997 of record JAGKRY010000003.1, on the reverse strand, counting down.
GAAGAGCTCGTCAGCATTATACAAGCCATCTTCATTGTAATCAAGAGCACCAGCGAGAGAAACTATAGACAGCCGATGACTATTGGATAAAATATGAGAAATATCTTTCAAAGTAAAGCAAATGCAGTCCCGTATATCAAAAAGGCGGAGATTTGGACACGATTCAGCAATGGCCTTGGCGACACGGAAACCATCAATCCCACTGCCGACAAACTGTATACTAAGCTCTACGAGGTTTTTGTTTTGTCGGATCACTGTTTCGAGAATATCACCCTCAATGATAGATGCAGAGACTTTGAGTATATGTAAATCATTTAGATAGCAAGCACACTCTGCAAAAATATCCATACTTTCCCCCCAGACATGATAATTTTCACAAAGAGCTAGTATATCTAGAAAAAACTCATGGGCTTGAGGGCCATTCTGCTTGAAAAAGGAGACAGCTTCGCCACGCGGGAGGGCTATCAAATTTTCATCAAAAACTATACTTACCATGATCCGTATATTTTTGTAAAGGAAAACTAACAAGAATGAGGAGGAGGTACTATGAAAATTACTAGGTACCTACCTAGACATATGGAAAAGCGTGAGAGTGCGCAGGACGATGGACTGCCTGTCGTTTGTCTAAGGATATATTATGCAGGCCCTAGATTTGCTTATGATAGTCATTTTTCCAGTTAAACCAGAAAAAAGATGCGGCAGCCTGCAATAATATAGTAATCGCACCTTTTTACTGACTATTGAGTGCAGGATGGCTGTCCCCACCCACGGGATTAGAGGCTGATTTTGCACAATCTTAGTTGAGCATGTGACACGGTCCACGATAGCTAATAGGAATCATAGCAGTGAAACACATGCTGACTTTTTCACACATTATTTTGCAGACATCTTTATATCATTGTTTTTAAATAGCTATTGATTGTTGTTCTTTTTTTCTACTAGACACCCACGACTCACGACCACGTTGTTACCAAGCATCCTTACCGCTGCTTGCCTGCATCTCATCTCTTCCTTACGCCTGGTTTGTGTTTGGTTTTTGGTTTTGTTTGCGGGGTTCAGGGCATAGGGGTCATCCATCCTCGCTATCACTATCTAGCATAGAAAATATATTGGCTTCGACTGAGAACATACCACCAGCATTTTACCAGTACTGTCCATGTATGAAAATACAGCCGTATTGCATAGCCCCTTATTTTAGCATTTTTAGGCATTCCATATTTGAGGGTGGCATTCACTTCTATAACAACCTCAAAAGCATGAACGTCTTGTTTCTCACCTACCTAGACAATACCTTACCTCTTTCTGAACAGCTCAACACGCAAAGCCACAAAAGAGGTTACATGTTGTATTAGGTAAGCCTCTCGGCTTGGTGGAGACAGGACGTTTTTGTCGGGCTAAGTGGAGAAAGATTGAATGATCAGCATCACGTGCAGTCTTCATGAAGGATTGAAATCAACGCCGACTGGTGCCTTTGAGAGGTAATTGTGCCAAGCAAAAGACTATTGAACGGCATTCACGGAATGGAAATAAGGGGAGGGATGGGAAAAGGAGGGCTTCTATATTTTGCAGGAGCTAGACAGAGATAAAAACCTTGAACGGGCCGAGATTACTAAGAAAAAAAAAGACGAATAAAAGGAATCATAATTTCATCATGTGTTTAACAAAGAAAGATTTATAAAGAAGGAAGCTATATGAGAACGACGTTTCCGACGGCGTTTGCTATTAGTGGAACATGCAACAATGGATGCTTCTCAGAAACACGGAGAGAATGGAATGGCAGTGGAAACGATAGCTTCAACGGCCCGGGATCCGGGCTGCATGAACACGAAGAACAGGCCATTGATAGGGGTGAGGACAAAGGAGGAAGGGGCTTCAGATGGAGAAGAAGACAGCTCGGAATCATCTGAAGAGACACTAGGATCATTGGCGTCGAAATGGTGGGTGGCATCATCGACATTTCCCTTGATGGCAGCGACACTAGGCCCTTTGGCGTCTGTATTTAGCATCTGTTCGTTGGCACGGCCGTGGAGGCTTGTTTTGGAAGATGGAAAGTCCATTTTGGAGGGCCGTAGTATTGCCGATCCGGCGTGGCTGGTGGCCATTAATGCTATTCAACTTGCCATGGCATTAGTGGCCAATGGGTTTCTCTTTTTGAATATGACCAGGAAGATTCGCTTTTCCGTTGCACAGCCCATAACCATAGTGGGGTGGTATGTTTCGTCGTCTGCACTAGTGGCACTGACAGCCACAGCCAGTGGCCCTTTGTCAACGCAAGAGGCGCGACACGTCGTCTACTCCCAGGCATTCTACTATGCCGTCTACGCAGCCATCCTCTATTTTCTTGTGGCGTCCATCATGGTGGTGACATTTGTGGGTGCCTGGCGCCAGCATTACCCAAAGGACTTTCAGCTGACAGATGACCAACGCATGTTGATGCAGAACTCGGTCCTGTTTATGGGGTATTTGATGCTTGGCACATTGGCATTTTCACACATTGAGCACTGGGACTACCTCGACACACTCTACTGGGCCATTGTCACACTTTTCACCATTGGCTTTGGCGATTTGTCGCCTAAAACATCCGTAGGACGAGGGGTTCTTATTCCATATTCTCTTTTGGGTATGATCAGTCTCGGACTGCTCATTGCGTCCATGCACAATCTGTTTTTAGCCGAAAACACACTGCGCCTTGTTGCTCAGCGCAAAGAGACACGGCGTCGCCATGTCGTGAAGCGGTTGGAGAAGAAAGTTGGGGATATTGACGACCCGTTCCATGGTCAAGTGAGATTAGAGAGGCGTCGACGGGGGAAAGAGTTCCATAAAATGCGGACGATTCAGAAAAGGGCAGACCGCCAGTGGCGATGGATGAACCTGGTAGTCTCTTTGGGCACATGGATTCTCCTATGGCTTGTGGGTGCCTCTCTTTTTGTAGTCTGCGAGCGTCGATACCAGCACTTTGACTATTTTGACGCTTTTTACATGGCATTCATCAGCGTGACGACGATTGGATATGGCGATGTAACGCCTATAAGCCCGGCTGGACGCTCTCTCTTTGTCTTTTGGTCGTTGCTGGCACTCCCAGCGATGACTGTCCTGGTTTCGAATGCATCTACGACGGTGATTCGGGTGGTGAGCGAAGCGACTATTGCCATTGGCCGGCTGACCATTCTTCCTGGCGACTCAGGCCTTCGCAAGGAGATCAAAATGGCTGTACAGTTTCTTTCTTGTGGGAGCATGTTTGAGGAATCTGACGACGACGATAAATCTCCTATCCATGGAGATGTTCCGGGTCTCTTGGGTATAGCTTCTCATCAGATTTTGTCGAGCGAGCGAATGGAGATGACAGACCTAACGGGCAAGGCAAGGCGTCGAGGGAGCCAAGCTAGCACGACCACGCAACGAAGCTACACGGTGCATCGTCTGGAAGAGCATGTGCAAAAGTATGTAAAAGCACATGTGGAAAAGGAGAAGCAAAAGGTACGGGGAAAATGGTATGTGATGTCAACCGTATTTCCTTTGATGGCAAGTTCTCTTGGCCCTGGGGCGTCTGCATTGAGTATATTAGCGCTTGTTCGGCCATGGCGGCAGCGAGTCCCTATTGGGGGTGATGCCTTGGTAGGGGCATATGTTTCAGATCCCGTATGGTACGTGAAGAAGAAGATGATGATGAAAAGGAACAAGTCTAATTGGTAGGTTAACTGTTATAAATGCTGTTCAACTGGCGATAGCACTTGTTGCCAACATGTTTCTGCTGCTCAACATGACGCGAAAGGTGTCGTTTTCGATAGCACAGCCTATTACGATGGCGGGATGGTATTTCTCATCAGCGGCACTGATTGTGCTGACGAGCATGGGGGCAGGGCCACTTGCACTGAACGAGAATGTAGTCTTTTCGCAAGCCTACTATTATGCCATTTATGCTGCCATTCTCTATTTCTTCGTGGCAGTTTTGATGTCGGCTACCTTTCGAGGTGCTCGCAAGGGTCATTTCGAAGAGGGATTCCAGCTGACGGGCAGCCAACGAACGTTGATGCTGCAGTCCATTCTCTTTCTCATGTATCTGCTTCTTGGAGCACTCGTTTTCTCCAAGATTGAGGGGTGGGCATATCTTGACGGTGTGTATTGGGCTGATGTGACGCTGTTTACCATTGGCTTTGGAGATTTATCGCCGCAGACATCTCTTGGACGAGGCCTGTTGATTCCATTTGCATTGGTGGGCATTATCAGCGTTGGTCTGCTGGTGGGATCGATTTATACGCTGGCGATTGAGAGTGGACGCCACCGCATTGCTGACAGCATGTTTGAGCTGCATCGACGACGCACCATCACGGCCATGCACAAGCATGGATGGGGGGCTTTGCTGAAACCAGTACATGAAGAGGACGATTCGCATTTGACAGAATACCAAAGGCGAGAGAAGGAGTTTCGAATTATGAGGCATTTGCAACGGTCGGCCAAGTGGAGGCAGAAATGGGCGGCCATGCTGGCATCGGTGGGCGTATGGGTGACACTGTGGTGCGTGGGAGCAGCCATTTTCATGGTGTGTGAGAGAACGAAGCAAGATTGGGACTATTTTGATGGGTTTTACTTGTCGTTTATTGGGCTGACAACCATTGGGTATGGCGACATTGTGCCGGAGACGGATGCAGGCCGGGCCTTTTTTGTATTTTGGTCGCTGCTGGCGCTGCCGACGACGACGGTAATGATTTCCGATGCAGGGGCTACGATTGTAAAGGCATTCGATGACGCCGCGGAGGTGATTGGCAAAGTGGTGCTTCTGCTGCCTAGTGAGAGGGGCCTAAAAGAGGATGTGAAGGCACTGATGCGGTTCTTTTCGTTTGGCTATTGGTTCAAGGATATTCCCGAAAAGGAGGGAGAAGGGGACGGCAAGGGGGCACGTTTCCTGGGAGGGCATGTACAATGGGAGGGAAATATGACGGAGGAGCCGGATGCATTGCCGGCGACGAGGAGAGAGTATCTGGTGCTGCTGGCCGATGAGATGGCCAGGGTGACAGAGGATTTCGAGAAGAGACCGCAGCGGATGTATACATACAAGGAGTGGGCGTGGTTGCTGAAGCTGATTGGAGAGGATGAGCGGGACGCACGGCTGCATTGCCATGTAAAGGGCAAGCCGGAGACGCATGAGGGGGTTTTCCAGTGGAGCTGGTTGGGCAAGCTAAATCCTCTGGCGGGGGCATTGGGGGAGGTGGAATGGATGGTGGACCAGCTGCAGAACCGGCTGTTGGCGGAGCTGTGTGCAATAAGGGACGATGCGGGACAGCGTGGGCCAAGGACGGAGTACCAGTGCCAGGTGATGAAGGAGATTTGCTTGCGGACGCGGGACTTTGGAGCCAAGCCGGTGCGAAGGTATACGTACAGGGAGTGGAAAGGGTTTCTGAGGCTATTGGGGGAGGATGAGGGAATGGTAACGGACTGGGGATGGCTGGGGAAAGACAGTCCGTTAATGTACGAGAGGGGAGAGACGGCGTGGGTGGTGGAGCATCTGGTGAAGCGGCTGCAGGAGGAGATGCGGATGGAAATGGTTGCAAGGTGAAAAAGTAAAAAGCAAGAAAGTAAGAAAGTAAAAAGGAAAAAATGTAAATTGTATTGGCAGAACTACTTTTTCTCTTCCGTCTTTTCGGGGGCCACGGGGGGTAGCTTAAAGGTAGCAGGGGTCTGGTCCAGGCCTGGGCCGACCTGTTCCCAGGCACTGGAGCCACCCTCAAAGTTTCTAAAGGCCTGCGTGAGCTCGAGGGGCTCTGTGACAATGCGTTTCTTTTCCTCGTCGTAGCGGACCTCGGTATAGCCAGTCAGGGGGAAGTCCTTGCGCAGGGGGTGACCCTCGAAGCCATAGTCTGTGAGGATGCGACGCAGGTCAGGGTGGCCGACAAAGAAGACGCCAAACATGTCGTAGACCTCGCGCTCGTACCAATTGGCGCCCTGGAAGATGCCGGTGATGCTGGGGACAGGGGAGGCCTCGTCGGCGTAGGTTTTTACACGAAGACGGGCGTTGTGGCGCACGCTCAGCAGGTTGTAGACAATCTCGAAGCGCTGGTCGCGAGTGGGGAAGTCCACGGCGGTGACGCTGCTGACCTGCGTGAACTCGGCCGAGGAGTTGTACTTGAGGAAGGAAAACACAGGCACGATGCCAGAGGGGGCAATGTAAATGGTCAGCTCGTCCTTCCAGACGGAGAACTGCTGGACGAATTTGGGCAGCACGGACATCAGCCAGGCGCCGTACTTGTGCAGAGCGTCCGCCTTGGAGGCGTACTTGTCTGCAGGGTTCACCAGCGGCGCCGAAAGCGTGCCGACAGGTGTCCGGGACAGCGACCGGGGATTAACGGCGCCGGCAGGCATCTTGACGGCGTACGAGGCGCATGCGGGTGTCGTGGCAAGGCCGCGGATGCCGCAGGACACGCGCAGCGGCGTCGCAGGGACGCGCAGGGCTGGCAGACGGGATCGGAGGGCCATGGTGAAGAAGATTGCGAGGCGGTTAGTCAGCGAGCAGGTGCGAAGCGGACGGCGGTAGTCAGCAGCAGGCCACGTGCGCCCCGCAGCCCCACATCGGTTGCTGGTACATTCGACCGTGGCCTCAGGCAGCGGTGTGCAGTATTTAGGGCGGCGACTGCGTTTTTTCACACCTTACCGCAAACAACACGCGAGACCTATATAGCAGCATTCCTAACCCGCCATGACGCCCCCTGATGCATTCATCGACGACGATGTCGACTCCTGGTGCGTAGACGGGCCGGGAATGCATCCATGCTAATAAAAGCCCTCTTTGCATTGAAGAATTCGACTTGTCGGACCGCGGCTTCCGGCCGTGTCCGTGCGGCTACCAGATCTGCCGATTTTGCTACAATAACATCAAGATGAACATGAACGGGCTGTGCCCGGCATGTCGACGGCCATACGACGAGAAGAGCATTGTGTGGCGGGTCGTGACAGTCGAAGAGTGGGTGTTTTTGTTGCTTTTTCTGATAGAAACTGGCTAATGCAGACACGCCGAGTTCAAGTCGAATATCCAGAAGAGTCAGAAGAAGCGTGCGGCCGAGCAGCGGCAGCGAGACGTGCAGAAACGCGAGGCCGAGCGCGAAAACAGAAAAAACCTCGTGGGCGTGCGTGTCGTGCAGAAAAACCTGGTGTACGTGACGGGATTGAGCCCCAACATCCGCGAGAACGACCTCCTCAAGACGCTGTGCAAGCACGAGTACTTTGGCCAGTACGGCACCATCCAGAAGATGTCCATTAACAACCGGAAGAGCCCTGATGGCTCGCCGTCTCTGGGCATTTACATTACATATGAGCGCAGCGAGGAGGCCCAGTGCTGCATCCAGGCAGTTAATGGCTCTGTTAACGACGACCGCGTGCTCAAGGCCCAGCTGGGCACCACAAAGTACTGCTCTGCCTGGCTGCGCCACGAGCAGTGCACCAACCGACAGTGCATGTTCCTGCACGAACTGGGCGATGAGGAAGACAGCTATACGCGCCAGGACCTCTCTTCCATGAACAGCATCAACACCCAGCGGCCCCTGCCCAGCACAACACCCTCCGCGACGCCGCGACGCCAGGCACGCACCGCCACGCCTGCCATGGCCCGGCTGGGCAGCCGTGACGATGCCGCCGAGCCCGACGGGTCCGCGCTGCCGGCCGCCGCCAGCTGGGCACGCCATCCAACGGCCCGGAGTCGACGCGGCAGCCTGTCACACGCCAGTCCTGCTCTCGGCGCAGCATTGCCAGCACTGCCGGGCTCGGAGGCATCGCCAACGCCACAGGAGGCTGCGCTGGCCAGCAGGGCCGCCGAGAAGACGCGGGACAAGAGCGGGCGCGGCCGGGAGCCAAAGAAGCCGAAGAAGGACGCAAAGGATGGCAAAGACGGCAAAGACGCCAAGGATAAGGCCTCTGCGTCTGATGCTAGCTCGCCGTCGCAGACATCCGCAGGCAATGCCTCATCTCGTGGGGGTCCGTCGAGGGCTAGGGTGCCGAGCGACGATCTCTCGCGGCTGGCGTACATTATCCAGAGGTTTACGGCGTCACGGTCGTTTTTGCCGGCGGGAATGCATCTCTCGGCCTTCCCGCCGCTCTTTGATCCTCGGGGCGGCGAGGCACGGCGTCCTGCACCTGCTGCAGCCCCACACAACGACGCTGCTGAGCCTGTCGAGGCTGAAAGCGGCAGCCACGCTCTTGGTGGCGAGCCTGACGACGCGCCCAGTGCTCCCCGCAATGCTGGCGAGGGCCTCTATGGACAGTTTCCACACAGCCGCAGCCTGACGCCCCAGATGGGCGTCTTTTCAGTCGACCAGAATGCTGGCTTTCTGGACAGCCCGTCGCTCAAGATGGCACGACGACGGCAGACGCCAGTGGCGCCGTACTATGCCGGATCGATGGCGGCCCCGCCGGGAATGGAGGCGTATGGCATGAAGGAGGCCCAGGAGTACATGAACAACCGCCAGGACAAAGGTGAGTCGGCGGCGGTGCGCTGACAATGCTAATCCACAGACGTCGGCGCATTTGCACAAACAGGTGGGTACATGTACCAGAACGCGGCCTATCCGCGGTGGTAGGCCGTGGCAGAGAATGCGAGAGCGGTGGCTTGCTAGTTTTGCGCGGGGGCGGCACAAGAAACCCAGGGAGTAGGGCATTTGTCAATTACCATTGCAGAGAGATGCCACCTCTCGAGGGGCTGTTCTTGATGTTTTGTTATGGTGGTAGTTGATGAGTGTAATAAATGTATATTTCATGTAGGGGTTTCTTTGCTCTCGACGTCCCTCTCTCGTTTTTTTCTTTCTTTTTCTTTTTTGTAGGGAACGGCGCTAACGTTTGCAGACGACAGTCTCTTTGCCCTCGATGATGTTGTCCACGTGGATGCCCTCGTCTCGGATGAGCCTGCCTACTATCCTGAGACGCCCTTGTCGACGGCCACGCCCGCACCCCCGCCTGGCTTTGGCCATACGGGTGCCCCGGCCGTGCAGCCGCCGCCAATGACGCCCAGGACGGCGACACCACAGTCTGTAGCCAGGGGATTGTCGGCTGCATCTCCCACACCGCCGCCTGGCTTTGGCCAGACACAGCCGTTGGAGGTGCAAAAGCGGCCCCATGCTGACATGCCAGCCAAGGCCGAGACGCCGGAGCTGGATGTCAAAGAAAAGGAAAAGGAGAAAGAGAAAGAGAAAGAAGCTCGTAGCACGCCTGTGCCATGGGTAGCTGCGAAGAAGCCAGTGATCCTGCAGGACGAGGACTTCCCGGCGCTAGACGCCGTGGCTCCACGGCTTTCTCTTCCACCAACGCCCAAGGCTAAGATAGTGCCTCTGAAAAAGGAGAAGCGGCCGGCAGTAGCGCTGACCACGGCATCTAAGGAGGCCCCATGGTCGGCATCTGTTCGGGTAGCATCGACGGTGCCGAGTCCGGTGACGTCTACAAAGACGCTACGTCTAGTGTCGGCCGAGAAGGAGGAGAAAGAGAGGGAAAAAGAAAAGGAAAAGGAAAAAGAGAAAAAGGACGACCTGCCGACGCCTGGGTCGATCCCCGACAATGTGTCGACGACGGCGTCTGTAGTGTCCACGTCGCGCGCCAGCTCGCCGCCACCAGTGTCCCGTATTGGAACGGCACATGTGCGCAGCACGACGAAAGCACAGCTACGCAAGCAACGTAAGCAGCAAAGCAAACTGGACTCGGCAGCCATTGTGGGCAAGCTCACATCGGGGGTGCTTGCGAGCACGGGCGACGACGACACGCAAGAGGAGATTGGGCCTATTATCGGGCGTAAAAAGAAGCAGAAAAAGGAAAAGCCGGAGCCGAAGCGAGATGGTAAGCTAGAAGAAAAACGGGAGCGCGAGCGCCGCGAAAAGGAGCAACGCCAGCAGCGTGAGCGTGAGCTCAAAGAAAAACAGGCTCGGGAGCGCGAAGAGGCAGCAAAGGCAGCCGAGGCAGCTCGTGCAGCTGAAGCGGCGGCCCAAGCAGCCGAGGAACAGCGTGTCATCTCGGAGAAGCTTGCCGTGGAAGATGAAATCCGACAGGCTCTGCAGCAGGCCATTGCGGCTGCGGGCACAACGTCATTGGTGGTGCCGCAGGTGGATTTGGCAGCGGCAGAGATGTCGATGGAGACGATCCAGAGCGTGACCCAGGAGCTGGCGGCTACTGTTGACAGCGCGGCGTTCCTGGGCCCGATTGATTTTGACGTGGGAGATGCATCGAGGCCGGCGATTATGGGAGACGCCCTGCTGCCGCCAACGGTGATTTTCACAGACGAGGACCGGGCAACGCTCCAGCAGAACAAGACGGTGCACAAGGTGATTGATGGCGTGCGTCTTTTGGTGACGCCGAATGGCGACTGTCTTCGGAACCTGAGTGCAGCCGAGGAGGAGCGGTTCCTGGAGCTGCAGGCGCGGGTGGCAGCAGATGCGTCGTCTCCATTGACATATGTGCACGACCGCTACGAGACAACGGGTGGGTTTGCGCTGGTATGCAAGCGGGCCGTGCCGTGTGGGCTTCCAGGGTACTATCCCGTGGCAGCAGCGGCAGCACTGGCAACGGTAGCGCCAAAGAACATGGAGATGGATCCAATAGCAAAGATCCAGCGGCAGGAGGCGGTGTATTGGATCAACCAATACGTGTTACCGCGGCTAAATTTGCTGCCCAAGAGCGAGGCAGAGTCGTGGCAGTCCATGTTGGCGGACACGGGGATGCCCCAGGCGATTGGGACATCGACAGTGGCGCCGTGGATCTACCACACGCCGGACCAGGAGGGCTCGACAGAGGACCCTGATTTCTCGCAGGACCTGGAGAGTTCTGTGCGGGCGATGAGTGTGCTAGATGCGGAGCGGTCGCTGGTACAGGCTCGACGGGAGGTGGGGGTGCTTGCGCGGGCGTTGGAGCTTGTTGTGGCGAAGAACAGGCAGTGCATGGCGGGTGTGTTGTAAGAACAAAAGAAGAAAAAAGTATAGTAGTTACGTAGTAGCATTAGAGGCGAAGAAAAGAATAGCGGTTGTTTCTATTGGAAGACTATTTACGGCTGCCAGAGGCGAGGTCGTGGCCGATGGCGTAGTTGCTGATTTTCGACCAGTCGATTTTCTGGCGGGTGACGGGGAGGAGACGACGGAGGCCCTTGAAGGCGTCGCTGCTGAGCGAGGCAAACTTGGCGTTGAGGTCCTCCTGACAGGCGCGTTCCAGGGCAGCCATGTCGCGGACAAGCGACGTCTCTGAAGACGACGCCGAGACGGTCTTGTCGGTGGTCATGCGCACATTGCCGTCCTCAAAGTAGTGCACGTCGACGCGCACACGGCCCGTCAAGGCGCCCGTCGACGGGTCAAAGACGAAGCGCGAGCGCCAGCGGCCATTCCAAAAGTTGTGCGGCGAGTACTTGCTGCTCGTGACCAGCACCGTCCACGTGCCGTCCTCGCGCGCATACACGCCGTGGGCACCCTCCTCGTAGTGCTCGGCCACATACGCACCCACGTCCACAGCCAGCTGCGGATGCGCGCACGGCTGCACGGCCCCAACGGCGCCTTTGACATGGTCGTAGGCAAACCGCACGCCCTGCCACGGACACACATAGCCCCCTTCGACACGTGCCTCTTCCGCCACAATCGCAGGGCCCCCCGGCAGCGCTACAACCGCCATCTGGTCCTCGTTATACTGCTTGATGGCGTCGCCAAAGCCGTCCAGCGACACTTCGGCCAGGTTTTCGACGTCTTATGGCCGCCCCATGTCAGCAAATCGTCTTGTGAAGCCGTCCACACACCGTTTAGCACACTCTCCAGCTCCCCCGGCGGCGCGCCGCTGATAAACCCCCGGATAATCGACTCTGCACTCATCGCCCTACAAATGGTACACTCCCTACTACATGCCGCTGTGCCGTAGCCGCAAATGTACCTGCGATGGCGGTCAAGCCAACGGCGGCAGAACCCCACCATGAAAAAGCGGTGTGCTATTCTCTTATGCAATAGTAGGCTACTACTGTATTTAGACATTAGTACGCTGCGCTCTCGACAATGGCGTCGTAAATCCCTATTGTTAGCCTCTTCGCTCTCGCGCACACTGGCATACGCACGCGCTACATCGGGCACAATAAACTTCTCAAACGCCAGCGGCATGTGCGTGCTCCAGCCCGCCACACGCTGCACCGGCGCCTCCAGACGGTTAAACGTCTCGGCATCTTCCTGGATGGCTGCCGCCACCTCGGCGCCCACGCCCCCATTCACCATGGCCTCGTGCACCACCACGCACCGACCCGTCTTGCGCACGCTGGCCAGCACCGTCTCCTTGTCCCATGGATACAGCGTCCGCAAATCCACCAGCTCTGCACTCGTCCCCGTGTCCTCCTCTACGCGCCGGATAGCGTCCATGCAGAGGTACATGGGCTGCCCGTAGGACACCACCGTCACGTCCGCGCCCTCCTTGACCACCTCGGCCTTGCCCAGAGGCAGCGTGTACGCCCCTACCGGCACCTGCTCTGTCGCTGCCCGGTACAGCGCCTTGGGCTCCATAAAGACGACGGGGTCGTTGCTGCGGATCGCCGCCAGCAAGAGCCCCTTGGCCTGCAGCGGCGACCGTGGCATCACCACACGCAGACCCGGAATGTGCGTAAAAAGACTCTCGGGCGACTGCGAGTGGTACAAGGCCCCGTGGCCGACGACACCGCAGGGCATCCGCACCGTCAGTCCACCCACGCTGCGTCCGTTGCGGCCGTCGCGGTACCGGAACTTGGCCGCCTCATTGACGAGCTGGTCAAACGCGGGGAAGACGTAGTCGGCAAACTGGATCTCGGCAATCGGTCGCATGCCCTGTGCCGCCACGCCCACAGCAAAGCCCATGAGGCCCTGCTCGCTCAGCGGCGTGTTGAAGACGCGCGCATCACCAAACGTGTCCTTGAGGTGCATCGAACACCGGAACACGCCGCCAAACGCCACATCTTCGCCAAAGAGCATCACCGACTCGTCCTCTGCCAACGCCACCGCCATGGCATCGTTAATCGCCTGGAACAGGTTCATCCTCTTCGTCGTCCCATGCCGTGCCTCGTCTGGGAGCTCCCTGTTTGCCAACGCCGTCTGCGCCGAATGCGCCAACAACGGCGTCGTGCCATAGTCTACAGGCACGTTCAGACGGGCTTTCGGCGCTGCCGCCGAGTACCACTGCCGCATCCCATGCTGCGACGCTTTCGCGACTGTCCTCTTGCACGCTGTCCACATGTTGGTTGTTGGTTCGTGTAGTCAAACTTGCGTGCTCTGCTTTCTCGAGACATCGACGGCTCGCCTCGGCTCTCCGCGGCCCCAGAAACTGGGGAGATGCGCTAACCCTGTTTAGGACGCACGCTAGTCCAATCTTGACTGTGGCACGCACTGCGTCATTGTAGTGCAGCACGTATCCTTCTCGCTTATGTCATCCAGCGCTAAGAAGCAGTTGCCAGGGTAATAGCGCCACCAATGCACGACGAAAATAAAGTCGCGGAAAAAATGGAAAAAGAAAAAGAAAATTAGGGAAGAGGTAAAAGGAAGGTGCATGGCTGTGCCATTAGCTCCACGAGCTTCCCACCATGCCTTCTGACTCGGACTATGAGCGGAGAAGAGAGCGTCACGAGCGTCGCGAGCGTCGCGAACGACATGAGAGCCATGGCCGCTCAGGGGAGCGTTCCAGGGACCGCCATGGGGAAGACCGTGACGAAAGACGGCGAGAGAGGCAGGATCGCAGAGAGCGACGGGAGCGACGGGAGCGGCGGGAGCGGCGACAGGCCGAGAGGGAAGCTTCTGCGAGGCACCTGTCGTCCGACATGCTCGCCGTATCGTCGAGCGACATCAATGCGCCCATAGAGCACGGCCGGAGGCGTGAATACGACGATCCGGAAGATCGAATACGAGAACGAGAGGAACGGCGTCGAGAGCGCCAGGCGCGACGGGAACGGCGGGACCAGCGACGCAGGAGGGACCGTCTTGAAGACGAGGAACGAGAGGCCCTGCGCGCACGGGCAGAACGGTCGTACAGCCGCAAACGGGCACGCACACAGTCGCCACGTGTGCCGTCGAGGCACGCTTCACAAGACATGCGCACGTCACACACATACCGGCGTGATTCACGTGATCGCGGCTACGCTTACTACTTTGAGCAGCAGGCCTCGGCCCGGGACTCTGACATCATAGTTGTCGAAGAGGGAAGGAGCGAGGGAGACGGCTCTGGCGGGTTCCTGCAAAGGGCCTGGGGATACGTGCGCGGGGGGAGGCACGGGGCCGTGATGGAGAGCCACGAGAGCATGAGCAGTGTTGAGCGAGTAAAGGAAGTGTACTATGAGCGAGCGCGGAGGCCGTGGACACGAAAGAAGAAGCTGAGTGAGTACGAGTGTTGGCAAAGGCGAGAGGGGGGGATTGCTCACAATAGTTGTGTTGGGTGCTGCGGCAGCGACGGTTTTGGTGCTTGTGATTATAATCGTGGTTTCGGTGACATCGGGCAAGAAGCACGCAGATGACGGGGCATCGTCTGACAATGACAAATCAGGGCTGGACAAGATTGACCCGGGCAGTATCCCACCAGACGCGCCTTCCTATTTGAACCCATTTGTGTGGGCCTCGACGGTGGACTTCAACCTGACGTATACAAACGAAACAGTGGGGGGCCTTCCTGTTATGGGGCTGAACACGAGCTTTGACAATTCGGCTGCAGCCAATGGCAAGACGCCTCCTCTCAAAGAGCCTTGGGGCTCGTACCGAGACACCCCGGCCCGGGGCGTGAATCTCGGCGGCTGGCTATCGCTAGAGCCGTTCATCACGCCGTCGCTATTTAACTACAACCAGGCGCTCGGCGTGATTGACGAGTGGACGCTGTGCAGCCATCTGGGCGCCGATGCGTGTGCAAGTACCCTCGAGAAGCACTATGCGTCGTTTGTCACGGAGGCGACGTTTCGCGAAATCGCCGAGGCCGGGCTGGATCACGTGCGCATTCCGTTCAGCTACTGGGCCGTCCAGGTGTACGACGGGGACCCGTACCTGTTCCGTACCAGCTGGCGGTATCTTTTGCGGGGCATTGAGTGGGCCCGGCGGTACGGGCTGCGCGTGAATCTAGACTTGCACGGGCTTCCGGGGAGCCAGAACGGGTGGAACCACAGTGGACGGCAGGGGGTGATTGGGTGGATGAACGGGACGGACGGGGATGCGAACGTGCAGCGGTCCATCGACATCCACCACCAGCTGACGCAGTTTTTTGCGCAGCCACGGTACAGGCAAGTGATTTCGCACTATGGGCTGGCAAACGAGCCGCGCATGACGTTTCTGCCCGTCGACGGCGTGGTCTCGTGGACGCAAAAGGTGGCAGCACAGGCGCGGGCCGACGGGCTGGCAAACGACACGCTGATTGTCTTTGGCGACGGGTTCCGTGGGCTCGATAAGTGGCAGGGCGTGCCCAATGACGACAATATGGTGCTCGACGTGCACCAGTACGTCATTTTCAACAACCAGCAGCTTGTCTTCTCGCACGTCGACAAGATCAACTACACGTGCGTCGACTGGATCCAGCAGACAGACGACAGCATGGCCACGGACACGGGTTTTGGCGCCGTCGTCGTGGCCGAGTTCTCCCAGGCCGACACGGACTGTGCGCTCTACCTCGACAACGTCGACAACGGCAACCGCTGGCTTGGCACGTACAATGTCGGCGACCCTGCCCTCGACGCCACGTCGCCCATGTGTCCCCTCAAGGACGGCTCGTGCTCATGCAGCGAGCCCAACGCCCCGGTCGGCAGCTACTCGAGCGTCTACAAGCAGTACTTGCTGACGTTTGCCGAGGCGCAAATGGACGCTTTTGAACATGGCATGGGCTGGTGGTACTGGACGTGGGACACCGAATCTGCACCGCAATGGTCATACAAGCAGGGCCGCGATGCTGGCATTCTCCCCAAGGACGCCTCGCAACGGTCCTTTTACTGCTCCGACCCCATCCCGTCCTTTGATGGCCTCCCCGAGTCGTTCTAAAACTTTTTTCATTCTTCATTCATTCATAATAGGCGTTTATAGAATGGTCATTTGTTCTTGAGTTCCGTGTAAAACTGCGTCCTATCCGTTAAACACTGCACCACGGCCCCATCCGGCCGGTCCAGCTGCTCCTCAAACATTAAAAGCACCCCCGCCGCCTCCATCGCCTCGTCCGCCGTCACCTGGATCGGCGCCGTATCCGGCACCTCCACTGCTGGCTCGGCCACCTCAAAGAACGTCATCAGGGTTTGCTCCAGCAGATCCATCTCGTCCAGCGCAATGGCCTCGTCGGGGGGGTTCACAGACGCCACAAAAGATGCATGCGGGATGCCAGCGAGCAAGCCCTCTATCATGCACATGCGTTCCAGCTGTCGAATCTTCGGCTCCTCGGCCATACCCAAAGCCTCTATGCTCACGGGACCATCGGTATTCGCATGCCGCCAGCATCCTGCCACAATCTGCGGTGGGACGGAGTGCCACGCCTCGACAAACCATCGCAATACCGTCAGGAACGGCACCTCCAAGACGGGGCCGGCCCAGATGCCCTGGAGGAGCCGCTGAAGACGCAGCTTTTTATACATGAGCTTAAAGTGGTGGCTGATGCCGAGGTCCATGGGCTGAGAAAGACTGCTGGCCGTCGTGGTCAGGAAGAGGACAGACGTGTGCCGCAGCTGCGTTTCTTCGCGATTCATTAGATGGTGCCACGCACCAATGTGTGCCCGTGATGCGCGCAAAAGCAGAAGAACAGGCCTCTGTCGCGCAGCCATCAGCTGGTCGAACCAGGACAGGTACTCGGCAAAGATGGTCGCCGAGAGCACCGCACCTGCATTGAAGCGGTACGCAATCGGCACGTTCTGGAGAGCCCCAAAGCCTTCGCCAAGAGATGGTGGCGCCTTGTCACGCCCAACAACCCAAAGAGGCAGCTTCTCGGATCCGTTCGAGTTGCACGCCGGAAGCAACGTTATCATCGAGCGAGAGTCACCATCGGCCGCCACAGAGGCCACCAGGCCACGGAGAGCCAACACACGGCACTCGTCTGCATTGAAAATGTCCTGTGGCGCAAACTGGCGCACGGTCCGCTGCAGCCGGAGCACGTCGTAGGCGTCGTCCCCGATGAACTGAGCGGGGTCTATGGGAAACCGGCTGTAGTTGGTGAGTTGAAAACGCTGTCGGAAGCGGTCGAAAAAGCGTTTCTTGAACTGCGGCGGAGCCTTGGGCTCACGGACAATCTTGCGCGCAGCGTCTTGATCTGTGATCGCGCGTTCCCGGATGTCCCACATGCTGAGCACGGCCTCCTGCAAGTGCTCGTGGAGAATGAGATCGTCCTTGATCTCGCCCTTGCGAAGCAGCAGCCACTCAAACAAGGCGTCTTCCAAAACAGCTTCTGGCGTCGACGGCGTTTTGGGCACCTTTTGTGTCTTTTGAGACGCAGCACGCACCCGCCGTCCAACCTTCACAGCCCCCTCGCCCTCCTCGCCGTCCATCCGCTTGCTCAGAATGCGCTGGATAATGCTCGTCGCCATCGGTCGTTTCAATTGTTCCGATGCCCATTGCGCAATATCGATCTGGCGCTTGTTAGGGTTATCGAGGGCGTAGCGTCGGATGACCTGGCGTTCCAGGTTGGTCACAGCATGGCGCCGGGTCGGCGCCATTACGATTCGCGTCTTGTAATGTGGCCCCCGGGTGGCTGTTCGACCGTCGCGGTACGCGTGGTACGGTGAAAACGAGAGCGGTCTGGAGATTATGTCAGCGAGGGGGCAAAGATGAGCGATCGCCGTGGGCTTGTGGAGACCCTTTTTTTTATTTTTCGTTTTTTTTGGAACGTTCAAAGTTCAAACTTCAACGGGGCGTCGACGGTCGAAACGGGTCGTACGCATGTACCAATACATGACTATGTACCTCGGTCTCGAGTGCATCGCAATTGATGTCCGTGACTTCAGGGTCGTCTCATAATTTCACAAAAGTAAAAAAAAAAGTTTACGCCACGGGCTGTGATGGGCGCATAGGGCGCCGAGATGTTTTTTGGGGGAAAAGGCGGGAAATGAGCGGTGCCAGCTGTTCCTTTCAGGGACATGCAAGATTGTGGATCGTCTTAGATAACTTTTACTCAATGCAAAACAACTCGTGATGTTTTTTTTTGGCGTGAAAAGCCAATCAATAAAAAAATAAATTAAAAAAATGAAAAAAAGAAAGAAAAAGAAAGAAAAAGAAATGGCCGAAAGAAGGCAGGGCGTTACTCAACAAAATTGCATTGGCAGAGTGCATGGGAAGAAAGGCGCAAGTTGTACGCAAGAAGACGTCAAAACGATGGGACCACCCCGCAGTATACAGTTTCACAGCGAACAAGAATGACTTGCATTCCATGCTCTCCGCGATTCCCGCTGGTGTCAGGAGGTGCCATCCCAAGCAAACATGTACATAAGAAATAATTAAAAAAAGAAGGAAAAGAAGGAAAATAAGGAAAATAAGGAAAATAAGGTGAGCGTGGGAGCCTCTGAGGAATGGCCAATGACCAACGTATCGGCCAAGTCGCCTTTTTCTAAAATGCTTTCTTTTTCGCTTGGAAAGCTTCCGTGTAAAACCGCATGCAGAGGGGAGGAAAAGGGCAAAGCAGCCAGGATCTGCTAAGACGGCTACCTTGCACAGTCTCTTTCCCTGTCGGTCAGAGAGATAAAAAGAATAAGACGCAAGGCAATTGTGAATGGCCCCCCACTACCCCGGATTTTCTTTTCCCTTGCTATAAAAGAGACGCCCTCTCCTCATCACCATCCCTTCTCCATCCCCTTTATCATTTTACATTTTTCACACCCTTTACATTTTAAAACACGCAATGGGCATGGCAGTGGAGGCTCCTCTCCTTTGGTCTCTTCCTGAAGACTCTACAACAACCGTCTCTTGTGCAGCCCCCCCGAATCCCTCCAAGAAGACGCTCTGGACACCCACGGACAAGCCTGTCAGAAACTACTACGGCTTTGCCCAACCGGATGCCGCTACCTGGCGCCTCTACACAGACCTGCCCGCCGAAGAGGCTCGGCCCAAGGCCCGCCCTGAGGCATTTACGCCCATTCGCAGCCAGAGGCTCTGGCAGCCTACTGCCAAGGTAGAGACAACAAAAGAAAAGACGGACGAGAAGCCACATCTGTGGACACCCAAGGCCACGCTTTGGTGCCAGCGTCCGTCCCCGGCCGTCCACTACAAGGGCCCCTTGTTTGACGCCCACTATACACGGGCCATACAGAAGCAGCGCCCGACACAGCCTGTGGTCGTGCATTCAGAGACCCAGAGAATTGTACGACGACAGCCCGAGGCGCTGCCTGTGATTTCGTCCTCACAATTGTGGACGAGTCGGAAGCCAGCTGTAGTACCAAGCGCTCCGGTTACGGTGGCGGCACCGCTGTTGGAAACAACGTTATGGTCGCCAGGCTTGAGTAAGAGTGCCGAAAACTGGTCGGTCGAAGGAAAGCGATGGGACCATAAAAAGAAGGACTCGGGCGTCGCCCTTGAAGACGATGATGGCGAGACGCCATGCCCGTTGACAATACGAGCAAGAGTATAGAGAGTGAAGAATGAAAGCTTTTTTTTGTATTAATAAAGAACATGAAACTACCTGCAATGATGATGATAGGGTACCGTAAAAGAAAAATGAGCCGAATGCAATGGAGAACAAAAAAAAATGGTAAAATGGTAAAATGGTAAAAAAAATGAAAAACAAAAAAACGAAGAGAAATAGGGGCGCTCTATTGTGTGCCTGACCACAGCTCGTTTCGAAACTCGTCTGTTCGACGGGGCGCTTGGTAGAACAGGGCGTAGGACGGGTCAGGTTCCGTGTACGTAGTTGTATACGAAGGATGCAGCTGGGGTAGCTGAGGTAATTGTGGGATTTGCTGCGGCGACTGCCAGCTCACGGCGCCCATGTGGGGGCTGCCACTGGGCTCCACGCTCGGCTCCAGCGTCGACGGCACGGATGTGAAGAGGCCTGGATGTGACACGTGCTGCTGCCGCATGGACAGACTGGCGTACGACGCATTGTCAGGGCCCATGTCGCGCATGGGCACAAAGCCGTGCTGGTGCTGCTGCTGCTGGTGCTGCTGGGACGGTAGAGGTGAGAGGGCTCTTGGCGTCGGCGACGGCTCTGTGCTGGCATAGGACGCCTGCAAAAGGGGCGCCGAGGGTAGACGTTCCTGGGGATCAAGTGTTTCAGCAGCCGTGGCATGGCCATGCTGCGACTGATGGCGCGTGAGCGTTGTACGCCGCGTAAAGGTCTTGTAGCAGTCTGGATGCAAACATTTGTAGGGCCTGTTACCAGAATGGATGCGCCTGTGTCTTGCCAGCGAGCTCGAATCGCTAAACGACTTGGCACAGCGCTCACAGTTATGCGGCTTTTCCCCCGTATGCACACGGATATGCACGGTCAGGGCTGACCGTTGGATGAACTGTTTTCCGCATCCCGGTTCCATGCACACATGCGGTCGTATGCCTGAATGGATGCGTTCGTGGCGCGACAGATCACTTTTGCGCGCAAAGCTCTTCCCGCACGTCATGCACCCAAACGTCTTGGCCAATGGGCTTTTCTTGATGGGCCTCTGCGCATCCCCCGCGTCCGGCGTCGTGGCCGTCGACTGGTCCGTGCTGCTCGCCACAAACCCCATCGTCGACGGCAAGTGATACGCCATCGACAGCTGTGGAATCTCCAGTTGCGGCACCATGGACATTGCTTTTCGCTGCATGTACAGCTGGCCCAGCGGCTCCAGCGGCTCCATCGCCAACGTCCCCAATGGCTCCAATGATCCAGCCATGTCCTCGCGCTTCGAATGCTCGTTCAACATGGCGTCAATGCCAAGTACTGCCGGCATTTTCATTTCCACGCGTCTCTCTGCGCCATGACGCGTCGTCTCTCGCGCCTCCTGCTTCTCCCCGCCTCGCTCGTCTCTCGGCTAGGCAGTGTCGCTGTCGTTATGCGCAAAATGGCATCCGATTCCTCGCAATCGCTCGTCGTCTCGTGTCGCGTCTTGTCTTCTCTCGTCGAAATCTGCACGTACCTCCCGTACCTCTGCGCAAAAAAATTCAGGGAACAAAATAAAAATCGCTTCAATTTCAAGTTCAAATGTCAACGCTGGTCTTCCCCCCAGCCGCCTTTTATTTAATTTCGCATCTCTCCTTTTTTTTACCTGCTCTCATCATTTTATTTCTTTTTTATTGCTACAATGAGTCTCCCCCATTCACTCTCCAGAATGCCTCTTTTAATAATCACTTTTCTGTGTAAAATGCCCGTTCCTTCCATAAATAAATATAATCAAAATACACGAGGCATCCACTCATGGTTGCAACCCTCATTTACCCTCCCGTCCTTCATCTGCCGTTTTCCCATTTGTGCGGCAGATGTACAGATAGCTCTTGCCACAAAGGACCCCTTTTTTTTCTGTATTGCCGTCCTCTCGACCACCCTCCACAACCTCCTTCCTTTTTTCCCACCTTCCTGCTTCCTCTCTCCTTGCCATTTTTTTCCTCTTCAGCACTAGCCGTTCCCAACTGCCGAATAAGAGTCCTTCCTCCTGCAACATCGATGTGGCACGTGCACGCACGCTACCCTGGTCTGTCCTAGCAAAAACAACGACCGGGTGCTCCGCAAGGCTTTCTGGAACCCTTTACGGAATCCTTCGTAGAATGTCGCCGAAACATCTTCACTTGTGATACATCATATCTTACAATTCTCCATTGTCCCTTACTTCCGGTTCCGTGTTTTCTTATGCGGCTGCTGGAGGTCCTCCTCTTCCTCGTCATGACCCTTCACCAGGTCCTCCTCAAGCCCCCACTCGTCCTTATCGTACCAGTCCTCCCCGTCTGAAAGCTCCCCACTATGTGCCTCTGCCTTTGCCCAGCTCATCACCGTATGCCTTAGTCTGTCTGCCCGCAATAATCCTTCGTGCAATCTGCTTGTGTTTCGCGCCACCTCCTCCTGTTTCTGTACCCACATCTGTAACAGCCGCCTCACATCTTCTGCCTCTGTGTCTGGAATCCCTAGGTCTCGGTCTGCATATGCCCTCTTTGGCGCCAGAAACAGAGGGTGAATCCCTCCCTTCTCGTCCGTCTTTTCCTTGTCCTTTTCCGTCTCTCTCCCATCTGTGTCCTTATTGCCCTCTCCTCCCTCTTCCACCGGTTCTAGAGCCTCTTTGTCTTCCTTTGTTGTGTTATATTCATCGTCAAAGAGCGCCGCATCATCAGGCCCTTCAAACAGCGCACTGTCGAGCCAGATGTTGTCTCCGCATAGCTGAATCAACAACGGTTTGATCTTCCACAGCGTCCTGTTTTCCTTATGCATCCAATCACGGCCTTGTGTCGCCAGATCTGTCAACGCCCTGCTCTTAAACGGCCTCGATAGCGATGGGTGTGTCGGCAAATCCATCGCAGACGTCAGTGGCGCCAAGATCTTCTCCAATTGGATCGATGCGTACGGATTCGCGTCGGCCGCGTCTTCTTCTGCCCTTTCAATCACGTCATCTTCGTCCTCTTCACTGTCAATGTCGTAGCCCTCCTCGTCCACCACGGGCGGATTGCGGCTGATAATACCGCGCCGGTAACCTGCATATTCCACGGTCTCCACCTCTTTCATCAGCCCATCCGACGCGCCCAGCTTTCCCTGGCGTATAAATCGTGCTCCTCGCTGTAGCTTGTGTCCGCGGTTCGTGTTCCGGCGAATCTCTGTGTCGGAATCAGAGTCTATCGTTAGAAAAACCCTCTCTACAAAGCTTCCTACCATAGGCTTTTCGCTTTCGGACGCGGTGGACATTCATTACAATGTCCAAAAACATAGCTTGGTCTCGGGATGTCATTTTAGGTGTTCCCTTTGTGAAATTACCTAGAATGTAGGAACGAGTTTCAATACAAAAAGGTGAAAAGCGAAGATCAAAAAAGGTTTTTGTGTTCATCTCCCACTCTATGGTCGTCACGTCACTATTCTGCCGTTCTTCACCGCTTATCGCATGATAAGATAGACAAGTGTAATAAGGATCTGCATGGGCTTCTTCTGGAAGGCGGTATTTTTGCTACAGAAGAATAAAGCGGTGAAGCAAGCTGCGCTTCTCAGGCCTCGTTATCTTCGTATTCTGGATTCTGCAGCTCAAATAATAAACAATAGTAAAAAGTTGTTATTAATAATACATATTTATGTGAAGAGAAGATAAAGGCCGAAGGAAAGTACCATTCGGGCCATATTAGGAAAGCTCCCAGACTTCCAAATGGTGTGACGGCACATATGAACACCCATCATGCACAATATTCCCATTATGCAACACCTCACCACCTTGGAAATTTAAAACGACCGACTCTTGCAGATCCATGACCTTTTTTCTATAATCAGCTTGCTTTTCTGTGTATATAGCTTGTACAATGACCGCATCTTCGTCCCTTCGCCGTTGGCCTTGCTGAATAGCTCCTCTACCTCGAATGTTCCTCCTCAAGGCCTCCGCCACATCTTTATGCTCCAGATACTGGCCGATAATTCTCAGCAATTTCAGGCTAGGGCAATTATCGAGAACATTGACAATGTCGTCAATGGAAAATTTTGTGAATCGAACATCCAAAACTTCAAAGCACAAATTTGCTCCAGTTTCAATCAACGCGGGAACAATTTCCTTCTCAAAACACCCTTCCTTTGGAAATGCAAAACATTCCATGGTGAGTTTTTTCAGCCGTGGCATATTTTTGATCATACTGTAGAAGCTACCATCGCGAAGCAAAGGCGTCTGTTGGCGGTCTTGTCGTGAGCACCTATCCAAGTTGAGCTCTTCCAACATGGGTAGGGGTGTGGCTAGTTTGTAGAGGGATTCATGGTGGAAATCTTCATTATTGGATAAATTCAAAACCTCAAGGACTCGAAAGGAATCATTGCTTTTTTGTGAAAACATAATGGCCATCATGGCATTGATATCGACTACATGATTGGAGAGATCAAGGTGCTTCAAATATTGCAGATTCTTCAAGGCATGTGCGATGTCCATCAATAACGAGCAAAACGTTTTCATCTGTACATCTTCATTATCAAATGGCTTGGAACTGTCGACGGCATGCAGCCGAAGACATCCACCTAGACGCACAACGGAAAGCTTTTGGCATCTCCGTACAATGCGAAGAATAGAATCAACACCGAAATATCTAGAATGTGTGCAATCGAATACGGTAAGGCTATTGCTCTTTTCCAAAATGGCATTGGTGAGACTTGTACTATCGAATGAATGTTGAAAGCCAGAGAGTTCAAGTTCTTGCAATCGCATGCTACTTTGAATCAAACGAGTGGCTTCCGATTTGCAAGCCCTTTTAGACTGTATCCGCAAACTCACAAGATTTGGCATAACTATGCCTTTGTCAATTCTATTAATAGTGACGTCACGCACATGGAAATGTGTAATTCTTGACGAGCATTCTCGTAAAAATTTATTCATGTCAAGGGTTGGCAACGATGCCAGATCCTTCTCTGCAACAATGAAGTGATCCATGACGTGCTTTTTTTTTTAATTTTTTAATATATAAAAACGGTCTGCCTCGCTACTTATATTGAGGTAGTACAAGCCTCATGAGAATAATATTACTTATTCATCATACAATCTACCTCACGTCCACTATGTCAAGCAAAGCCTCTATATGAGAATATTACCCTCCTTACCTCGACAGCGGCGCAGCACGCGTGTAGCTTTTACCCATTCAGTTTTATTTTTGTCTTCTCCGCCAGCATAAAGGAAAAGATTTCTCTTTTATCTATAGCCATACCTCAAATGCATCCCAAAAGTCACCATTAGAATGGGTGCGTTGCAATTAATTCAACCAAAAATTGAGGCACAAACACCCTTCTGCATGCACCGTGTAAGAACGCTACAATCCAATACATTAAAAAAAGTTTGTTTTTTTGAGCAGGTAATAAATACAGCACGGTCGTAATATTTTTATCCAGTCTTACATTGCTTTCCCTAGCATACATATAAACAATAAAATCACAAGCGATAATATTCGTTTTACTAAATAGCCGCTGACTCTATTATACAAGGTGGCTTGTGTTGTGGCTCATCCATCGTGAAAAAAGAAATTCATTGACTTCATACGTGAAGATTGCAAATAAATTGACTAGTCTACTACAATGTATTACGGTCACTTGTCAGAAAGAGTGCGAAGCCATTCTGCAACAGCCTCATTGAGGCTTTGCCGTCCAAGACCAAGTAAATTATTACCAAACTCTGAACTGTTCATATCCACTGCTTGCTTGGCGCCGTCTCTAAACAGATGGTATCGCAAATAACTAAAAGCGCCTTCGAACTTTCCTGCTTCGAGCAACGCTTTACCCTCTGCAAAATCATCATCGATTGATTTGTTTACCACTTTCCATTTCTCACCAGACATTTTTTCAATGCTCTTGAGAATGTCGTTTTGTGATATGCTAAAGGATGCCACCTCAATGTAGCGGTTATCTGTGTTGTCATTTTCAGTGTCCGCCTGCTCTAGAATCATAGCAATAGTCTTGGCAAGGAAGGGAATTAAAGTAGAGGAAAACTTTTCATTGCCAGAGTCATAAATGGTTGCCGTTTTTGTAGAGGCATCAAATCCAAAAACGCCAATGGGCATGCCCCAATCAAAGAAGAGGCCATTGGAAATGCCCGTCCACTTTAAATGAGGAGCACTAACTTCCTTTTTCTTTAAATAATCAACTATGCCAATTTTTCCCACCAAAAGAGCGCTAAGATTAGCATGAACAGAACGTCTCGTATTGATACCATATTCGGAAGGGATAAACCGCCGAACAGTTCCAGCAGCAATGGCCGCATCAATTAGGATTCTTTGTTCTGCTGAAGCTGTAGGTCCAACGGCAGATACAATGGCGTCTTGGCCAATGAGAGCTTTTGTAAGGCTTTCAACAGAAGCATAATCGACATTCTTGACGGACGCTCCTTTGGGTACCTCGACAGAGCTCCCTTGACGCTTTAGAATGGTGACATTGAAGCCATGTTGAGATAGATATTCAACAGTGGGCTTTCCAACAGAGCTACTAGCCTATATAATGTTATCAGTGCTTGATTTTTTTTTGTAAGACTGCACATACACCTGCAACAGCAACATTCTTGAGAGTCATTTTTTAGTGTTTATTTTGTTTCTCTTTTTGTTTGGGAGAAATATAAATGGAAGCGATGGCCAGGTCGGGGTATTTATATAATTTCCATAGCAACATTGTGATGTCATGCACTATTGGTTTTGGCTCATAGGTAGCCATGGTTTCTAATCTACCTAGTGAGGGCAATGGGGGAGGCACGCATCATTATTTTCCAATGATACGTATTGCAGTACGATGGATGAGAGATGATTGCTTTGGATGTAGCACATTGCAGAGAAAATAAGTGTCGCGTGTCCAATTTGTCGAGTTGCTTATTATAAATCCTCCTCATAATATATCTCACTTTGACAAAACAGCTCCAAAAAAAACCAAAATCATCACGTGAAATATAGAGCTTGAAGCTTATTACGCCATTTATTATCCATAGTGGACGAGACAATTGGATTGGTGATTATCTTATGACATTTTCAAAAGTGTAAGAAGAGAGTTCACGTATTTGAATCATGTACTAGGAGAGGAGAGGGCTTAGCATGGAGTCATGGTCCTTGCTTTCTACGCAAGATGCTCAGCCGTCTCGATAAAAGTACGAATGGCAAGTTGAACATTCTCCTCTTCCGTGCGTAAGTTTGCAGGAACAACACGGATCGCCGCTGTTGTCCCCAGTGTAGTACCCGTCACCCAAATTTTGCCACCATCATTCACAGTTTCGCAGAGCTTTCTCGTCCGAGTAGACGTCTCTTCCATAGACTCGCCTGGCTTCGATGCACAGCGGAAGACGGTTAGAGCAAACTTTGGACCAGCAATAATATGGAATAAATCTGGACGCGCGGCTATGCCCTTTGCAAATTGCTCACCAAGGCCAATGGTTCGCGTAATGTGGTTCCGTAAACCCTGTGCACCAAATGACCGCAAAACGAACCATACCTTAAGAGCACGGAACCGACGGCCAAGGGGAAGTTGCCAGTCACGGTAGTCCGTAACAAGGCCGCCTTCGCTCGATTTATTCCTATAGTAGTGGGCATCTGCACCAAGAGCCGAAACAAGCCACTGACGGTTTTGAACAAAGGCACAGGAACAATCAAAATTAGTAAGAAGCCATTTGTGCATGTTGAAATTGAAGCTGTGGAAACGAGAAAGGAGAGCCATGCCCGCAGATGATATCTCCTTTCGAATACTTGGCACAATCAAGGCCGATCCAGCATAAGCGGCATCCACATGGACCCAAATTTCGGGAAGGCCTTTGGTAGCCTGCTCTTTTGCATCCTCTTCGAGGACACGGGCAATACTATCATAGTCATCTACAGCGCACGTATCCGTAGTACCAAAGGTGGAGCTCAAGAAAAAGGGCTCTAGACGAGCAGCACGAGCGTCTTGTAGTGCCTTTGACAGGGCTTGGTCTGTGACTTTGAAGTCATTTTCTATCGAGGTAGGAATGGTCCGAAAGCGAAGACCCAGAACTTTAGCAGCCTTTTTGGCAGAGGAATGGGAAGATTCACTGACAAGGGCTACGAGACGAGAGCGACGTTCCATGAACAAGTCCTCCCGTTCTTCGGTAGGAAGTAACTGGTACTTGGGGTGCTGGTTAATGAGGGCCTCTTGGAGGTACTTGTTGGCAGCAGAGGCCATCATGGTCATGACTGCCTCGGAGGCTGAACCATGGATCACACCGCCACCCTGCGTTGGGCCTGTGGAAAGATATTCCTGTGGCAGAGACAGTAGTTTTCCTATCCAATCAAGAACTATCGTTTCTAGCTCTGTCATGGCTGGAGAGCAGACCCAGTTAAACCCGGCAGCCGCAAACGTGGCCGAGTAGATTTCACCGAGGATAGATGGATAACTATTGGAACAGGGGAAAAATGCCATAAAGTTGGGTGACTGCCAGTGCGTAAGGCCTGGCTGGATCTTGTCCTCTACATCCTTTTGAATATTGGCCCATTCCTCTCCCTCTTCCGGGGCCTCTTTGGGTATTATTTTTTGTAAATATCCAGGTTCTACCGTCGAAACAACTGGACGTTGACCAAGGGTAGTAAAGTACTGAATGACTAGTAGGTCAATATAATGCTTTTTTTTAAAGAAAACAAAAACAAACCATCTTCAATAGAGGCCGTAGCAGCCTCACGGAAAGCCTGTCCATCCATGGTATGAAGATCTCAAAGCAATGTGGGCAGTCTTCGGATAGTCCATCCATATCTATCGAGGTGCTAGTAGCATCACGTGAGCCACTAGTTCGAGCCCGAGGTCGCAATGTAACTCACAATGGACCAATGATGAAAAGGCCCGGTGGTCATTAAAAGCCACGACTTCGAGGTACCCTAAGTGTAAAAAGAGAATCTTGAGTGGCGACAATCATCAAAAACCATCGTTCGGATATTCAAGGCTTTTTTTTTGCGGAATGAGTTGTTCTAGTCCGAATCGTAATCAACCAAGGCCGATTGTTCTTTTCCCGTTTTCTTCTCTACTGGCTTCACAGGGCGATGCAATGCAGCCTTTCTCACTCTTGGCCGTTTTTTCGGAACGTCAAATGCCGAAACCCCCCTGTTTTCGACTGTTGATGCTAGCTCGTCCAAGAAGATATTCTTCTTTGCTGCAGCGGATGCCATTACGGCCTTTTCCGCCGAGGAATAGTGTCTCTTTGCGGGTCTCGTAGAGCCTTGTTTTCTATTCTTTTTAAATTCCATTTGTGCAATTTTGACTTCATCTTCTATTGTGCCCGGAAGAATTGTTAGCTCATCGCTCAGCCCCAGGCGGCTTCGTAACTCTTCGTCTTGTCGGGCCAATTCTTGTGTTTCATGACGTTTCACTCGCAACTTTGCCCGTAATTCTTGATTTCTCGCATAAGGATCTTCCCATCGTCTCTGGCTCTCTTTTTCAAGCCCACGGATCTCACGCTCGGCTTCCGTCACACGCTCCTCTTGCTCTCGATGTGCAATGGTCTTTTCCAAGCGGTCAAACGCATCTGCCCGATCCAAAGGCGCTTCTTCAGGGACATCGTCGTCCTCATGCACCCTCCGCATACGTCCGCCCTCTACCACAACGTACGACGTCGTGGCTGGGTCTGTGCGTATAACAATGTGTGTTTTACAAGGCCCATGACGCATTCGAAAAGAATAAATGGGCGTGGAATAGTACTGGCCCGTCTTTTCCTTTTCGGCATTGAACCGTACGCCTTGGCCAATCAACACTGGGTGTGTCTTCCCATCTCTCCCCACACTCATGGTCTCACATCCATCACACCAAACGCCAAAGGGAAGTTCAAACCGGACGATGGGGGCTCCATTCGAAGCTACTTTCTGTGCTCTCTTCCCCTGCACTTGATTTGCTGATAGAACACCTTCATGTTCTGGGGGGACATAACGTCCCATATTAAACCCCTGCATCGTGTGGGCGAATTCATTCAAGAAAAGACATAAAACTCTTGCGTCTTGAGATTTCTCGATAAAATTTGGTCTGATGTCATACTAGTCATGTGACTACATACCTCGAGACGATAAATGAAAGAAATAGAAAAATAGGAGTTCCCGTTGGACAATTTTCTGACGGAGATAGATGATCAGCGCATTGATGTCCATCAGTGATCAATCAGGTATTTCGAAGGAATTCAGAATGTTGGATACTTGAATGCAAGGGAGGCATGCCCAACCTCTTCAAAACATCCGATTTGCATCACCACTCCCAAATCCTCCACGCATCTCAAAAATGCGACGATTGACTGTTTGCAAAAATTGTATTAAAATGTATATCCATTCATTTATTTGCTAACCAGTAACGCCAGCAAAATATATATCCAACTCATCCAAAAGGGTATAGCCATAAATCAAGAATAAAAAAAACAATGTAAAAAAGAGCCCTCCATCATAAATCCATTACCAAATCGTTCCTAGCATTATCCTGTCGTCGTTCATGGGCCTACAAGAAAGCCAAGGCCATGATACCAGCGGCAAGAACACCACCCAAGGAGGCGACAGCCTTACCGGCAGCGTTTCCTACAACAGTAGAAGGCGAGCTGGTGGGGGAAGAGACACCAGTGCTGGGAGCACTGCCAGACTTGGAGGCAGAGGGCACGCTTGACAAGGTGCTCTTGCTGGAGGCGCTAGAAGACTTGGAAGGCTTGCTAGAGGACTCGGAAGCAGACGAAGAGCTAGCGGCGGAAGAGGACGACACGGAGGCAGACTTGGAGGCAGAGGCAGAGGCAGAGCTGGAAGCGGAGCTAGAAGCAGACGAGCTGGACTCAGGCTTCTTACCGTCCGTGTTCACACGGATGCTCTCGTAAGAGCCAGAGGTGTCGGTGTAGGTGTACGAAGTAGCGCCAGAGACACCATTCGAGTTGTTAATGATGGTAATAGACTTGTAGAAGGCCTTGTAAGGAGCGCCCGAGCCAGAATCAAAAGAGGTGTGGCCACCAGCCCACTGAACGGTACCTTCGGGCTGCGTAGACGCACCAGCATCCCATGTGCCCAGCTTAATCTGCATGGGGGTCTGGGGGAACTTGTCGGCACCGGCAGCGGCGGCAGTCAGGGTACGGACAGACTTGCCATCGATGGACCACACAAGCTGCTCAGGAGACCAATCCAGACGGTAGGTGTGGAACGACGTCTGGGGGCTGTTGACAGGAGAGAAGCCACCTCGGTTGAAGGTAGAATCGTCGCCCTTGCTGAAGTAGTTGGTCTGCACTTGGGCAGTGTCACCACCGAGCCACTCCCAGTCAACCTCATCCAAATCATCCGACTGCAGGACGAAGCTGGTAACAATACCTGTGCCAGGAGCAGCCTGGGCTACAACCTCCACGGAGCCGAAAAAGATGTAGTTCTTGGAAGTAATCGTAGGGGCTTGTTTCTCGTTGGCAATGGTGAAAACGGCACCATTTGCCGGGTCGTAGTCGAGGGTGGTACCTTCGGCCAGAGTAAAGTACTCGCTGGCACCTTTGGTAAAGTCAACGGTAACACTACCACCAAAAGCCGGGTCATCAGAACATTCTAAATGTTAGTGACTGGGTTTTTTGTGTAGATAGATATTTATAAAAGAAGACGTACTTTGTCCCTTGATAGGATTGCAGAGTGAAAAGGTTTGAGCAGAGGCCAAAGAGGCGGATGCTGCAAGAAGAACGAATTTCAACATCGTCATGATATATATCAATATAAACGAGAGGATTTGATTCAAAAAAAGAAGGCCTTTGGCTTGTTAAACGAATGGTGGATGATGGATGTTGGAAAGATTCGGAAAAGCACAAGGTGAAAGAAACCGAGAAGGCGTGGGGGAGGGCCTCAGATATATACCAAATGTAAGAAATATGTGATGGGTGCAGACCATTGATTTTAGACGGCTGACTTTCTCCACGTATTTTGTTTTGCTGCCGAACCGAGTCAAAAAAAAAAAGGTGCATGCAGATAGAGGATGCGTTGAGCCTACGGGGGTTTTTTTTAGCCAACCTCAAAAGGAAAAAAAAAGAAAGAGTGAGTTTTTTGTTATATTTTTTTAAATTTTAATTAATATTTCTAGTGTATTGTTTTAATGATAATTTCCAAAAAAAGAGAAGTTTGGATGAAGTGGAATAGAAAAAAAGAAAAAAATGGACAAAAAGTAAGAAAGATGCGCAAATGTTTCCTGAAATTGAAAAAAAAATAGAAACACGAGAATGAAAGGTTTGAATGACGTCGAGTACCATGGTTTCCCCAGATCCCCATTTTTTCTGGCCATTTTAAATTTTTTTTGAAAGTATTCTTGTTCGCTAACACACCAAGTTGATAGACATGACCAGCAAGCCTCACCATCGCTTCGAGAGAGATCTGATTCACAACGCCCCTGGGTTATCCTTTCCTCTTACCTCCCTTCCCAACGTGTTTGGCTGAATGGAAATAACACGCAAAGTAATATACTAAAAATAAGAACGGGGGGATAAATCCGTATCGAAAGATTGAAAAATATCCAAAAGCGGTATGCGATTTGAGGTAAAGTTTTGACGCTAATCGTCAGTTGATCAGCAAAAGTCCAAAGCCAACACACTAAACAAAATGGATTCAGGAACAATGTTCTGAAAAAGATTTTAGAGGCTTGGCTGTCTCAACTGTTTCCATTTCTTTGTCTGTTTTTTGAACCCTTACATTTGTGGTCAAAGTGTGACCATGCCTCATACATAATATGATGTTATCGTTTGGGTTTTGTTTTTGGGGCTGACAGTGACTGGAAACGTTGCGACTTTTACGCCACTATTGACAGAAAGGATTGCATTTAACCGCCCATTTTTTTTTCTTCTTTTCGTATGACATTATGCAAAAAGGTAGGATACTTTGGTCTGCATGAAAACCTCATCGGCCCATCGGGTGAGAATACTAATATGTATTGTATGTGCATGAAGAAAGTAGCAATATGTATGTACATAGAGGAAAAAAACCAATTAGATACTGCCACAAGGATTCCAAAGAACTCTCTTTTGTTTTTCTGACGTCTGACAGTTGAAGTTGTCACGCAAATCGGGGCAAAGATTGTCTAGCTCTCTGACATTTTTTTTTTGGTTTCACATCATTCTTCATTCTCGAACGAATCACCTGTCGACTCTTTCAAGTGATGATACGATATCTCGGTAAGCAATTCGGAGGGGCATGATATCAAAGCGTACCTCTTCCAAGCCCGAGAAAGGTGCCAAATATAAAAAGTAATTTATTGGCATCAAATGTAAATTCACACATCACACACCATCATTCGGCTTTTTACATAGTACCTCTTTTTTTTTGACAGATTTGGCGCAGCATGTTGTATTTTGCGCTAGCGTGCAACGGAAGAAAAAGAAAGCATCAACGGCCCATCTAAATACGAGGCGGGAGACTAGATATTGCCTTTTACCATTTGAATGCTTATCGTGACCAGATGTTGGAATGTCTTGATTGCCAATCACCTAAATAACAAAGAAAGATGTGACTTTCTCATTCTTTTATGCGAAACTGATAAGGTACCATTTATAAGATGGTGAAAGTCATGCACCGGGAGGCACATTCAATACGCCTGCGAAACGTCTTTTGCGTGATAAGTAAGATGTATTGGTTATTGATTTTCCACCACTGTTAATTTCCCACAGATGCGCTAGGCCTTTGCGATGTCAATAGTTTGATCATCATTTAAAATGAGAGAGGGGACGATTTGGAGAAGTATCTGGCACTACGGATTGTGGGTATAACGTAGCACGGCATGACACGTTTTTGAAAACGTGTTGCTCCGGGGTTGACGAAGGCTGTGGTATATTGAGGACATGATGTTTCAAGGCGGATTGATGTAAAGTATGCACATCACCATGTTTACGCATGGCATTGGTCAAAAGTGGGTGTGACGAAAAGGGCTCTCCGGAACGTTCAGCAAGGAGGAATGCATCGATGCCTAAAACAAGTCTCGAAAGTCGCTGAAACGTCTGCGTCTGTATGCAGCAAAATACAACAAAAAACGCACTCAAAATGAAGCACGTCCTGAACACCTACCTACATACCTCCGTATGAGGTATCCAACAAGGAGTTCATTATAAACAGCAGTGATTGATTGGCTCTTCGCTGTCGTCTATCGTAACACACTCGGGTCTTCATACGTACTAAATGAATGAATGCGTTTATAAATGCTAGGTTACATATTCAACTCCAAAGCTAATCAAAACCCCCAAAATGAAAATAAACAAAAACAAACTCTCGTTATGCTATAGGTCCATCTCGTCAGCCACATCACCCTCGCTACCAAAGCTGGCAACGGAAGACATGTCGCTGTCGGCGTCGACGTTATTACTACTCGCCCCAGTTTCCTTATTGAAGGCGTGCAAAGCGACGTGTTCTATGGTGAGCTTGTGCTACACGCACCAAAAAAGGATGCTCACCTTTTACTCTCTTATCGTATTTCTCCTTGCTTTGCATGAGTAGTTGTGCAGCCTCGCCATTCAATGGATCGGCAGCGTTTGGATAGCGCAGCAGCTGTGGTAGGAAGATGTCAAAGACGGTGATAAGCTCGTACATGGGCGTCCAGGTCTGGTTGATGACATCCAAACAGACGCTGCCTGAGCGTTCTTCAATGTTTGGATGAAAAATACTATTGACAAAGCCGATACTAGGCGATTTGAAAGGATAGTTTTCTGGCAATTCAACACGGACACGCCAAACCCCACCGGCAAACGGAGCTGTCGCAGTTAGCACAACTGGCAGCCATCTTCAGTTACATACTGTCCTCTGGGCCTACGAACTTGACGATTAAAATGTTCACTGCTCATGTTAATATCCGCTCTTCTGCACGGTGCTCCACGCACGCTGGTCGTTCTCAAGGGTCACGTCATAGTCGCTCATCAGCCTCGGGGTTAGCATCGCTCTCGGGCACGCACACAGGCTCCTTACATCCTGTTTGTTAGCAATCATCCACAATCGTAGTGATTTGCAGTACTTTGAGACCTAAGGCGTCAGAAAACGGGCGTATGTAGGACTTGCAAACACATACATCTTTGCCGATACGACTCTGTGGGCTTGACATGATGAATGTTCTCGTATTGAATGGCGTTCTCAGTAGCCTCGCGGTCTGATAGTGCACGGGGTTGAATCTGGGTGTCTGGTTCTGCGTTGCTTTGGCAAAGTACGGAGCCCAAGGGAAGGAGTCATCTGCCATGTCCGTCCAAAATGGCTCGGGTACGGTGGTACTACGTAGCCTGAGGGGGAGTACCTTGCTTGGTACACTGCGCAAGATACGGGTACGCCCAGTGTACCTCGCCCGTTTGGGCTAGATCATTGTAATACTCTTGCAGTGCCGCCAGGCCCACGGGGTCTGCTGGTATTTTTTTTTGAGCCTATCCCAGAACGTCTACTTGCACTATTTGCATTAATGCCTCTAGTACATACATATACGTCATAGACGGAGCTAGCAACCTCGGCCAGTAATATCGACGATGCAACATAGAGCTCAACACACTCATCACAGGTAAACTGCAGTGCCCATTATGCCAGCACTCTGCACCTTTCTACGATGTACTTTACAAGATACATACTCGAACGCAGTTGCCCTATGCTTGGTTTTGTGTAACCGACCTGCTGCACAAGAACAGGCCTGGAATTTCGGGTAGTAAAGTCACCAACGCAGCTTCCTATTTCTATTCGAGTGGCTACAGTATGACAAAAACACGCCCAAACACAACGGTACCTTCACAAACGCCTTCTTTCCGCCATATAGGGCACAGTTAAAGATGGCTCTTATTGCTGCTCAAAGCTCTTTGCTTGAAAGCAGTAGTAAGATGGCAGAAGGGGCCCCACAGCTCTTGGGGGTTCCTGTTGCGCTTATTCAAAAGGAAATATCTGAAGACGACACTTTTTTTTTTGATGAAGCTGATCAGGACGAGGACACAAAGGTCAATACGCCAACAGAGTCGCAGAGGAAGAAGGCAGACTACTCTGCGTTTGATGCGTGGCTGCTGAAGAATATAAATAGCAAAGAATCGCCAACGGGAAAGAGTAGCAGTCCTGTAAACGACGACGAAAAGTCGTCGGCAGCTCTGATCCGCGACTTTGAGACGGAGAGAATCATCGACAGCCCCCGGGACTATCAGATTCAGCTCTTTGAAAAAGCAAAGAGAAAGAACATCATTGCCGTGCTAGACACTGGTGAGTCTGTCTTGTCTTTTTTTAGAGAGACTATTGTAACATGTCCTAGGCTCTGGTAAAACACTCATTGCTGCTCTTTTGCTGCGCCATACCATTGATGTAGAGCTGGAAGCGAGACAGCGTGGGCTTCCCAAGAAAACGTCCTTTTTTCTCGTGGACAAAGTGGCCCTTGTCTTCCAGCAGCATGCTGTGCTGGAATGCAACTTAAACCACCCCATTGCAAAGTTCTCCAGCAGCACATCGGATGGCAGATGGTCCAGTAAACTCTTCTGGGACAATGTCCGTGCTAAGAACATGGTCATTGTCTGCACTGCAGACATTCTGCTCAGGTGTCTCCACCACTCCTACATCCAAATGGAGCAAATCAATCTCATCATCTTTGACGAGGCTCACCACACCAAAAAGAACCATCCATATGCTCGTATCATCAAAGATTTCTATGGGGATGTAGGGCCGCAGCAGCGTCCAAAGATATTCGGCATGACGGCCTCTCCAGTAGACGCCAGAACCGATGTCGAATTTGCTGCGTATGAGCTAGAGTCTCTTTTGTGTAGTGAGATTGCCACTGTTGCCCCCGGTACACTAGAAGAGGCGCAGATTACACGTTCCAAGACGGAGCGTATCGAGAGGTTCCACACTGCATGCAAAGGTGCCGAGACGGAGCTCACAGCAGAACTGGAGAAGCTTCTTGGGAAAAGCAAGCCATTTATGCGCAATTTCCAGTACATTAGAGACAACAGAGCTATGCTTGGCAGCTGGATGATTGACCGTTTCTGGACGCTTCTGTTCCGCAAGGAAGAACTTGCAAAGCAAGAGGCAAGGGTCGAGCTTGCCAATAGGTTTGTGGCGGAAGAAGAAGCGTACGATATCCTAGAGTATATGGAATCGACAGGTCCCCAAGGAGGCACAAACGTAGAGGCCGTACAGTCAGCCGGCCAGCTTGTGGAATCGCACACCCTTGGCAATCCTACACCCTTGCAACAATCAAACAAGGTGCAGCGTCTTCGGGAGATTCTATTGGACGCATATGCAAAGGTGCAAGGTGAGAAAACACGATGCATTGTCTTTGTCGAGCAACGGAATACGGCTTTGCTACTAGCTGACCTTTTCTCTCAGCCAGGAATGACAGTTGCTAATATGAGGCCGGGTGTTCTTGTTGGTGGTGGGTCTTCAGACATGTGCAAAAATAGCTTGCGAACACAGCTTCTCACCATCTCCAAATTCAAACGTGGCGTGCACAACTGCCTCTTTTCGACGTCCATTGCTGAAGAAGGCTTAGATATACCAGATTGCAATCTTATTATTCGTTTTGATCTTTACCGAACAATGATCCAGTATGTCCAGTCCCGTGGACGAGCTCGGCATGCAGAGTCTCAATACATCCATATGGTCGAGTACGGGAACTTTGACCACATTCGCTTGTTAGAGGAGAATAAAACCAGTGAGGATAAAATGAGAGCATTCTGCAATGCCCTCCCCGAAGATAGAAAGGTGGGCACGGGTATATCTTTACTTGACCTAGATTGTTTCCTCCAAGCTGAAAAAAACCAGCCTGTCTTTACTGAGCCCACGACAAAGGCAAAGCTTACATACCGCAGCAGTCTTTCCACCATCTCCCAGTTTGTATCATCCTTGCCGCCGTCTTCGGATAATATTAGTGGACAGGCACACGCGGAATACTCTGTTTTTGCCACTGCGGAGGGCTTTATTGCCGAAGTGCACCTCCCTCTGTCGTCCCCAATCACTTTTGCACAAAGCCGCCGTCCACATTCCCGTCGACAGGTGGCCAAGTGTGCTGCCGCCTTTGCCATGTGTCTTGAGCTGTATAAAAAAAAGCACATTGATAAATATTTCTTGCCAATTTTTGCTTCCCATCTTCCAGCCATGAGGAATGCCCGCTTGGCTGTAAGCTCAAAGAAACAATCAAAGTACAGTATGAAGCTAAAGCCAGAGTCTTGGACGCAGCTAGGAATACCAGAAATTTTATTTGTGACGGTTATTTTCTTGGAAAGTCCAGCATCATGCAATCGAACAACACGACCACTCATTCTCATGACTCGGACAGCGGTGCCAGAACTGTCACCATTTCCACTCTTTTTTTCTCCTGGGAAATCATCCAATGTGCATTGTATTTGTCTTGAAGAGCCAGTGCGACTGGATGGGGAAAAACTTCATATGGTAACCGAGTTTAGCCTTCGTGCATTCCACGATGTGTTCAGCAAAGACTATGATGGGCGTCCCGCAGATATGCCATACTATCTTGCACCCTCGACGCTTCAAAATGACGACTCCATGGAAGGTATGTCAAAAAAATATCCTTATCGTGTTGTCGATTGGGATGCTCTCGCTGTTATTGCGGCGCAGACGGAGGTTGCCTTGCTCCGAGGCAATGAGACGGATGAATTTTTTACCAATAAATTTGTCTGTGATCCTTTTGATGGTTCCCGAAAGTTTTTTCTCAAAAGAGTGAGGCGGGACATGCACCAGAATGATCTTGTGCCAGAGGGTGTTCCGACTCCGAAGCACAGGACATGGAGTCGACCCGAGACTGTGAAGAGTATTGTCAACTACAGTGTTAGTTTGTGGTCTAAATCTCGGGTGAATACTGTTCTTCGCGACGACCAGGCTGTAGTTGAAGCTGAGCTTGTGAAGCAGCGCCGGAACTTGTTGGATGATCGCATGGATGGTGAATGTGAAAAGTCGACGACATGCTATATTGTGCTAGACACGCTTCGTATTAGTCCTATTCCGTATGAGACGGTAGCGATGATTTTCAACTTTCCTCCAGTGATTTACCGTATCGAATGTGCCATGATTGCCGTCGAGGCAACTCTCTCGCTGGGATTGGGGGATATATCTCCACATCTAGCTTTGGAGGCCTTGACAAAGGATTCTGATGTACAGGAGGTTTTCGGCAGCGTATCGTACGACTTGGACAGCGCCAAAAACTTTCAGGCTGGCATGGGGCGAAATTATGAAAGATTGGAGCTTTTGGGGGACTCTTTTTTGAAGATGGCATCCACCATTGCCTTGTATACATGCGCACCCAATAGCAACGAATTTGATTACCACGTAGATCGAATGTGCATGGTATGTAACAAGAACTTGTTCAACAATGCACTTGACTTGCATCTCGAAGAGTATATTCGATCACGATCATTCGACAGATCATGGTACCCTCATACCGTTGACGGAAGAGAACGAGATATATATGAAGATGCACAAGAGAGGAAAGAGACCGTAAATGGTAACGATGGGTTAGATGACACGTTGGCTGCGGTAGCACGGATTTTGTTACAAGTGAAGCAAAATAAGCCAATGATAAAGGGTACAGATGGCACAAAAGAGCTGGCAAAGTATGGGCTCGTTTTGAAGCGTGGCAGGCCCACCAAGGGACCGAGCAAGCATGAGCTTGGCGACAAGAGCATTGCAGATGTCTGCGAAGCCTTGATTGGGGCGGCCTACCTAACGACTTTGCATGAAAAGAACTTTGATTTGGCCGTCAAGACTGTGTCGTGTGTGGCGAAGAGCCACTTTCACTCCATGCAGACCTATGCAGACTATTGGAAGGCCTACAAGGTGCCGGAGTGGCAGACAGCACAAGCCACGGCAGCACAGATCCATATGGCGAATACACTGTCGTCGGTTGGGCATATCTTTCGGTTTCCTCGTCTTTTACGATGTGCGTTTTTGCACCCTTCATACCCCCGTATTTATGAAAGTGTCCCAAGCTACCAGAGGCTCGAGTTTCTAGGGGATGCACTCTTTGATATGGCGGCTGTGAATCATTTGTTTCTTACGTTTCCTGACAAGGACCCCCAGTGGTTGACAGAGCACAAAATGGCCATGGTATCGAACCAATTTTTATGCGCGTTGAGTGTCTCTTTGGGCTTCCACAAGCATTTATTGAGTTTTTCTACGGGCCTACAGAAGCAAATTCAAGAGTATGTCTTGAAGATTGAGGATGCCCTTGCGAAAGCACAGGATGAGGCCGAGGCCGAGGGACGGCCACGATCAGACTTT
This sequence comes from Chrysosphaeria jannelii, assembly GCA_020002325.1. Lineage (NCBI taxonomy): Eukaryota > Fungi > Ascomycota > Sordariomycetes > Ophiostomatales > Ophiostomataceae > Chrysosphaeria > Chrysosphaeria jannelii. The sequence continues at coordinate 61,323 of JAGKRY010000003.1, read as the reverse complement.
GCCAAGGATTATTGGGTACATGCCACAAGGCCTATCAAGGTATTGGCGGATGTTCTGGAAGCATATATTGGTGCCATGTTTGTTGATTCAGGCTATGACTACTACGGCACTGTACAGCGGTTTTTCGAGAGGCATGTCTTACCTTATTTCAAAGACATGAGTTTGTATGACACATTTGCCAACAAGCATCCGGTGACCTATGCTGTACGGCTGTTGAGCCAGCGGTTTGGGTGCCGGGACTGGCGTGTTGTAGTGCAAGAGACGCCAGATACAGACAATGAGGCCTCAGTGACGTTTGGGACGCGAGTGGCGGCGGGGTTCATGGTGCATGGCATGGTGTTGGGCTATGGCATAGGCGAGTCAGGGCGGTATGCAAAGATGACAGCGGCCAAGGAAGCTTTGACGAAGCTGGATCATTTTTCTGTGGAGGCGTTTCGGGCGGGCACAGGATGCAACTGTCATGCGGAAGAAGAAGATGGAGGGGGTGGCCTGGAAGCATCCACAGCCATTTAATTGCCACGCCGGAGGGGAAAGGGGGGGTGGTAGGATGTGAGGAGATTGGGCAGGGTTGACTCTTTTTTTTTGACGTCATGGCAATGAATGATGTGACTGGATGCAGCTCTGAAACGCCATGCATGCGCCCCTCACTCCGTGATACAAGAACAGTACAAGAAATAAAATAAGCCCCAAAAAAGGGCCATTTGCTGAAGAAAATAAAGAGAGGGAAAAAAAAAGAAAAAAAAGAAGGAAAGAAAAAAAAAGGGAAGGGGGAGAGAGGGAAAAGGATGCAAAAGACGCGATGGCAACAATGTCCCGTCGATATACCACTACCCGAACAGCGACCTTTCGCTATATAAATGCCGTGGTTTTTCGCAATATAGATGTGTACATGAGTAATACCCCCGCTCAGGTGAATTACCAGCATGTGAATCTAGTATTTTATGGGTATGCTGCCGTAAGAGAAGGAGGGCAAGTCCTGCTCCACGATGAGTATGCCGACATTAAGATTCCCTGTGACGGTGTACAGGGGGCTTTGGGATCCTTGCGTGAGCAAAAGCGAGTCCATAGTCACCTCCGTGTGTTGCTTTCCATTGGCGGGCCCGATTCAGCGACCCATTTTGCGACGTGCATAGCGAGCGAGATGGACCGGGAGCGGCTGGTGAGTTCGGCGCGAGGACTGGTGCATGCGTCGGGGCTGGATGGGGTGGACATATCGTGGCGGCCGCTGGATACAAAGCAAGCTGTTGATTTGGTGATGCTGCTATCCTATATGCGGCTGATGATGCCGCGGCAAGAGTACATGCTATCGGTGACGCTGCCGTGCCATATAGCGACGTTGAGGGAGATTGATTTGAGGCAGCTTGCGATGGATGTGGATTATATCCGACTGGCGGCATTGGACATGGTGGGGGGACACCATGCACAGCTGTATGCGGAGCCAATGATGGACTCGGGGGCGAATGGGGTGCATTTTCTAAAGGCGCATGGGGTGCCGCCAGAGAAGATACTGTTGGGGGTTCCGGCGTATGGACGGAGGTATCCGGCACACGAGGCGACGGTACATCTGGACGAGACGACGGTGATGTACAGAGAGCTTCCGTGTCCGGGGATGCGAGAGCAATTGGACATGAAACACGTGGCGATTTCGAGCATTACGCCGAACGGACAGGATGAGAGGATATCGTACGACAACCCGGAGACGGTGCAGATTAAGGCGGGGTTTTGCCGAGCTGAAAAGCTGGGGGGAATGTATTATCATGCCTTTGCGTGGGACAATCCGAGTCCCATGCGAAGTTTAGTACGAGCTGGTTATCTCGGCTTACACGTAAAAGAATAAATTTGACCCTGATCCAGAACACCTTCGCTACCCAAGAAAAAATACAAAAAAGATAAAGACAGATGTAAAAAAGAGAAAAGAGGAAGAGAAATGGGTTATATCACCATGGAATGTCGGTGTTTTGCAGGGGGTGTATTCTTCATCCTCTGTTGCCATTTGTCGAGTTTCCGTTGGTGGACCACCTTGGACACATCCCGAGGCGTTTCAGTTATTGCATCCGCAGTGGAGAGGATAGAGAGACGTTTGGCAAAGTTGTCGAGGGCAATGGTGTCCATTTCCGTCGGGTCGGCATACGAGTCCCCGCTCGTCCTCTCCCCCTTTTCCTCGAGACAGCCGTCTCCGTCTTGCGCGGATGCGTTGGTGCGTGAAGAACGGGTTTCTCGGCTGTCGACGAGCCCGGGAAGATGGATGCCATGGGGCCCGTAGCCTTCAAAGAGGAGGTCACCTTCCTGTGAGGACACGGATTCCGTATCGGGGGTGCTGTTGAGGGTGAACAGGGCGGAGCTGGCCTTGGAGCGGAGGCTCTCGCTCGGCACGGATAAGGACCAGTTCTGGACAGATGCCGAGGTGGGCGCGAGCCGGGTGGGTGTGTATGTGCGGCGGCGTTGGTGAGCACGGCGGACGATAGGGGAGGGTGCCGAGTCTTCGCTCATGACATCCCATTCGCCCGAGCTGTGTCGTGAATAGGCATCGGCGGTGATGGGCCGTGGAGGTTGAGGGATGGTAAAGTGGGATGTTCGTGGCGAGACGACGCCGGACTGGGCCGAATCGTGTGAACGGAGGCTCGTGGGCGATGGTGGACGCCGCCATTCGCCAAAGGGGGCGTTTTCAAAGTGGGCAGAGTCAAAGGGGCCGCTCGGGAAGGGGGTTTTAAAGGCAACGTGCTCAAAGGGGACGTCGAGGAGGGGGCTCGGCTCGCGGGCGTGGATGTGGGCAGCGTCAAAGCCGTCAAAGGCACGCTCTTCGACGACGTCGTCGAGGGTGGAGTGTCTGCGCATTTGGCGGGAGGGTAGCCGGGAGCGTTGGCGGTCCATGGATCTGTTGGAGTAAAAGTCCTTGGCGGGAATGGAGTCCAAGTCGACGCCATTTTCACCAACGTTACGGTCCGCAACGTCCTCGGCGTATTCTCTTGTGCCCGTGGCCAGAATCCGGCCCTGGAAATCGGTGTGTACGAGGACGGATTGGGCATCGAGGAGATCGACATGGCCTCGACGGAAGCAGCTGCTGGCCGGTCGTGTCGAGCTGATGGAGGGTCTTGGTGTGGTGGATGAGATGACGGACGATCTCCGCGAAAAGAAGCTGAGCCGTCTTCGGTTCGGCTCGGAGCGGAATGACGCCGTGTCGTGAATGGGCGTCGATTGTAGGATATCCTGAAGGCTGCATGTTTGGGCACTCGGCGTTGGAATGGCCGTAGAAGATTGCACGTCTACTGGTATTAGATACTTTTTTCACACACATGTGAAGAATAAAGGGAAAACACATACATCGTAGACGGGAGGGCTCTGAACGGTTGACAGAGTATGTGGGAGCTCTTGGCTTTTTTTTCTCTGGGTGGAATTTTCTGGCGAGCAACGAGAACAGGCCCATGATGGCTACTGGTGGAGGAGGAGGAGGTGGTAAAAAAAGATGGAGATGAGGCAAGGGAGGGGATGGGGGGATGTTTTATGTTTTAAAAGAGTAGATTCTCCAAATGGATGGCTTTTTTTGTTTTATTTCATTTTTTTTTTTGCTTTTTTGCTTTTTGGCAACTCGCTTGGTCGGCATTTTTTCTCAATCGCATCTGAGTTTTTTGTGAAATAACCTTGTATGAATGTAGTATGACTGATGAAAGGAAAAGGACAGGCGAAAAAAAAAAAAAAGAAAAAAAGCAAAAAGATTGTTGACAAGGATCATGATACATTTACTTGATGAATGTTATGCACGCCTTTTATGATATTCATGAAGCATCGCCATCAACCATGAGCACATATGACGAGAACGAGACAGTGTATGAAAAAAAAACAATAAAAAAATAAAAAAAAATGGTCAAGATATGCGTATAGGAAGGGAGACGCGCACAACCATCATCGAGACTCATAGGCAGAGGCAGTTTGAGGTCAAGACAAGCAGCACCTATGTGTGTACTAACCTGGCAAAACAGAAAAAAACAAGTGGAAGAAGGCCTATGCAGGAACGACAGACTCTTGAGATCCATTTTGATACATAGCACTTTTTGTTTTATTTGTTTTTGTTTTGTTGGAAATGTTCGTGACATCTCTTCAACGCCATTATTGCACACCTTCACCAAAATGAGCGAAAAAAAAAGAAAAAGAAAGAAAGAACGGAAGAAGCCTGCCTTGTCTCAAACGTAATGGCTTGGCCGTTTTTTTGTGGTTATCGAAAGGATGGCGCCACATTCTGAATCTCTTCTTCCTCCTTCTCCTTCTCTTCAATGTCTCATTTTTTTTAAAAATTTTTTTGGCTTTCCACTCTTGTTTTGCATCTCTCACAAGCAAAGACCTTTTTAATTTTTTTTTTCCTTTTTTCCCCTTTTTCCCTTTTTCCCTTTTTTCTCTTTCCCCTCCATGATCTCTCTCTTCACTCTCATGTACTTAGCTTTCCTTTCCTTGTTTTTTTGAGGGGAAGGCTTTTATGATGTGCTGGCCCGAAATGAAGAAAAAAAACCAACATTCCAAATCTTCAGCGGAATATTTTCATTAGACTTTATTTGCTTTGTTTTTTTTTTTTATTTTTTTTGTTTTTCATTTCCACTAAATCATTGCCTTTTGATCGCTTCGACAAAATGTTGGCCTATCGCGGGTTCAATGGGCACTAGTATGTAGTGATAACAATGAGATGTCTCACAAAAAAACATGGCAAGAGAACGCTAGTGGAAAACGTTGGAAGAAAAAATGTCTTGGAAAGTAAATAAATGAATGTGACAAGTGAATGGTTATTTTTTTGTTGTCTCCTAATTTCAATCTATGTATTGGAAGAGAAAAGCAATAAAATAAAACCTTGAAAAGCGGAAATGCAGTCAACAAGCACGGGGGGCATGCTGAGGCAGTTCTCACGAATGACGATGCAAAAATTAAAATGATTTTGAAATGGGCACACATCGCCATCGACCCTGGTCCCTGTCTTTTTTTGACAAAAAGGTCCCATCGGCTAAGGCAAAACATTCATTGCCTTTGCAGCATCGTAAAGATGAAAAACTTGGGCAAAAATAGCATTGTCCCCATTGGCCGTCATGATTGGCCCTTTTCCGCCTTTTCAAGGCTGAATCTGTAATATGTACGCTTCAATACTTTTCTTTTTCTTCCTTCTTTTCGTTTCTTTTTCAACTGGCCAAAAAAGTGCCCGTCATGAGCTGAAAAACCAGCCAATTCCCTGACAGTCTGCAGTCGTGTATTGCTGAAGAATGGAAAGACTCTTCTCATCATGAGTCCTTGCAAACATTGTGCACCGATCTATGCCCACGGAGAATTGTGATGTATATATCACGATATGCGATATTACCCATTCCCACTGCGACTGTGCATTACAACGTAAATGTACTACATTGCCGAAGAACGCCCCGATGATCGCTTCAAGGTCTTCATTTTCCCATTCCAATGGTACGAATTCCGCTGCACACTGATTGTGCCATCGGAAAAAAATGAATTGCAATTGAATCAGCGATCGCATTGATGGAGTGCTCGCGCCGTGCCATTGGGGGAAATAAAATGTGTAGAAACCGCAAAGCTCGTCCCAAGCTTGGAGCCACCGTAAAAGATCAGTCCTCTCGTTTCCCAAATCGAACGCCAAGGCCAATGTCGCCGCGTAGGAATTTGCCAATATTCTTAATGTTCTCGTTGATGGTGGGCTTATCCCCGTCCGTCGTCAGCGCCTGTAAACCCCCCGTTAGGAGCTTCTCTCCCAGCGAAAGAGGCGCCTCTGCTGCGTCGTTTGCCATTGTAAAACTCATAAGCGGCGATGCTGGCACGAGGGCATCTGAAAAGGACGGCTGCTCACGATGAACTGTAAAAAGCTCCTGGTACTGGGGCTGGTCGGCCTTGCGTATCCCCTTCATGTCCAGTACTTTGCGGAAGTTGGCATCGGACCGGTCGCCGATGTGCAGTAAATAGGCCTGCACGAGACCCTCTGCCGGGACTGTCGCCACTTGCAGTGTCTTGAGCAGCGGGTCCAGCCGGGCCATGGCTATCTGCGCGCGCTTGGCAAAGGAGGCCAACGCCGCGGACGACACGCCGTCCACCAGGCCCAGCAGGGTCTCGACGCCCTTTGTCAGGGCATACTTGTCAAGGAGAAGCTGCTCAGCAGCGGCAGACGATAAGGGCCGACACTGGACAATCCGCATCACAAGGGCATTGGCCAAGGCCTCCACGACGCGGCCGCAAAAGGCACGGGCGTACTGGGTGTGCACGACGAGGTCCAGCACGCTCTTGGACTCGGCCTTGACCAGACGGAGAAGCTCGCCCACATAGACACTCTGGTCTGCCACGGCCTCGACTGTTGCCCACTGCGTGTTTCTCATCTCGCGCCAGGCAGGCTCGCAGGCAGCGTCCACGCGCCGCACCAGGGCTTGCACGGACTGGTTGGCAACGGTCAGAAAGACATCTGCCTGGGCAGAGAGGTCGATCTGGGCCTCCCACTCGGAGTCTACCTTTTTGCGCAGGGAGTCTTGCAGCTGCAGGGTGTTTTGGTGCCAGAACGCGGCCGTGTTGAGAAGCACAATGTGGGTCTGCAGAGAGGTTGTGGCCAGATGGCTGCCCAAGACAGTGGACGCATAGGCGTCAAGGTGTTTCTGCAAATGGCGCGAGAGATCAACAAGGCGTTCGCCCGTTGACAGCTTGGCACACTGGGCCACGATGAGACGGTAGCTATGGACGAGCTCGACGGCAGACGGGGCCACGCTGGCAGGCATAAAGTCTTCGAGTTCGCCCGAAGACGCGGCCAAAAGGGCCCGTTGGCGATACTGGTCCACGAGGGACGCCAAGTGCCGGTCCTGGGCATCGACCCAGAGGCCAAGATAGGATTCAAAGGCGGTGGAAATGACGCCATGGAACGACGTGCGCTCGTCAGCAGACGCGAGAGTGTCCATGCTCGCACGGCGCTTTTCGTCTTGGAAACGACGGTTGAGGCCCTGCTCAAAGTCCAGCGTGTCCTGGAGGCTGGAGACGAGCAGAGACACCTCCAGAGACGGGCCCTGTTTCTGCAGCAAAGCACGCACATCGTCGCGCGTGCCCTCGCAAAAGGCCATGGCCAACGCCTCGTCCACCCGCCAGTGCGGGGGGAACAGGCCGTCGTGGTGCTCCTCGTAAAAAGACTGCAGCATGCGGCGGAACCACGCAAACCGGCGGTCGATGTTGTCGAGATGGGCGGCTTCGTCGGCGCTGGGGGCATTGGCAGGCCCTGTGCGCAGACGAAACAGCTGGCGGTATTCGCGCAGCATGGCATTGACATACCATCCGAGCAGCCGGGAGCGCGCAGCATCGCCCAGAGCGTCCGCAACGAGGGCCCCGTCTGCGAGAAACGCGGCCTGCGCGGCGACCGCGTCCTTGGCAAAGGCGAGCTCAAAGTCGGCACAGACCTGCTCCAGGAGGTCCCTCTGCAGGCTCCCGACGTCGCGGACGAGCGCCGCAACAGAGCCTATGGCCCGGAAGCTGTGGAAGTGGCGCGCGAGCTGGATGGCGGCAGGCAGCAACGCCGCACAGTCACGGTAGTGGCGGCCCTTGCTGTGGGTCTTGAGCTGCTCGTAGGCGGTCATGAGCATCTGGAGCCGCTTCAGGGCCGTCATGGACAGCGTCAGATTGCGTTTGGTGCCGTCCAGACGCTTGATATCCGCCGTCATGGATGCAATGTTGAGCTCTGTTTCCTGCGCCCGCTGCTTGATGTCGCCCACCCTGCCGAGCACGAGCTGCAGGTCCGTCTGTGCCGTCTGGATCCCCACCAGCGATGCGTCGTCGAGCACAAGAGACGCCTTCATTCCGTCCACGGCGTCTGCCAGCGCCGCCGAGTGGCTGGACAGCTGCACGGAAACAGCCTCGACAGCCGCAAGGGACGCTGGCTGGGCAAAGACGAGGTTGAGGTGCTCGAGCGGGTCATAGTGGGCTGCTGTCAGTGGTGGCGGGGCCTGCGCGTACGTACCGGCGTCCATTATGACGGGGGCAAAACAACAACCGCCACGTCCTGGTACTAGCGCGGTACCTGCGCAGCTCGGTGAAAGTGGAAAGAGCCGCCGCGGCACGGATTACATAATCTATTGCTTTGTCAGCCTGCTCCAGACACACGTGACGACCCCGGGCGGCCGGCGAGCAACAATGAACGTTCCGAGCACGCTACGACCGGGCGCGGGCCGGGAAATGGGCCCAGGGCCCGGCGAGGGGCGCCGGCGGGAGGCGGGGGACGAGCCGTGCAGCGCGTACGCCGCGCCGTGGGCCATGTACGCCCTGGACTGGTGCAAATGGGAGAGTCCGGGCCGGTCGGCGGGCAAGGTGGCGGTGGGCAGCTACGTAGAGGACGGACACAACTGCATACAGGTGCTGGACGCACAGGCCGAGGGCGGGGGGCTGTCGTTCAAAAAGGTGGCCGAGGCAACTCACACATATCCCGTGACAAGATTGTTGTGGGAGCCTCCGTCGGCGCAACAGCAGGCGACGGACTTGCTGGCGACGTCTGGCGACCATTTGCGGCTGTGGTCGTTGCCGTCGGAGGCCGACGAGGGCGACGCGGCGAAGCTGACGCCGCTGGCACTGCTGTCCAACTCCAAAACGCCAGACCACACGGCGCCGCTGACGTCGCTGGACTGGAACGTGCTCTTGCGCAGCCTCATTATAACGTCGAGCATCGACACGACGTGCACGGTGTGGGACATCCCGACGCTGACGGCCAAGACGCAGCTGATTGCGCACGACAAGGAGGTCTACGACGTGCGGTTCTGTGCGCAGTCTGTGGATGCCTTTGTCAGCTGTGGCCAGGACGGGAGCGTGCGCATGTTTGACCTGCGTGCTCTCGAGCACTCCACCATCATCTACGAGCCGTCAGGGCCCACCGAGGAGCACGCGCCCCTGCTGCGCATTGCCGCATCGCCCCACGATGCCCACCTGCTGGCAACGTTTGCGCAGGACGCGCGGTCTGTGCGCATCCTCGACGCCCGCCAGCCAGGACAGGCCCTGCTGACGCTGGACGCCCACGAAGGCGCCGTCAACTGCGTCGAATGGTCGCCGTCGCGGCGCGGGACGCTGGCGACAGGCGCCGACGATTGCCAGGTGCTGCTCTGGGACCTGCTGGCGTCGGCCGGTGCCGCCGGCGCATCGAACGCGACGGGCTCTGCCGGCCAGACGCCAGCTCCCGTTCCGGTCGCGGCGTGGCAGGCAGACAGCGAGGTGGCCAACGTGGGATGGGTGCCGCGGCACAGCGAGCCAGGCGACTGGGTGGGGGTAGGGGCAGGCAAGACTCTTTACGGGGTGCGAATGTGAGGGATTACAGAATAGTAAATATAAGTATCTACAGCTCGCCGGCCTTGACAATGCGCAGCGTGTTGGTGTGGCCCATGCCGCCCTTCCAGCCCTGCACAACCACAACCGTGTCGCCCTTGGACAGCACATTCAGCTCCATGGCCTGCTCCATGCCCCAGGTGATGCGGCGGTCAACGTCCTCCTGCCAGTTGACCTTGGCAAAGTCCGGCTTGGACTCGGCAAAAAGGAAGGGATAGACACCCCGGTAGAGGTGGCTGTACCGAGACGCAGCCTCCTCGCGCGTGACCATGAAGATGGGGCACACGGGGCGGTACTTGGACAGTAGACGTGCCGAGTCGCCCGACGTCGACAGCACGACAATGCCGCCCGCGTTGAGGTCGAGGGACGCACGCACCGCAGCCATGGCACACGCCTCCATCGTGCTGGCAGGGCGCGGCGTCAGACGGGCCAGCTCCTCAAAGTGGCTGACGTAGGGGATGCTGTTTTCGGCCTGCAGACAGGCACCGTGCATCTCGCGGATGGCCTCGTTGGGATAGTCTCCCTTGGCCGTCTCGCCCGAAAGCATGACGCAGTCGGCGCCGTCCGTGACGGCGTTGCCAACGTCGCTGATCTCGGCCCGCGTGGGACGGGGGTTCTTGATCATGGACTCGAGCATCTGCGTGGCGCAAATGACGGGCTTGCCAGCAATGTTGCACATGGCAATCATCTTTTTCTGGGCGGCAAACACCTCGGCCGCGGGGATCTCAATGCCAAGGTCGCCACGGGCCACCATGACGCCGTCGGTCTCGGCCAGAATGTCGGCAAAGTTGTTGAGGCCCTGGCGGTTCTCGATCTTGGCAATGATTTGGATGTGCTTTCCGTCGTCGCCGAGGACGCTGCGGATGTCGCGGATGTCCTGGCCCTTGCGGATAAACGAGGCAAACACCATGTCGACCCTGTTGGCAACGCCAAACCGCAGGTCGGCCTTGTCCTTTTCGGACAGCGCAGGCAAGTCCACGTCGGTGTCGGGCAGATTGACGCCCTTGCGGGACGAGATGAAGCCGTTGTTGCGGGCGCGCACGCGGATGGTGGCGCTGTCAACGACCTCGAGCACCACAAAGGCGAGAACACCGTCGTCAACAAAGATGACGCTGTCCTTTTTGACGACTTTTGTAATGTTCTTGTAGTCGACAAACATGCGCTCGCTGGTGCTCGCCGCCGCGTACTTGTCGTCCGTGGTAATGGCAAGCTCGGCGCCGGCCTTGATGGGGTAGTCCTTGTCGCCAACGGTGGCACCCGTGCGGATCTCCGGGCCCTTTGTGTCGAGGGCAATGGCCACTTGGCGGCCTTCCTGGATCTTCTGGGCCTCGCGGGTGTTGTCAATGACCGACTGGTGGTACTCGTGGGAGCCGTGGGAAAAGTTCATGCGCACGACATTGAGCCCGCTCTTGCGCAGCTTGTTGATGGCCTCGACGGAGTTCGTTTTGGGGCCGATGGTGCAAATAATGGACGTGCGGCGGTAGTTTTTCTCGGGGGAGTCGTCCGTCTTGAGACTGGCCAGCCAGTTGATGTGGCCGCCGAAGGAGAGGTGGTCGAGGGCGTTGGCGACCATGGTGGCTTGCTTCTGTCGAGTGTCGTGGAGGGGCTCAGCTCGGGGGTCAGGGTTTTGTGGCCACCCCGCCATGTTAGTAAGCGTGGTTAGTAATGGTATCATGGCACTGTGATTAGTAATTGTCCTGCCAACGGTCTTAGTAAGCCACGTGCACGAACGCGCTGGGCAGCCGTTCGAAATCCAAAAACGACAAACTGCCATGCCGTATTCGTCCGAGTCGGAAGAGCGCTTCGAGGCCCGTGCTGGCGTGTCCGACGAGGACACCAAGGCGCGCAGCTCGAGCCCCGAGAGCGTGCACAGCGTGCGCAGCGGAAGCGCCAAAAATGACGACGTCAAAACGGAAGAAGAGCCCAAGAAACGCGGCCGAGACGCCGATGCAGGCGCCGGAGACGGCGATGAGGAAGAAGACGAAGACGAGGACGACGAAGACGACGACGACGACGACGACGACGAGGAAGACGAGGAAGACGTGCCGGTATGTCCCTTTTCAAGTTTGCGCCGTGAACGCCCATTGACCAGCAGCGACACCGCCGGAAACGCGCCAAGCGCGACCAGCGCGCCGCCCTCTTCGACATGGAGGCCGAGGTCGACGACGAGGACGAGGCCGAGGACAACGACGAAGACGGAGAGGAAATCCGCGACTTTATTGACAATGCGCAAAACGACGACGACGACGACGAGGGCAGCGTCCGCATTGACGACGGCCGCCACCGCGATCTGGACCGACGGCGCGAGCTCGAGCAGAGCCTGGACGCCGAGAAACAGGCCGAGATCCTGCGGCAGCGCTACAGCAAGTACACAAAACGCTCGGGGCTCGTCGGCGCCAACGAAGTCGTGCCACGCCGGCTGCTGCTGCCGTCCGTCGACGACCCGTCCATCTGGGCCGTGCGCTGTCGCGAGGGCAAGGAGCGGGAGGTCGTCTTCGCCGTCCTGAAGCGCGTCGAGGAGCGGCGTGGCACCCGGGACCAGCTGGCCATTTCGTCCATTTTTGAGCGTGGCGGCCCACAGTCTGTCATGAAGGGCTACGTCTACGTCGAGGCCCGCCGCCAGGCTGACGTCCTCAGCGCCCTCGACGACATCCTCAACGTCTATCCCCATTCCAAAATGGTCCTCGTCGAGATCCGCGATATGCCGGATCTTTTGCGCATTGCCCAGACCACGCCGCTCGAGCCTGGTGCGTGGGTGCGTCTGCGAAAGATGCACCGCTACAATGGAGACCTCGCCCAGGTGCTGGAGGTCACGGAGAACGGGCTGGAAGCCCGCATCAAGCTCATTCCCCGGCTCGAATACTCCAAAGAGACCAAAGACACACGCATCCACCGTGCCAAGCCAGCCAAGCCCCCCCAGCGTCTCTTTAGCGAGGCCGAGGCACGCAAGCACGGCCGCAATGTCGTGGCCCAGAGCCAGCCCAACACGTTCATCTTTGGCAGCGACGTCTTTGAAAACGGCTTCCTCATCAAAGAAGTCAAGCTGCTGCAGCTCGAAGTCCAAGACGTCCACCCCTCCCTCGAAGAAGTCACCCGCTTCACCCTCGGTGGCGACGACGCCGGCGAGAACCTGGACCTCAAGGCTCTGGCGGCATCGCTAAAAGACTCCCACGCCACCATTGTCTACGTCCCGGGCGATGTCGTTGAGGTCTTTGAGGGCGAGCAAACCGGTGTCGTGGGCCGTATCTCCAAGATTTCTGGCGACATTGCCACCCTCACGCCCCTTGGCGCTACCTCTGCCCAGCCCATCGAGGCCCCCATCAAGGCCCTGCGCAAGCGTTTCCGCATTGGCGACCACGTACGCGTCGTCGGCGGTCGTTTCAAGGACGAGATGGGCATGGTCGTCCAGATTGACAACGACCGTGTCACTTTGCTCGCCGACCAGAGCCACAACGAAGTCACCGTCTTCAGTCGCGACCTGCGAGAGGCCAGCGACGTCAGCGGGGCCTCTGCTCTTGGCCAGTACGCCCTCCTTGACCTCGTCCAGCTCGATGTTTCCACAGTCGGCTGTGTCGTGCGTGTCGACCGCGAAACCCTCGTTGCCCTTGACCAAAACGGCGACACCCGAACTCTGCTGCCCTCCCAAATCAGCAACCGTCTGCCCAAAAACAGAAATGCCACCGCGGCAGACCGCAACGGTGCCGAGATTCGTCTTGACACCGTGGTCAAGGAGTATGCCGGCCAGGCCCGTAGTGGCCGTGCCATCCACATCCACCGCTCGTACATCTTTGTCCACACCACCGAGACCACTGAGAACTCGGGCGTGTTTGTTGCCCGTGCCAGCCAGCTCGTCAGCAGCGTTGGCCGCATGGGGCCTGCCATGGCCGGTCCTGATCTCGGCGCCATGAACCCTGCCCTCAAAGCCAACCAGGGTCGCCAGGCCCCTCCGCCGCCCCAGCGCATTGGCCGTGACCGTGCCATTGGCCAGACCGTCACCGTGCGTCGTGGTGTCTACAAGGGCCTGCTGGGCATCGTCAAGGACACAACCGAGGAGATGGCCCGGGTGGAGCTGCATACAAAGAGCAAGGTCATCACCGTCAAGAAGATGGACTTGACCTTCAAGGACAAGCAGACGGGCCGCACCATTGACATTTACGACGCTCGTGGCGGGTCCATGGCTGCGTCTCGTGGTGCCCGTACGCCTGCCGTGCGTGGTGGCGCGACGCCTGCATGGCAGGGCCACCGCACCCCTGCTCTGGGCGACCGCACGCCGGCATGGGGCACATCCCGTGGTTCACACACGCCTGCGTGGTCACAGACGGCTTCTGCGCGGACGCCTGCCTGGAATGCCGGCAGCCGAACGGCCAATCCGTACGACGGCAGTCGGACAGCGTACGGTGGTGCTACAGCATATGGCGGCCGAACTCCAGCGTGGAACAGTGGCAGCAAGACGCCAGCCTGGTCGTCGGACGGATGGGGTGGGCGGACGCCTGCTGCAGCGCCACTGGACGCGCCGACGCCGGGCATAGCAGCGCCTACACCAGGGGCTGCAGCTGGTGCGCCGACGCCTGGGGCCTGGCAAGGTGGCTGGGACTCGGCACCGACACCGGCAGCAGCTGCAGCGGCGGCGGCGGCAGCGGTCGCACCAACACCAGCGGCATATTATGGCGCACCGACGCCGGCAGCGTATGCTGAGACGCCGGGGGGGCCTCGATATGAGGATTGAGATGTGTACTATTATATGGAAGAATTCATTTTGGATGAAAAGCGAGAATAAAAAAGCAGTCGAAAGAAATATGCAAAGTAGATGGATGCTATGCGCGGCGTGTATTGTGGGCTCCGTTGACATGTTCAAAGACAAGCTCCCGAATATGGGGTGAAGAGCCTTGCAAAAAGCTTAAGAGGAGCCTCTGTCCATTGTTGTGCAATTTGATACCAGTCAAAGCAAAAGCCTTGAGAAAGGGAAACACTGGGCTGGTCTTGGCATCGGACATGAGCTCTTCAAAGAAATAGTCGGCGTCTCCAGGCCACAAGAAAGAGAGGCTGAATGTCTGTAGTTGCGAGCAGCCCTTCATCGCAATGCCAAGATGTCTATTGCCTCTTCCGTCATGTCCGCGTTGCCCAAGCTAAAGTCCTGAAGTAGGGGGAATGCAGCATCGTTTGCACCACCCGGTAGCATGCCATGGAAAAGCCCGTCCGTTTTGCCTACTAGTGTGCGCATCTTGATCGACTTGATCTGGCTACAGGTCTTGAGAATTTGTCCAAAATTCCTCCATCCCTTCTCTGTCATTTCAACATTGCAAAAATTCACATCCTCGAGGTCTAGATACATGGCATAGGACGAAACCAACTCATTCGTATGCTCATCACTAATGTCCATTTTTTTAGGCAGAGGCATTTCAAGGAAGAAAGATTGGGCCACTGTCCATGGCATCAAAAAACGAGTCCGTCTCGCCATGGGTATTAGACAAAATGAGACGTTTTAGTCCACAAAAGTTTTGTATAGCCTTTCCACATTCTAGCCATGTCCTCTTCTTGCCATCGGCGTGATAAAGCTCCAACGTCTTGAGGGATGACATAGCGTTTCCCTCTTCTGTCTTGGTGGACTGTAGCCCCACAAACAGTTCAAAGGAAATATCGTCAAAATCTATTAGCTGCATTCTCCTCAGACCTTCAAGCCCTTTAATGGTCTTCCCTAGCTCTTCATAACCATCATATCTATGCCAAAGGAGTGCCATTTCTAGTTCCAGCAGATTTGGGTTCGCTTTTAAAATGGGTATCAGATGTACGGGTGGGAGACGGGATACATGCCGCTTTGCCAAGCTTGGGCAATATTCGATAATTGTTTTTGTAGTGCTTGTTAGACTTGCTTTGTACCCCTCCAGTCGGAGGGTTTTGATTTTTTTTATTTTTTTTATGCTGCTGAAGCAGTTTTTTTACAAATGGCTCCCATCTACCGTTATAATCATGAATGTCCCGAAGATCAAGTGCCTCGAGATTGGTGATGGCATCGATTGTACGGTAAATTGTTTTATGTGATGATTCATTGGTTGTCATTTGGATACGAAGACTCAATTCTTTGAAAAAGGAGCCAAGCTTGGTGCGCATATACGGCCGTTTAAAATAGTATTCATAGTCAATAATTAGTTCTTCTTGTACTCGCGAGCCCTTGAAAAGCTCCGATATCTAGCAGTGAACAAATCATTGGGCATTACTATATGTATTGACTTGAGGTATGGGACCCGCCCTACCTCAGTTTTCGGTTAGTGGATCTGATGGTATGGATCGGTTAGATGCATGGGTCCTACTCATGTATCAGGTGATATCCTCGGATGGTATTTAGGGCCATGGATCTTTTAGTTTAGAGAACACACACACTTTTCCTTTCATTTTCAGCCTCCCTAGGTCCGGCACCTGGGGAGGCGCCTCTCGGCAGGTACGCTCTGCACAGTCTCTCGTGACAACAGAGGCCTTGTTCTCACTCACTGGGCTCGTCGCCAGTGACGGGCATCTCCTCTCTCGCGCATCTTAGGTGTCCGGCCATTCCCATCTCTTTCTTTCTCTTTGACCGGTGACGCCGGTCTGTCTCTAGAGTTGTGGGTTTAGTGTTGGTCTTTGTTGTCTCTGTCCCGTGCGATGCCCGGTGCATGCACGTGACCGTGAGGAGCTTTATGTCCCCTCAGTATTTAGACCACTTCGCACTTCCAGCCCCACAGACCTCTCAAAACGAGAAAGAAAAGGAATACTACTTTAAGAGATGATATAAGGAGAGGTTAGGTTACTTTGTATTTAATGTTAATGTTATAAAAATTTTGAGTTGCCGACACAGAAGCAGTCCATTTTGAAGGGGGCTTCTCCAACTTTTAATACAATATTTCAGTGTTCGAAAAGAGGGCCCTGGTCCAAAAGGGGGGTGTACACGCTATTTCAGTGTCCCACTTCAGGGGCTTGATCCAGAAGCAGGGTAGGTAGCTTATTATGTAAGTGCAATACGATCGTTTCAACGAGGTCACACTTCGTTGAAGTGCCTAGGCCTTAGGGTACCTACTTATGTACCTACTTTGTGCCTAGCTAGGTACATAGACGGGTACAAACGACATCTGATGTATCATGATCTTTTTTTGCATTTCGACGAAGTCTATGACGAAATGGCGGACGCGGTTTCCCGAAAAATATATGGCATGGTATAAAGCACGCGCCGAGAACACAAATTAGGCAGGAGACACTGTACCCTCAATGAGCGCTCAAAAGAAGTATAAACTTGTCGCAACTACCCCAAGAAAAAGCACATCCAGACCCTGACGGGAGCACACCAGTTGCTGGAGTTCAGCCCTCATCGTTACTCTCCACAGCGAATATGGCAAAAAGAAAGACAAAACCAGCATCATCTTTTTTTTCAGAATTTGCAAATACAAATACCACAGCAAATAGATTTATTGGAAATCGACGGCCCGTTTTTGGTAGTTTCGGGAACCCGACAGTGCCACAAAATGTCTATATTAGAGCCGAAGGTGTGGATAGCACTGCAAATGGGGCGTCTGAAAAGTGAGTTTTTTTACTTTGTATGTGCAAGAATACTAACAGAACAAGACAGAATGAACTAGAAAAAGAGCCAGTAGCAGAGACAAGCGATAGCATTGCTGTGTCGTTTGCAAGGGACAGCGGGGAGATTGAGGAGAAAGCGCCCAAGATGAGCCAAAGGACGACTGGTGCTGAAAAAGAACCTGACATTTCGGCAGTAGAAGTGCAAGAACCGCCGATTGGGCTAGTGTCCTTCAGGACGGTTACAGATGCGAGCTTAGATCTAAATGACGACACGAATTCCGTGGAAAACGGAAGGACAGAGGCCAATTCTAGGACGGCAGTAAGGGAGCTATTTGTGGTGCCTGGGAGGATACCGGTGAATGACGTAGAAAAGAACGCCGGAAATGACATTGGAGTGCCCGTACAGGGCAATGGCATTGCTGTGTCTAGCACAGGGAGTAAAAGTACAAACAACGCACGAGATTTGCAAGCGACAGGAGCCCATAAGGCTGAAAAAACGTTTGTGCATGTGCAATCGAAGGCCGTGTTTCTGCCGAAGTTTGCTGATTATATTCCAAATCTGCACCATGAAACGAATATAATAATGGAGATGTCCATTCAAAGCTTGGATACTGACAAGCCCCGGATTTTCCTTATAAAAAAGGCCTGCTTACAGGAAGACGTCAACTTTCTCATTTTGCACCAGATCTATTGCACGTGGTCCCTTCCCCATGCCAATTTTGAGCACTTTTTGGGATTGCCAAACGAAGTCATTGATAGGACTTTTTCGGCCATGGAGAACATTTTGAAGCCCAACGAATGCCTAAGCCCAGCTCTGCTCAAATGGTTTACATTGTTTCCCCATCCCTTGGGGGATATGATTTCACCCAAGAGCCCATTTTTGAGCACCTACGTTGAGCATCTTAGCAGCTTCATACGCGCCTTTGAGGAGGCTTGCAGACATCTCTTTTACGCTGTACGGGCCCGCAACTATCCGCTCCTGCTCGATGAAATGGTGGGCATTATGAAATGCCAGTCTGTGATTCTACAGGAGATTCTATTTATATCGTCAAGGCGTCATTTGGGCATTGAAGAGGGCATTCACGCCAATGGCATGTTGACACTCTTCAAAAAGGAGCAACGAAGTGGACGGCTAAAAGACGGCATGTTTCGTATCCCAGAATATGCATCAGCGGCTGATCGGGACCAGAAGAATGAGGCTATTATCCAGAGTTACAAAAAGATCTACGTCGGTTATCAACGAACATCCCCGCATAATCAGGCACAGTTTCAACAATCTGTGCCATTCACCCAGATTGAGACACCAACACAAAGAGCGAGTATATCGCGGGCATCAGTAGCCTCTCCCGCCACCCAATCGCAGCCACAGATGGGGCCTGTTTCTTTGCCCAATCAAATGGCGAGGGCTGATGTGTCTAGAAATATAACGCTAAACACTGTGGTGCCTTCCAATGGACATCCTCAGGCATCTCCACGTGGCAGCCGACGCTCCTCATTGATCACATCGCCGTACGCTTTGTCGCCACGAGCAGATCATCCATTGGCGATGCAATCTATGCAAAGTATGCAGGCCATTCAGGCTGCACCACAGGTACGGTTCTCACATCCTGGGCAGATGGCGCAACAAGGGCAGTCACAAGGTGGGTATCGGCAGGTGAATGGCCAAGTATTTTCGCCTGTGCGCATGGTTCCGTCAACGCATCGAGGTTTGGTGCATCCAGTGACCCAGGAAGGCCATTTCCCTAACACAGCTGCATTGAATAATGAGCAGCGTCTAGCGATGTCGCGTCCAGGTATGCTTGTAGGCAATGGTGTATCTATAGCGACGGCACGAACAGCACAGGGCCTAGTGCATTTGCCTCAACGCTCGCCGGAAGCATGGGCACAGGTACAGCAAGTACAATTACAAAATGCGGGTTTCCCGCAAGCAACGGCAGTGCCCCCATCGCAAATGGATGAAGAAGCCGCGCTTATCCAGGAACAAGAGAAGCAAATGTCCATAATGATGGATAGACACCAAAAGGAAAGGCTTTATCTTCTGCAGTTTCGGAGTCAGCAAGCCATGGCACGGGGTTCTTCACAGACACCACAGCCACAATCACTACCACCGCCCCCCGAGTGGCCAAATCAGCCGCCTATGCAGCAAGCCTTCCATGTACAGAGGCATCAACAGCCTATGCAATTGATGGCACATGGACAGGCCCATTCGTACCATGAATCGCTCCGGCAGCATCAAGCCCAGGCACAAGCTCAGCATCAAGCCCAGGCACAAGCTCAGCATCAAGCCCAGGCACAAGCTCAGCATCAAGCCCAGGCACAAGCTCAGTATCAAGCTCAGCATCAAGCTCAGCATAAAGCCCAGGCACAAGCCCAGGCACAAGCTCAGTATCAAGCTCAGCATCAAGCTCAGCATAAAGCCCAGGCACAAGCTCCAGCTCAAGCTCAAGCCCGGGTACAAGCTGAGCATCAAGTTCAAGTTCAGGCACAAGCTCATGCCCATGCCCAGACACAGACTCGATCTGAAGTACAGTCTGTGTCTCTGCATCGGCGGCAGGCGTCACAGCCACAACTATCGCCATCGCCATTAGCCCCATCACAGGCCCAGATGCAAGTTAGACTAACAACACCTCTCCCGTCCATGAATAGTGCCATCTCTGTGCAAAGGACCCCACAACCGTCTCAGGCCGAGGCATCTCGGCCCCTCTCCGCCTCGGGGGAGGCTGCACGAGAACCGCAGCAAGGGGCTCGTCCTCCAGGTGCTCGGTTTAGTGTGGACAAAATACCAGAAGGCATGGATGCGCCTATTATTCCTCCCAAAGGAGTGGTCATTCCTCTTTCAGAATATCCACATAACCCTGGAGATCGGAGGTCTCTAACGATGTCTCTTGCACAGGCCTGCTCGTTTAGTCCCCAGCGTGTTGTTGTCGGGCGAAGGAATATGGAAGACATGAAGAGAAAGGTGGGGAAATACTACCAGTATGTGAAGAATTTAGCCATTGGGCCATTTTATGTGGCGCCATGCCTTCAACGTCATCAGCTACAGTTTCATGTTACCGATGAAGAGTTTGATTTGCTCTCCGTTACGGAGACGCCGTCGGGGCGTCTTTTGCCTGTGCAAAAGGTGTTTCCGTCGAGTTTGCAATTTCAATTCCGGGCGTGCCGTGCGCTTCGGTCATCGATGGAGGAGACAAACTGGGCTGTGACGGAGACATCGTGGCCGATGAACATTTTTGCTTTTATCAATGGGCAGAGCCTCACGTTTCGGCGCAAGACGCACAACGGCAAGGACCTGCCGGTAGAGTTGACGCCGCATATTTGTAAAGGGAATAACTTGTTGGATGTTGTGATTTCCGAGACGCGAGATGGGTCTTCCGGTAGAGGCTATTTCCTTGGCGTGGATGTTATCGAGGTGATGGACCATGAGACGCTGTGGAAAGCCATCATGGCCAGCCCAGAGCCAGTGTCGGAGACGGCAGATAAGATCCGCAAGAGACTGGCGAGGTCGAATGAGGACGAGGACTTTATGATTGCGCAAAAAGATTTGTCGATTGACTTGGCGGATCCGTTTAGTGCCATTGTTTTTACGGTTCCGGTACGGGGCGAAAAGTGCCAGCATCTTGAGTGTTTTGACCTGGCGAACTGGCTGACGACGCGGCACCGAAGACCAGTGCAGACGACGTGTCAGCACAGGGTGGCGTGTTCGTGTCCTCGGTCGAGTGACTTGTCTATGCATGACAAATGGAGATGCCCCATTTGTGGCCTCGATGCACGGCCCTTGCACTTGAAGGTGAATGCATTCTTGCAGGGGGTGCGTGCGGATTTGGAGAAGAAGGGGGTTCTCGGGCAGTGCAAATCGATATTGGTCGCTCAGGATGCGTCGTGGACGCCGGTGATTAACAGTGATGGTGAAGAGAGTGTAGAGGAGGAAGGGGAGGTGGTGGTGGAGAAGAAAAGGATGCAGAGGAAGAGCAAGAAGAGGGTGGCGCAGGGGCAGGGGGGACGGCCCAAGAGGAGGCCGATGGAGGTACCTGGGACGTCTGATCAGCCGATTGAGCTGGATTAAGGAAGAAGAGCATTTTATTTTGGTTAACTTTTTTAGGTATCTAGCTTTTTTTTTCTTTTATTCTTTTGTTCTTTCGTTCTTCTTTTGGTGGGGGTAAAAGCAAAAGGGGTAGAAAAGGGATGCATTGGAATTATATATACTTTTTTTGGAAGAGTCATGTATGAGGTGAGCCGTAGAGGATTTCGTATAGAGCCTGATCGTAGGAAGGAGGGGGGTCGATGTAAAATTCGTCGGTTTCCTCAAAGGGAAAGGAACCGAGCGTAAAGGGAAGATGGGACGCCGTCATGTGCCGAAGGGGACGGACTACGGACTCGGAGATGCTGCGTGTAGCGAGGGAGAGTGTGCTTTGGAGGGCGCGAGAATGGAGAGGGCCGATGCTTTGGTGGCGGGTTTGATCGGGACGCGTACGTCTGCGCTGGCGTAAAAGGGAAAGAGGGGCAAAGGGGGTCGCGACGGAAAGATGATGGTGGTGGTGAGGGGGGCAGTCTTCGTGGTGAAGAGGTTGGGTCGGTTGGATGCCGTTGAAGACGCTGATTTGGTCAAGGAACATGGGGTGCCAGATTTCGATGGGATGGGTGGGAGGTACGAGGGATTTGAGGAACTTGATGGTCCTTGAGCCGTCATCTGGGCCGGCCCAGGCGAGTTTGACCATGACGGCGAGGTAGTAGGCACGCTGGACGGAGCAGGACTGGAAGCCCTCGAGAACGTCTTCTGGGAGGGTGAGGTGGGCCCATGAGGCTGAGTCGAGTTCTGATTCAAAGCCATGGGGTGCCGTGGCAGGGCAAACCTCGACGTTCAGATGGTCGAGGGAGAGGAGGGTCCACGAGTAGTTGCGGGCACGGGCAATGTCACGACAGCGGATGGTGGTGGTGCCGGCCAGACGGACCTCGATGGACGTCATAAAGACACGGCCACGGCCGTCTCCTCGTTTCTGGGCAATAATGCGTAGGGGGATGGGCTGTCCAGGCCGGAGGATGGCTGGGTGGGACAGGAGAGTGCCGAGCACGACGAGGGGCGCTGCGGAGGAGCTGCGCAGGAGGCTCCGTTTCCGTGGCGTGTCAAAGGAGAACTTGCGGTAGTCACAGACGAGGGTTCTGGGGGTGGTAGGGATAGTGGGCTCCATGGGACGAAAGGGGAACGTCCGCTTGCACGTCAAATCGCCTCGAGGACAGCCAGGACGCTCCACGACGGCCGTGATAAAGTAGGCAATCTCTGTCGACTCGACGCCCTGCTCGTAGTTTGTACAGCTCGGGGGCAGAACGCCTAGGGAGTGCTGCAGACGGGCATCGACATGGTCATGGGGCTCGGCATCGCTAGGCACTTGCGGCCTGGGCAGATCGGTGCAGGAACTCCCGCGGGGCAGCACAAAGGAGAAGGGGAACGTGTGCACGCCAATGGTCAGGGGTGCTGCATCAGGAATGACATTTTCTTGGTACAGGAGAATGTGCTTCTCGTGCATGGTCATGCCAAGGGACGGCGCTGACGCAGAGGGTGGCTGCTGCTGTTGCTGGGCTTCGCGGCCCGCGAGGATCTTGCCGCGGTATGTCCAGCCGTTTCTCTTGCCCACGGGCGGTAGCGTGAGGGACGTCTTGGCCTCACCATGCAGCGAAATGGTCATCTTGCCAATGGGCTCCCTCTCGAGGAGGGTCACAATGATGAAGCCACTAACGGTGTCATAGTTTGTGAAATAGTCTGGTTCTTGCTGGAGATGGATCTTGACAGACATCTTTGCCCTCTGGCAGTCTTTTTCTGGCTCATCTGACAATTGGGCAGCTTTATGGCCTGCAAACACGCCGTCTTTGTGAAACGTTTGCCGCCATAGGACTTATTCAATATATAGTAAAACTAGGGTAGTCGCTATTGGAACTCGAGGGTAAGCTAGTCTATTGTCGTCTGGATGGTCACCTCCCAGCGCAGGCTCGTTCCGCGGCCGTAGCCCTCACCAAGACGGCTCTGGACAATCCGGGCGATCCGGGTGCGTATCTGGCGCAGCCCGGAGTCGTGGTCGTCCTTGCATTTCACAGAAATACGCAGATTGGCCATGCCGAGGCCGTAGTGGACCTGCCAGAACTGGGCATTGTCGACACGCACAACCTGTGGCTCGGCAGCAATTTCTTCGAGGACTGAGGCCACCGATGCTGTGCCGGCACCATTGGCATCAGCACGGCCGCTGTAGGACATGAGGAGCATGCGTCCCTGGGCCACGGCCAGTCGGGCGCCGAGGAAGAGCATGCAGACGGCAATGGAGGAACAGAGGAGACGGTCGAGCCATGGGGGGACGCCCGTCATGACCAGGGGCGCAAGGAGGAGCGAGACGGACACGGCCATGGTGAGGGAATGGAAAGGGTTGGCCAAAAGAGACGCCAGCAAGGGAGTTTTGCTGGCGAGCATAAGGGGGGCTGTGGCTATGGCCATGGCAAAGCCAAAGGTGCCCTTGGAGGAAGAGTACGTGGGCACGTCGTAGAGAAGCATGAGGGCATGACGGATACGGTTGTGGTTGCCGAGGCCATGGGCACTGATGAGCGTGCAGACAAGGGCAGCCAGGACAGATCCGTCCAGAGCATGGCGAGAAGGGACATCACAATGGTCCTCTGGGAAGGGAGAAGCCGTGTTTTCGACGGTGGGATGGTCGTGCTCGAGCCAGTCCTTGGCACAGTGGCTCACGAGGTCAAATCCTCCAAAGACGAGGAAAACGCACATGGCAAAGCCCGCAAGGACCTCGGCACGTCTCAGACCAAAGGGGTGCCGGATCGTTGATCTTCGCCACACTTCAAAGTTGCCAATGACGTCGACGGCCACGCAGATGGCAGCAGAGCCCACGTCGAAGAAGACGAGGTGGGAGAGGGCCGTGGTGGCCAGTCCGCCCGCCGAGGCAAAGACAAAGGCAGCCACAGCAGCATGGCAAAGACACCACGCCAGCCGGGCACGCTGGCCTCTGTGCATGCTCCGCCAGGCCTCGTGGAGCGTGGGCACGGGCAGCGAAGCCGGCAGCACCGGCGGGACCCGTGGAGGCGGCGTCTGGAAGACCTGGTGCTGTGCCGAAATGCTGCTGTGCTTGTAGCGGTGTCCACGACGCATGCCAACGCCCGAGCGGACGGGCGTTGTGGCAATGAACTGCGTCTGGAAATTGAACGGGCTAGACGCCTCTGAGCCGCTGCCGTCAGAAGCCCGTCCCGGCGACGCGTCAGAGGCCGGCGACGGCACAAAACCAACGCTGTGCCGCTTCGAATGGCGTCCCAAAGTGGCGCTTTGACTTGAGTAATTGGGCGTCAAAAGGCCGTTTGCAGCCACCGATGACGTTGACACGGGTCTTTGTCTCCGCGGACGTCTCCCAGAGTCTTCCTCGGCAAGGAGTCGCGGCGAGGGGCTGGGAAACCCCTCCGAAACTACCCCAGACGACGCCGAATGCGTCCAATTTCCCGTCTCCGGACGGCCCTCCACGCAGAACGTGTCAATGGTAAGCCCTCCGCCGTCTTCCGCAGCCACTGGGCCATCTTCCTCGCTGGGATTCGCTCTTCTCGCGGGAAGAGCGTCCATTTTGTTGCTGTCGCCCCCTTTTTCCGTCCCCTGTACTCGGGCGTACCACTTGATGTACCGCCACGGCTGTGAGGCATTGCATCGAGTGGTACGCTGATCGTGACGTACCCTGGCTTGTACCTAAAGGCAAGCAGTGTGAGCAGATTGACTGCAGCGCGATTGCGAAGCTCTGGAGAAGGCCGAGAAGGACAGCGAATGGCTGCGATGTCGGGGGGACTCGTGCAGGCCGACGTGGCGAGTATGCGCGTCGACTGCGACAGAGAAAAGGACAAAACACGGCCCCGAAAAGACTCTTTGCGCAAAGTTGCCATGTACGGACGCCGCGCCAAAGGCCAGACAGACTTGCCGGGCGTAGGAATGGCGCTGGGAGCGGCAGGGCTGGGCATTACCAACATGAAGCTGGCCACCAGGCGAGACAAGGACGGTGCAGACGTATCGCTGGCACGGCGCCGCGGCATTCATCCAGCGGCTCTGACGGGCCCTTTTCACCAGCCACGCCCGCTGCAGGCGCAGCAGCCGGTTGAGGGCCGTCTGGCTGGCGTGGCAGCTGCTCTGGAGCGGGCAGCGCCGGCCGGGGCCATGGTGGAGCCGTGGGAGGACTGGGACTATGGCGAGACGGTGTGGTGGGGGTGGTTTGTGCTGGTGGCGACGTGGCTTGTCTTTGTCGTTGGCATGGGCTCGTGTTTCGGTGTCTGGAGCTGGGCCTGGGACGTGGGGACGACGCCGTATGCCCCACCAGAGCTGGAAGACGACCCCACGCTGCCGATTACCGGGTACTACCCCCCCTTGCTTATTTTGACGGGTGTGATGGCGTGGGTCTGGGTGTTTGTGGCGTGGATGGGCATGAAGTATTTCCGGCATGCCAAGATCTCTGGCGAGTAATCCATCGAGCATATTCCCTACGGCAAATGGAGCCAATGGAGCCAATGAGGAAATGCAACAGGCAGCATAATATGTCGCCTGTGCTATGGAATAACATGGGAGATTAGGCCTAGGATTCTACTGGCCAATCTCTTTTTTATTACGACTGGCTATCTGCATTGGGGCAGTAAAAGCACGGCTTACTTGTATCAAAGGCAGGTATGGACCAACTGTCCTAGTAGGCTAGACATAAGCAGAAAAGCCTTTCTGTGTGACGTCGATGGTGAGAATATGAGGATTGCTCGACTTAAAAAGATCCCCATGTCTTTACACTGAGAAGGCACATTTCATTTTATACTTACCTACCTACCTACACAATATGCCCCGTTCAAAGAGTCCCGAAGGGTCCCATCATCATTTAAAGCACTTAAAAGAGGCCATCCACCATAGAAGCCATGACGAAGAGCAGAAACGAAAAGAAGCCGAGATTTCAGCAAGAAGAAAAAAGGCTCATTCGTTTTTGCAGCTCTTGGGGAACAATCCCGAAAACATTTCTAGTAGTATAACAAAAACTGAAGAATTAGTAAAGGCACTCCAACAAAACCCCGACTTGCGCCCTGAAGACCGGTCCTACCTGAGCCTGTCGTACGTTTACAGTCTCACGGATGAAGGCTTTACCAGAGCGACAGCAGGAATGACCAACCTTCTCGTCTTGTTCATCTACCCCAAGATGAATATTACTTTGACAGCCGTCTTAAAACTTATTTTGAAAAACAGAAACCTCGTCTTTATTGATATTTCCGGGTGCAAGGACGGATACAAAACAGACATGCTGGATGAGATTGCTAATGCCTGCCCACACCTAGAGCACTTTGTTCACTACCAGTGTCCCTTCCCCCCCATCGAGATGGCACAATTTGTCAAGGGGTGCCCCAATCTAGCCTCTATTGGCTATCAGTATACTAGCACCTGCATATCTAAAGATGCTTTTAGCCTGGCAGAAGTCATGTACAAAAGCAAACTGCAGCAAATTTTTGTGTCCGGAACCGTTCTCACCAACGAATTCCTTCGCCTTCTTTTCCGTGGCACAAAAAAGAAGCCGAACGAGTCTCTCCGTGCTCTTAGTATTGGAGACCCCATGGGAAACGTTATGAATGACAACTTCCTCCCGGACATGAAGAACAATATCCCCAATCTAGAGATGCTTTCATTCTACCATTGCACTGGAATTAAAAACTACGATTTGCTTTTAAAAGTTTTGGAAACTTGCAAAAAATTAAGAGGACTTGCTGCTGATTTCTGCGATGGCCTACCTAATCCTGAAAATTTTCCAAAAGAGTACAGGTCAAGGGACCGCATTAGCACCGACAGACCTATATCGACCCAAGAGCCATTTACTAGGAGGAGCACTACCATTTATAACGACGTTGGTGACTATTAAGTGCATACTATGTAGGAGGTACCTTTGGTAGCGTGACGAATTGAGTTAGTAGTGCATAGAATGTTACCTATAGAAATAGACGTCATTCCCACGTGATCTGCAGATGGGATGAAACGCAGGATGTTGTCATTGTGCATTGCTTGTCAAACAGACATCGAGCCGAGAGACTGCCCGATTTCCAAGCGCTTTGACAAGAGTTGACAAGATGCTGCGGGTCCGTGCTCTGAGAAGGGCATACAGCCATGCGTCCCCTGCCAGAAAAGACTGCAAAAGATGGCAGAGCTCGCAACGGCCCAAGACGGCCATTTTCTTCCCTGGACAGGGCGTGCAAAAGGTCGGCATGCTGAGTCCGTGGCTGCAGGCCTTTCCCGTGACTGCCCGCGAAATCATTGGGGAAATCGACCACATTATGGGCTATAAACTGTCCCAAGTGATCCAAGACGGCCCGAGCAAAAGGCTGATGGCCACGCCCTTTGCACAGCCAGCCATCATGGCCACGTCCATCCTCATCCTGCGCATCCTGGAGCGCGAGTACGGATTCCGGGCAGCCGAGCAGGCGGACATCACGCTCGGACACTCCCTCGGCGAGTTTGCAGCGCTGGTGGCGGGTGGCTACTTGGCCTTTGCCGACAGTCTCTTTCTCGTGCAGACACGGGCCGAGACGATGAACAGGGCTACGCAGAGGGTGCGGGAGCAGCACGGCGGCGAATACGGCATGGTGGCGGTTGTGACGGAGCCGGAATATCTGGCGTCGCTGATTGCCACGATTGAAGGCATTTTGAAGGACGACGGCGCCACAACGCGGCCGTGCGACCAGGTGTCGCTTGCCAATATCAACAGCAAGAACCAGATTGTGCTGAGCGGCAGCATTGCGCGCATCCGCGACATTGTAGAGCAGCTGCGGCACTTTCTGGGCCACGACCCCCGGGCCGTGCGCCTCAACAGCGACAGTCCCTTTCACAGCCCCATTATGAAGCCTGCCGGCGACGAGCTGCGCCGGCTGCTTGATGGGAGCAGCCGCGTGCCGGGGAGGACAGACAGGCCCATGGTCACGTTCCCGGGGACGCTGCCATGCATCAGCAACGTGACGGCACGGCCGCTGACGAGTGCAGAGGAGCTCAAGGACGCCCTGTCGCGGCAGTCGCAAGAGACGGTGCGATGGTGGGACAGCATACGGTACGCAGATCAAGAGGAGCGGGTGCGGCGTTGGGTGGGTATTGGGCCAGGCAAGGTGGGTAGGAATCTGGTGGGCAAAGAAGTCGGCATGCGAGGCAAGGATCCCGTCAAGGGGGGTGGTGTGTGGGCGATTACAGACCCGCATGAGATTGAGGATGTCTTGCGGGGGCTCGAGGAGACGCGTTCCCTGGTAGAGGATGAATGAAGAAGCATTTTGGTTTGTAAAGAGTACATGAAGGAGAAAAGAAAAGAGAAAAGAAAAAAGATCACTGCTTCCAGTGCATGGCGTCTTCCAGCTTTCCATGCATGGACGACCGCATGAAGGCCTGCATGTCGGGAATGTCGCGGTCCATGTCGACCTCACCAGACGGCGGCGTGCAGCAGATGCGACGAGCCTCGACCAGGACAGCCTTCCACTCGTCCATGGTAAAGGCGCCGTCGCTCTCGGCCAGCACCAGCGACTGCTCCATCTGCGAAAACACAAACACATGCGTAGACCGCGCCGCCAGCACGTCGCGGGGCGTTGGATGTGACACGATGCGCGTGCCGGTCTTGGTCGGCACCACAGCAAGCGACGCTGCCGTTGCCGTCGTGCGCATGGGCAGCGACGCCGACAGCAGCGCCAGGACAGCGCTCTGCACGAGCGACGGTATGATGGACAGGTTCTACTCGTCAGCCAAGCACGCCTCCCTCTCCCCGCAGCAGCAGGACGCAACATACGGTCCCCGGCATATTGAGCCGCGTCTGTGCATAGTCGTTTTCCGGGACGCTCAACACCTGCAGGACCACCTGCACAAGACACCGAGGCAGCTCGTGCGTCAAGAGCAGCTCCCCCAGCGTCCTCTGCACCAGCGCCTCCAGGTACCGCTCGCCAGGACCGCCCACGCCAGCAGCCGGCCGTACCACCACGTCAATCACCGCTTCGTCGGCGTTTTCGTCGCGTCGTTGGGCCTCAATAGGGCCGTTTGCCGAGGCCATCACGGTGTAGCCCGCATATGTGTACGTCGTCGAGCCGTCTGCACGTGGCAGCGGGGCCAGCGTCGCCTGCGGATCTGCCGTGGCCATCGTCGTCTTCTCTCAAGCACCCGAAATAAAATTGCAGGATAAGACAGATAAGCCCTTCCATGACGTCATATCGCTGACTCATCCTGATTCTGCCGTGACGTCACCAGAGTATGCTTGCTCATTTTCATTGGTGGCAGGCAAGCAGGAACAATGGCAGCTCAAGACGGTTCTGTGGCCAAGACGACGGCTGCCACAGGCGTGATTCCGAATCTGCTCGCACGGCCGAGGCTGGTGAAGAAGAAGAATGGGCACGAACAGTCGCTGCCGGCCCCGGAAACGCCCGTTTTGCCCGCGCCAATGCTCGGAAACGGGCCATTTACGACGCCCAAACGACGAATCATGAGCCAAGACGACCTTGTCCTCTTTTCCACGTCAGCCACGGGTGACCTGGTGAAGGCATGGGTGTTTCGGCTGGCTGAGTCGGTTGCAGACACGCCTGCCGGCGTCTTTTCGGACGCGTTGAAGGCCGTTCGCGAGCCCCGTCCAGAAACCAGCTTCCAAAAGACAGACGACCAACGCCCCCTCTCGTCCGCTGTCAAGACGATGGTCGGGATCCTGGACGAGGCCGAGACGCTCGTCTCTGCGCATCCACCGGACGACGAAGGCGGTTCGCGTTTTGGAAACAAACGCTTCCAGGCCTTTGTCGATGCCACAGTCAGAGCATCGCCGTCTTGGCACCGGCGTCTCGGCATAGAAGACACTGCTTGTGCTGAAGAAGTAGGGACGTACCTCTCCGTGTCCTTTGGCAACCGGTCGCGGATCGACTATGGCAGTGGCCACGAGCTCCATTTTGTCGTCTGGCTGCTCGCCCTCTACCAAATAGGCCTCGTCGCCGAAGCAGACATGCCTGCTCTCGTCCTCGTCGTCTTCCGTCGCTACTTGGAGCTCATGCAGACGGTCCAAATGACATACTACCTCGAGCCAGCAGGCTCGCACGGCGTCTGGGGCCTCGACGACTACCAATTCCTGCCCTTTTTGTTCGGTGCCTCGCAGCTGCTGCACCACCGCTTCGTCACGCCAAGGGCCGTGCACCAGTCGCTCACGCTCGAGCAGTTTGGCAACGACTACCTCTACCTGGGCCAGGTACGCTTTGTCAAGAGCATCAAGGTGGCGTCGTCCAGCCTCGACGATGCGCCCGACAATAGCCTTCGCTGGCACAGCCCCATGCTCGACGACATTTCCACGGCCCGCACATGGCAAAGGGTCGAGGCGGGCATGCGGAGAATGTTTATCTGCGAAGTGCTCGGCAAACTGCCCGTCATGCAGCACTTTCTCTTTGGAAGCCTTGTCCCTGCGGCGCCGGGAATGTCTCCAGCACTGGAAGCCGATGACGAGCCCCAGGGGAAAGTGGACGTGTTTGAGGAGGACGGCGTGCGCCATATCCACACACAGAGCGGCTGGGGCGACTGCTGCGGCATTGCGGTGCCGAGCAGCTTTGGGGCTGCGGGGGAGATGCGAAAGAAGGGCGGCGGAGCCCTGCGTAGGATCCCATTTGATTGATTTTGGAATGCATTCATTTATTCATGTCATGGCTCTTTTTCTTCTTCTTCTTCTTTTGTCTCTTTTACCTCTTTTTGTCCCGTCCTTTTCCCGCCAAACCGCCCCCATTTCGACGTCTTGGATGCGGTAGCAGCCCCGTGTGCCTGATGGCCCCGGATCCGCGGCCGCATCGCCTCTACCTGTGGCAATTCACCCACGTGCACGTCCATAAACGTCGTCATCTTTTGCGAGAAGCCTTCTACGCCTGATTCGGCGAGCGTGGCGCGAATGGAAGCAAAGAATGTATTCATGACGTGGTGGTTATGGATCTGGAGGAGCGTAATGGCCAGCATTTCCTTGGCGTCTGTCAAATGGTGGACATAGGCCCGGATATGGCCCTGGCAGGCCTGGCACGTGCATCCCTTGCGCAGGGGATCCGTGGAGAACTTGTGCTCCTTCTGGGTAATGTCAATGGCTAGTGGCTGGCTCTCGCCAGCATCGTCCCAGTGGAAGACATACGCGAGGCCGTGCTCCGAAGCCGTGGCAATGTCGGACAGGAGGATCACGTCCACGCCTCGGGAAATCTGCCAGAGGATGTCCTGTGGCGTGCGCGCGGAATGGAGGGACAGACGGGGCAGAGACGACATTTCCGGATGGTGTGTTTCAATGTCTGGCAGGACATTCGCGTCATAGAGGGCCAGCCCGCTCACCTGCACGCCAGCGCCCCTCCCGCCGTCCATGTGCGCGTGCAGACGGTCCATGTAGTGCGTCTGCACGTCGTACGGCACGGGCAGAACAGGCGCAAAGAAACGCGTGTCTGTGGCCTCGACAGCCTCCAGCCAGTCGTCTGTGCGGTCTGTCATTCGCCGAGAGCGCTTTTCGGACAGCCCTGCGGCGCCCGCGTCCGTCCCGTAGGGCACGTCGGCCATGCCAATGGCCAGGTCAGGCGCCAGCAGACGCATGGCGTCGTTGTAGCCCTCCAGCGTCAGCTTTTCGACGCCTGTCGACGTGATCATTGTGACGAATCGCGGCCCGCTGCTGACGCCCGCAGCCATGGCTGGGTGTCGGCGGGGGCCCAGCAGCGAGATGCGCGTCTTGTCGAAGTTGGTAAAGCCATGCAGACGCGGGGACGGCAGCGGCGTCTCGAAAATGGCCGGCTGTCGCTCTTGCTGTGGCACCGTCTCGAGGACGGGTTGTATTAGTAACACAATTACCTAACCAAGGACAGAAACACACAGTCTTCGAGGGCAAAGTGGGCACCCGCGACCCCCGTTGATGCCACGTTGTCTGCTGTGATGTGAGGAAGGCACCCCCGCGACGTGCCTGCAAAAAAGGAAGGTGTCTCCACGGGCGTGCGTTGGGGTACCACAAGGTGGCCCAGTCGCGGGCACGTGTCGCCTGCCCATGCCTTGGCAATGCGGAAGAGGGGCATCGTCGTACCGCCGATGCGTCTCGAGGCGTGCAGCATCGCCCCATGCCGCCGTCCGGCACCCTCTGCAAGAGCCCACGTCACGTGTTTTTATGCAAGCATATTTCTACTTCTGAACCGTTTTGGGCTGTGCAACTGGGCGGGTGGAGATAGCCGGCTCTGATGCGTGTTTGAGCAACGCTGCGATGACGATTGGAGAGGCTGCTTTCTTTCGTTTCTTTTTTTCTTGTTTTTCTTTATTGTTCATTCATTCTTTTCCGGCTATTCCTTCGTTTTACTTGTGATAATAATTTATATAAAAAGGGGAAGCGATGGCTTCTTTTGACGGCGAAAGGGCCGTGGACTCGCCCGACCACGAGCAAGACGTGCCTCTTTTCCTCCGGGAAAACGCCACATCCAAGTGGATTCCCTACTCTGTGAGACGCTTCTGCCAGTCCGCCCTCGTCTGGTCAAGGGGACCTCCCAACCCCAGACCCCTTCGGATCCAGCCCGTGTTTCCCCAGCTCCAACAAGCACCGCATGTCTTTCTGCATCGCGTCGTGGATGCTGCGGCTGTGCACGCCAGCCGAAAGTTCGACTGGTCGCATGGCGACGCTGTCCGGAGGCTTCGTCGGGCACTGCTGGCTGCCTGGCTTGCCCTGTGGCTGCTCGTCTTTTCCTACGTCATGCGGGACAGTCTTCGGGTCGCCGAAGTGGCGGGATGGGGTGTTCCTGGCGACATTGGCTGTGGAAACACCTACTGGGTCCCTGGCAACATGTGTGGCCTCGACGGCAACGACTGTCGGCCCTTTAACGGCAGCGGCTTTGCCTTCCGGTGCCCGGCGTCCTGCGGGTCCTACCAGGCCTTGAACGCACGCGCCGTGGGCGACCAGGAAGTCATTTACCAGACCCTCGTCGTAGGCGGCCCTGGCTCCGGCGACAATGGCACCCAGACATTCTACCGAGGCGACTCCTTCATATGCAGTGCAGCCATCCATGCAGGCGTTGTGACTGATGCTGGTGGCGGCTGTGGCGTCGTCCGTCTGGTCGGCCGTCAAAAGAACTTTACGTCCTCGTCACGGAACGGCATCAACAGCATTTCCTTCAACTCGTCGTTTCCCCTGAGCTTCACCTTTGAAAAAGACATTAGCTGCCCGCCAACAGACGCTCGCTGGTCCCTTCTGGCCGTGTCTGTCTTCTTCTCCACAGGCATCGCCATCTTTGTCAATGACGCTGCTGTCTTCTTTTTTACCATCTTTTGCGGTCTCTTTTGGCATGTTGGCTTGGCATCTGACCCCCCACCCCATGATACGCTGGAAGCCCTCATTTCCAACGTGGCAGGAAAGTTTCTTCCTTGCGCCATTACGGCATGGGTCATGTTTGATCGCATGGGCGTGCGGCGGGCCCTCACGCAGCTCAATGCACCTCTCGAACGCACCCTTCTTTGGCTCGGCGGGTGCTGGGTTGGCTCGCTGAATAACTATACGTTTAGTGGCATTCCTATTCAACGGCTCACACCCCATGATCTCGAGCAGCAGCCAGGCGCCAAGCTTGCCTTGTTCATCATTGTCACCATTCTCCTCCTCGTCACGGCCTCGCAGGTCTACTTTTTCCGGCAGGAAGGCCGCTTGCAAAAGTATCTCAAGCTTTACATTCTTTTTGTCGTCGGTATTCTCGGCATGCTCATGCTGCCGCGACTTCTCTTGCGCATCCACCATTATATTTTGGCGCTTTTGCTTTTACCTGGCGTCAGCATGCAGACCCGTCCTGCCTTACTCTTCCAGGGTCTTTTGGTCGGTCTGTTCATTAACGGGACGGTCCGATGGGGCTGGGACTCCATTCTACAAACAGCTGCGGCTTTGCAGGGCGATGCCAAGCTGGGATCACCGCTACCACAGCTGCTAGAACCTCTGATTACGACAGCCGTGACGGGCGCCTCCATTACCTTTACATGGCGTTCTGCGCCTGGGCCGAGATATGACGGCATCAGTGTCTTGGTGAATGATGTAGAGCGGTTCCGTGGCTTTTATGCCGACGTGCCACTAGGTGAAGAGCTCTACTTTACCTGGGAGCGGCCGCATCATATTCAAGAAGCAGGCGTGCCCGAGTATTTCCGGTTTGGGTATACAGAGGGCAGTCAGAGCGATGATTATACAAAAGCTGGTGTATGGCAACCAGATGGTAGCTGGGTGCCTATGAAGCCAGGACCATCAAAGTAATTTCCTATTTTCTTTTTACATTATACATCTAGAAAATCAACCAAGCAATTTTTTACATGACTCGAAGGCGATTTGTATCCAACCGAATATCCAACTGAAACAGTTTGTTTTCTACGCCTGCCCAACTTTTTTCTCACCTGGTAGTATTATAGCAAGTCGCATATAAATCACTTTTTCAGAAACCCCTCCAGTTCTCTCTTTTCTTAACCCAAAAAATATCAACAACCCAAAATGTCACCACTACATTATTATTTTACCGATGAAGAACTTGTTGATGCCGAGCTTATTCGCTGCTTGATCGGCGTCGGCATAAGGCAATATTTGTCAAGCACAAAAACCAGAAAAAGTCTCGTTTTAACAAGAGACTTCCCCAGGTTATCAGATGATAAATTTCAGGAATGGTTCTCAGGCATAACTTCACTTCGTAAATTGAGCTTGGAGAACGCTGATGCCATCAGTTCTACATCCATTGCAGCTCTTATACAAAACAATCCGAACCTAACCTATATTTAGATCAGTGACGACTCTATTGTTAGAAAGGATGCAGCTGTTTTTCTGGAAGCTATTGCAAACAGCTGCAAGAAACTCCAGACTTTTTCATATCATAACTGCTCCATCGATGTCGCGTGCATTGAGAGCATTGCCAACAACCGTCCTAGTTTGGTCACTCTCGGGTACAGCTATCGATGGGGTTTCTCCTGTTGGATGAAAGAATCACCAAGTCTTGCCAGAGCCATGTACAGGCATCCGAAATTATAGAACATCTATCTTCGCGGCTTTGCGACAAATGATTTTTCAAGTTATTTGTGTCGTGGCGCCTCCATGAAGGCCTGCTCTGGCGAGTTCGCACCAAATGAAACTTTCAAAATACTCTCCATGATTTTGAATAGTGAGATAACAGATGAAGGCATAGCAGCAATGAAGGATGCACGCCCTAACTTATCACTGTTTTACCTTCTCGGAGTGGGGCATGATGTCTTTGGGCATAAGCGTAAGTGAGGACTTTTTTGAGGAGAGGTAGCTATGGATTTGAGCAAAGATAGACTTGGCATTTGTACGACATGCTATTGAAATTGTACACTATAGGTCTTTGCTCAAACTTGGCGTCTTTGGCTTGAATGGTCCTATCATACATGCCATGAGCCATATTGGATGTGAATCCTCGACAAAATATAAGAAAGTCTTGCGTTTTATGCGTTGTATCTTGGAGCCATATAGACCCAAAAATAGAATTGGATGAGAAATAATTTGTAGTAAAGGCATGTCACAATGGCTGTGGAATTTTGTCTGGGAAGAGAAATGCAATAGCATGGTCCCAGACAGATGTACCATATGATGTACCCGTCCAGCCGGGGCGCCCGTTGGAAGGCGTCTATCGGCCTGCAGCATTGAGCCTTTTGGGCACTCACTATGTGCGAAAGCACAAGAGGTACATATTATGAAGGTAAGAAAAAACAGCCGATAAAGACCAATAAAAGGAGGCAAGATGCTTATGCACGTCTCGTGGGCTGCTGGAGAAGGCACAAGATCAGTGTATTGGCCAAGGTCACTCCGCAGAATAATACGCTAGACCCCTGTTTTTAGTGTCTTTTTTTGTTTCTTTTTTTGGGAGCTCTCGGCGTCATCCAAGCTTACGCCGTTGACTTTTGGCCGTGCGGAGGCTGGCATTCTTCACGGCGATAAAAGGGTATTGAGGATGACAAGTCCGCCCGTGTTTCTATCCATAATTTTCCCCGGTTGATTCGTTTCCCTCGTTCTCTGGCCATTTGTCATCATCGCAAGGAGAACCCGTGCATCTCTTTGTCCTTTGTCTCGTTGTACATAGTTGAAAGTTTTGGCACTGCAAAGCACATGCCGTTGCGTGCGGACAAGGAAAGGATTGGCGTCACACAAGGCTTGGACTCTCTATTTTTTCTTCTTCTCTTCGACTTTTTTTTTTATCTCTACCTTCATTCTTTTTTTTCTGCTGTTGGTTTTTGGTAGTGTCTTGTCATGGACGCACGCTCGCCTATATCTCCTGCAATGCACCACGATCTTGCAGATGCATTTGTCTTTCGTAACGAGTCTCGGCCCAAGACGTCCACAGACCCGGCCATGGCCTCACATAGAGACTCCCCGGAGTCGCCTGAGTCTCCAGAGCCTTCAGAATCTCTCGAACCTTTAGGGCCTCTGCAGTCCCCTCCAAGATCGCCTCTTTTGGCAAACTCTTCAACGCCACCCCTCCCGCCGCCTTCTCTTCCATCACGCAAGAACCCCCCAGGCCAGCTGGGTGCCCCGCTCTCCTTTAGCCCTACATACTCGTCCTATGCCTTCAACAACTACCCCTACCGTCCACGGACAACATCTCCACTCGCAGGCGTCCACAGTCGCTCGCAATCAGCAAACAGTATTGGCACCATGAGCCGTACACAGTCCATGCCCGGCGTCAATGCCTCAGGCCACTTGCAAATGCCGTATGCACGGTCGATATCCAACCCCCTCAAGGGAAACCTTCCACAGAGCCCTCGACGAACACCGATGCAGAGAACGCCCAGACGGACCCTCTTGGAAGACACATTTCCTTCGTCTCCAACGCGGAGGACCGTCCTGGACCCGCCACGGAGCCACTCGCCCACTCTAGACAGTCTGGGCGAAGACAACGAGTCGCTGGAGACGTCCCAAAACACACACGAAGCTGCGAGCCAGCCCCTGCTGCGGATGCGTCCACCATACCATAAACTAACGTCGGCCGGCTCCATGGCGTCCATCAATACGGTAGGGTCTTCGGGATCGCTACAGGAAAGCTCCTTTGCGTGGGCATCGCCAACGCTTTCGTCAACACCAACGTCTATGCGGTCCCGAAGCCCGAGCATTTCTAGCTTGGAGACGATTCCCGATACGCCCGAGGAAGAGGAGGCTGCCCTCGAGGAGGACAAACAGCAACAGCAGCAGCAGGCGGATTCATTACGGGGACGGAACATTTCATTTGGGGCTCGGGAGAGGAAGAAGAGATGGAGTGTTTGCGGTGCAGAGAGGAGGGGGGACTTGGATTTGGAAACGATTTGGGAAGACTGATGAGCTTGCATATGTTATTTCTAGCGGTGGTTTTTATTTTACATGCATCATACAATGATTATTTTTTATTGTGCTTCGCGACATGCATTTTACTACATTGCTCGTCCGATACGACCTTTTTTTGGTTGGCTGACTCTAGGATGCATACAACATAAGACTCGCATGCACGTCATCGCCGTGGATTCGCATCCAATGAGATCCATGGCATATAATAACCGAGGACGTCAAGTCTAAACAATGGAAGTCTACTATAAAACTTGAGCTGTATATTACCGTACATCAAGTATATCGAGTCTACATTTTGTCCAAGTCCACTTTCACATCCCCAAAAAGGACCCCACTAAAGATCACGCTCCAAGAAATCGGTTACTTGCTTGTCATATGCGATAGGTGGCTGCCATAGAGGCCCTTGCCCTGACGCTTGGACTGGTAGTGCCATTGCACTTCTTCGTTCGAATTTCTGCAAGAATCAGAAACTGAATTAAATGAAGGGCATGCATCTAGGGCCTCAATCATGCCATCGCTATGTATGCCATCCAAAGCCCAAAAGATGGACGTTCAGTAATTTTCGGCATGGGATGGACATTCTCTCGATAGCTATCACTTAAAAGTGACCAAGTCAGGACAGTTGCGTACGGTATTCTCCTTCTATGGATATAGAATTTGATCAAAAGTTACATATAATATGAAAAATAATGGAGTTTCTTGCAGTTATTTGCAGCAGCTTCCAAAAAGCCATCTGTGTCATCGCTCTTAAAGCCGTCGCTGAATACAGGTCGCGGTGCCATTTGGCTTGACGTCAGAGGACCCACCAGCACCCCAATGTAAAACCATACTTTTCTTGCTTCACTTTCTAAAATCTTTCTTCAAAAATGTCCCATAGTATGCACGCCTCCAAGAGAGTTTTTTGGCTAACGAGTAAAAAGGCAAGAGAAACACGTCGCGTGCCGTGTTTACGTCCCATGAACGGACACTCGCGCGTAAAGCCTGGGCAGACTCATCAGCACGGCTTACACGCGACTCTTTTCTCCCCTTTGCGTCGTGTTCGCTCTGTCTCCAGCCA
This sequence comes from Chrysosphaeria jannelii, assembly GCA_020002325.1. NCBI lineage: Eukaryota > Fungi > Ascomycota > Sordariomycetes > Ophiostomatales > Ophiostomataceae > Chrysosphaeria > Chrysosphaeria jannelii. The sequence continues at coordinate 23,100 of JAGKRY010000003.1, read as the reverse complement.
GCCGTAGACCCTGTTTCCTGCTTGGCGGGTGATGTCTTTTGCAGGGAATGTGCCCTTGTGAATATACTGGCCCAGAAAAAGGATCACAAGCGACGCCAAAAGGCACAAGAAACAGCCGAACGCGAGGCCTTGGAGCAGCAAGCACGCGACGATAAAGAGGCCGAGGCCCGTGCTGTCCGGGACTTTGAGATTCTGCAGGCCGGGCTGTCGGCAAGGAAGCGCAAACGGGGGCCTGTAGACGATGAGCCTGTGCTAAAGAAGAGGGCGGGCGTGCAAGACGACCTTGCGAGGGCACGGGAGGCGATCAAGGAGGAAAAGGCAGCAGCAAAGGCCTCTCTTCCCTTTTGGACGCCGTCGGAAACGCCAGACCATGTCAAGACAAGGATCAAAGTTAAGGATACGTGCTGTCCAGCAGGCCAAGACGAGCACATGTTTACCATGGCGTCTCTCGTTTCCATCCAGTTCTCTGTCAAGGATGGCCAAAAGATCTGCCCGGCATGCTCAAAGGCTCTGTCCAACACAAGCAAGGCCTTCCTGGCCAAGCCGTGTGGCCATGTGTTGTGCCAGCAATGCATCCGGACATTTGTCAAGCCGGAGAAGCCGCCGGTGGACGAAGAGGACCCTGGCTTTGGAGGCGTGCAGTGCTATGTGTGCGAAGCGCGTCTAGAGCCTACAAAGGACGAAAAGGACGAAAAGAGCGAAAGGGACAAAAAGAACAAAAAGAGCAAAAAAGACAAGGAAAAGATTACGCCGGGCTTGGTGCCACTACAGACAGGCGGCACGGGCTTCTCGGCCGGTGGGACGACGACGGTTGCAAAAAGCACCATTGCCTTTCAATGCTGAATGCCACCAGACTATCTACCTAAGAAATACATATGCTATGATGACTGATCTTTTCAACGCCGTGGTCTGCCGACATTGCTGATGCTGTCGTCGGGGACAAGCTCTCTTGCGAACCGGCCGTGCCTATCGAATCTTTGGTCGGTGTAGGCCTGTGCTCGTGTGATTTGTGTCCGCATATCGGGCGTTGGGCCTGCTCCTCTGAGTAGGCCCATTTCCATCTGGTGCCAGGCGCCATACATGCAGGAATAGATGGCTCTTTGGAAAGACATGGTGAGACCGTGCTGTACGGCCACGCGGACCGCCCTTTGGAGGCATCCACGGTAGAGGAAGGCTAAGCCATGCTTCTTCACCGTCGTCCACAAGTGTGCCACCATGCTGACATTTCTCTGTCTCCACCGTCGCTCCTCTCGCACGGACTTGCGTGCCACTTGCAGAGGATGGAACAAAAGAGCGGCGACGGCCTTGCTGAAGGAAGCTATGAAAAAGGTGGCGAGGATGGCGGAGAGGCCATACGGACGCATCCTCTGGTGCGACTTGGCCACTGAGCGTGCCAGAATGTCGTGGAGGCCAAAGGTGACGCCAGGGTCGAGGGACATGAGCAAGGCATCCTCCAACGATGCCATGTCAATGCGGCGGGGCGCATCATGGAATCCCAGAGCGTAGTCGGAGATGAGGGATGCCGTAGCACCATGGAAAAACGCCTCTCGGGCCGTGGATTGGGATGTCCGTGGCGGTTCCCGTCGGCGTATACGGCCGCCAATGGTGGCAGCTAGGTAGTACGATAGAAAAAAGACATAGCCCTTGGCAATGGTGAGGCTCCTCTTATCCTGCTCCCTTGACTTTGTGCCGTAGCCCTTGGTCTGCTCCGTCACACGTTGAGACAAGGCAGTGCCCGCCGTGCCAGAGAGTGTAAATGTAATCATTTCAGACAGCATGGTTTATTTTTTATGGTGTTTTTTATGAACAGTATGTATTACATTGCGTACGCTTTATATTGTTGTGGCTCTTGTATTTCCCCTAAACATTGCCAACACAGACGATGCGCTGTCTTTTGTTCACCGTTGCATTTGCCTTTTTTCAGTCTTTTCTTTCTTTTTTTTCTCTCTCCCTCTTGAAATTTCTTTTTTTCGGTCTGCAACGGATGGTTCCGGAAGTCTTTGTCCATCAAGAGCCAAGACAAAAAAAAGGAGGACGCATCCATGTAGATGCCTGATAAAAGCCCCTCATACGAGCACAGAAAAAGGCATGCATGCATAGGGAGGTAGGTAGGTATGTGACGAGCACACATTCCGTCCCCGGTGCGAATTTATCGGGGGTGTTCTTGTTTTCCTCCTTCCCTTCTTTTTCTTTTCCTTTCCCAGCCCACTCGCAATGGGTTCCCGCCATCACCAAAAGGCTATGGTGAGCTCAACACCAGCTTCTTTTTAGCTAGGATTATTCTGTTTACGATGGTCATGATCTGACACAGTGGAAAAGGAGAATCAAGACACTTTACAGTAAAGATTTGGTTTATTTTGTAGATGATCGTCACAGACAGAAAAATGGGTCCTTGCAATTTGACAAGCATTGGTGATGTGTGTCAACTGCAAGAATAAAAAAAGGCCTGCAAAAGGCAGTCTTTGCCCTGCTCGAGGCACTCTCCATTACCCCGACAGTGAAACAGAAACATCAAGCGGCCCAGCAAAAAAAGGGGCGGCCTTGGTAGATATTGCACAAGTGGCACAGCCCATGTGTCCAATACCCATCGTCAGGGGGTATTGGCGTCATGCTACGGGAGACGCTGCGGTCTTTACTACGTGGCCGCCAGGAGTCAGGTATTTATCAAACACATCCTAGCTGACGCCTGGCACTACCGCTCTTGGGAGGGAACGTGGAGTAGAGCTCCTCATATAAATCGTAGCATGAATAAAAACACCACGCTAATTTTATTCTTTTGAGACCAAAAATGGTCTTTGAGAAAGAAGGGGAAAGAGGAAAAAGGGGACAAAATGGCCTCTTTGAATATCGCCGTGCACGTGATTTTGAGCATGACAACCACGACAGCATGCATAAACAGCAAGTGCGACCGTCCACGGACTCTGGAAAGCCCCTGGGGCTGCTTGACCTTCCCACGGAGATTCTCCACGCCATTCTGCGGTGCCTCGACAGGCGCACAGCGTATGAGCTCCACCAGGTGAACGAGACGTGTAAAAAAGCCACAGAGTATATTTTTGGTGGAACAAACCCATATCCTGTCAAAAATGCTGCCCATCTCTCGGCCCAACAATTTGTGCAAATCTTACAAATCCATCCCTCGTCCAGGCGGATTCTCCAGTTTGCAGAGGCCCCTGTTCTCTCGGAAAAGGAGTCTGCCGAGGCCGTTACCGGCATGACCAATGTGGCCGTCCTCGCGCTCTCTCCCGACAGCCCCAGTCTCGCATCTGTCATACAAATCGTCAGAAGTAACAAGAACCTGCGCTATATTGATGTTTCTTCGTACACAGAAGACAAAGAGGGCCTCTTGTGTGCCGAAATTGCTAGTCACTGCCCTCATTTGGAGTATTTCGTTGCTGCCAATACCAACTATGTATCTGATGATGTTGTAAAAATTGTCCAGGGCTGTCCCCAACTGGTGTATCTGGAATACGGAAATAAAGCCCATGTCTGTACTGAATCCCTCGGCAAGGCCATATTCAGCCATGCACGGCTCGAAAAGGTGGCCATTTCGCATTCGGCATCGGACGAGTTTTGTGGTGCCATGTGTCGAGGTGTCTATACAACGGACACGGCCGTCCGTGGCGTCAACACCACCGTTTCATTTTTGAGTGTTGCCTATTCTGCCCTGACGGATGCTGGTATTGCCATGATGGGCCATTCTCTGCCCAATCTGGAGCGCCTTCGTCTGCTGGGATGTGCGGGCATTGCTGCCGATGACATTGAGCTCGCTTTACAAAGCCTTGCCAAGCTAGATCATGTTGGCGTGGGCGGAAACCCTCGTCTGCTCAAAAAGGTGCATCAACTAGGCTATTCCAAGAAGAAGATTTGGCCATACCCCCAGCCCGTTGCTTTAAGTTTAGAGTTGTAATACAGTTGATTCCTATATAATTTACAGTACAAAGAAAAACTACCTTTACTGACTTACCGATTTTCTCACTGGCAAAAGAATCCCTAGAGGCATCACTGGTGTCCCCGAACTGGTAGGTATACTTTACTTGGTCTCCTTGGGAACTTTCCAGCAACCACAGTAAGGCCCCTTTGGGGGAATGCCGTCAGCGCTACGCCATGACAAAAACTGATATTCATATAGGAGAGATGCGGCGAGGTCTGCAATAGCTTCACAGATGCATCTGTTATCCCTGTAAACCGAACATTGATCATGTCGAGGCTTCGGTTCAGCTGGTCACGTCCAGGACCCGTCATGGCGTGTTGTATAAAGCTGTCGTTTACATGTGCATTATACGAAGTATCGAGATTATAAATAGTAGAGGCATAGATGGCATCACCAAAGGCATCCCAGTCACCATCTGCGTCGCAATAAAAGACGAGCCTTCCGAGCTGCGGCAATGCCCGGACCAGCTCCGTCACGGCAGACACGCACCCTGTTCCCTCAGATGGCTGTATCCACACGTGGACCAGTTTACGGCAGGCCATCAATGCTGCGCAGATTTGGATAGTGGCAGACGCATCAAAGCCGGAGAGTTCAACCATGGTGAGGGTATCCTTGCATTGCTGGATGCATTGCACTACATCACCGGGGTATACGTTGGATCCACGAAGGATCAAACTCTCTAGCGTTTTAATCCGGGCGACTTGGCTACGAAAGGCAAATGCCACACCCTGTACATTTGCGAGAATGAGCCTCTTGTCAACTTTATCCATCATTTGCACAAATTCATCATTACTAGGCGTCTTGGGTGGGCCCCAGGAAAAGTCTCGATAGGGAAACTTTTGGTCAACGAATTCTTCCCTCGGAATACCGTGCGTTTTCTCACATGGATGGAAACTATAGATATCCTTCATATTGTCTAGAAGACTTGTTGAAAATAATAGAATGGTGGAAGGTGAAGAACGTTCTATATGGAACAATCGTCAGACAGCATCAAGGCATCGAGTATAGGCCCAGATGGCATCTTTATCGAAATCGTCTTACATGTCATCACCATTTATATCGAGGAATGGAGAGCCTACCAAATGCCATCAAGATGACCCAGGTCGTCATCTTCCTACCAATGAAAAAAAGGATAATAAACACAGAAAAGGAGGGTAGTATTTTTTTTCATATCCAAGGCAAAAAAAGAAGAAAATCGGAAAGATATAGAGAAAGAAAAAGAAATAAAAAAAAAAAAGACAAAACAACTATTCATAATCTGCCGTATAGGAGAAGCCACGGAACTCTTCCTGCGCGGCCTGGGTCAACTTGGACTGCACAGGCGTCAAGACGGGGGTCACTGTAGTGAATTCCTTGTCGAAATTGCTCGTGTCCGTCGCACTCTTAATCTGCGGCAAAAACGGCGGCGCCACGCGCTTATGATAAATGTCGTCCCAGTTGATGTTGCGGAAGAAGGGCTGGGACATGATTTCCTGTGCATCCGTCGGGCCACTGCCAAGACGATGGTCAGGATCACGGCACAGGAGCTTTTGCAAAATGGACACCGAGTCCTTGGGCATGTGGATGGGGTACAGAGGCTCGTCGCTCAGAATGGCATCGTAGATTTCATCCTCGTCCTCGCCCCGGAAGGGCGACTGCTGTAGCAGCATCTGGTAGATCAAAACACCATAGGCCCACCAGTCGACGGCACGGCCATACTTTTTGTCAAGCAAAATCTCTGGCGCCATAAACTCGGGCGTGCCGCAGAAGGTGCCCGTGGTCGACCCATACCAAATGTCCTCCTTGCAAAGACCAAAGTCGGAGATCTTGATGTGTCCGTCGAGATTCAGCATGATGTTGTCCAGCTTCAGATCACGGTAGATCACGCCGTTTTCGTGGAAGTACTTGAGGGCCAGACACACCTCGGCGGCATAGAACTGGGCCCGCGACACGGTGAAGCGGTCCCGCTGGATGTGCAGCATCAGGTCGCCACCACTAATGTACTCCATGACAAAGTAGACACGCGTCTCCGTCTGGAAACAGGCGTGCAGGTTGGTCAGGAAGGGGTGGCGGCCATGGTTGGCAATCAAAAAGACACGCTTCTCGGAGCGGATGCTCTCGACCTCGTCATTCTCAATGATGAATTCCTTCTTGAGCACTTTGATGGCATACAGCTTGCGCGAGACCTTGGCCTCGGCCAGCATGACCTTGCCAAAGTTGCCCTTGCCAAGAACAGCCAGAAAATTAAAGTTATCAAGGCCAATACGCTGCCCCGTGCCCGGATCGGTGGCAAGAGGCAGGGGCTTCTTGGCAACAGCCTGCGGGGCGGTCGTCTGGGGAGGCATCTGAGGGATTGCCTGGAGGGAGTTGCGGTTGGGAGGAGGCTTGGCAGCGACGGGGTAGCCCTGCGGGCCGGGGCCAGGGGGTTGCTGCAGGGGCGCGTAGCTCTGCGGGGCATAGGCGTTTTGCTGCTGGGGCTGGGCATAGTGGGGGACAAAGGGCTGGGGCTGGGGGGCGGACGCGGAGGGCGGCAGAGGGGAGACGGGCGACACAATGGGGCTCTGGTTCACGGCCGCGTAGTGGGCGGGGTTGTAGGCCGTCTGGGGGGCACCCGCGGGACCAGAGACGCCCGAGGCACCTATGCCCATGCTGGCGATGCCGGCAGCGGCAGCCGCAACGCCGGGGGACATGGGGCGCTCCTGGTGGGACAGGGGCCGTGCAGGGGCATCGGCTCGGGCAGGCGGGGGCTTGGGCCGCGACGAGCCGGCCTTTTCGCGCTGGCGCTGGGAGCGGATGCCGGCAAGGATCTGGTTGGCCGTGGTCATGGACATGCCGCAGAAGTCCGGGACCAGGTGGGTGCACGAGACGTGGGCCGTGATGCCGCACTCGGAGCATTTGCGGTTGTTTTTCTTGCCGAGGGGCAGCAGGTAGCCGCAGTGGCAGCACCAGCTGGCAGCGTAGTTTGCGTACTGGGCAAAGCGGTGGGGGATGCGGTGGTTGATCTTTTCCTCGTCGGGATCGGCGTCAGCGTTGGACTTGCTGATGCACTTGATGACGACGTCGCCGTAGCACTTGGAGTGGCAGGTGTAGCGGCAGTCGCAGCACTGCATGCCCGTGCCGTCCTTGAGAAAGTCGCCGCACAGGGCGCAGCGCATGATGCTGAAGAACTGCTTCTGCAGGAACTTGTGGCCGTACATTTCGACGACGTCCTCGCGCCGCTCGCGGATGGCGCCCTTGCGCCCGAGCCCGGCGTCGACAGGGGCGCCTGTCTGGCGGTCGAAGTACACGGCCAGCTGGATGCGGCCCACGGGCTCGAGATTGAACCAGCCGGAGATGGGGTCGCGGGCCTCGGCCGCTTTGGGCGGGGCATTGGCCGGCAGCACGTCGGTGGGGGCGCCAGAGGCCGCGGCGCCGCTGTCGGCAGGCATCTGCGTGGCGGACACCCACCCGGTGGCGTTCTCGTTGCGCCGGCGCCGCAGTTCTTCGGCAATGTCGGACACGCGCAGCCACAGCACGCCCACGGGCACGGCCGCGCCGTTGACGGCGTCAAAGACCATCAGCTCGAGCTCGTTGGCCTTGTGGATGGGGATCGCGTGCTCGTCGTCGGACCAGCGGTCGTTGCGGGAGCGCGTCGTCTGCGCAAGCACGTTGTCCTCGACTTTGATCGTCACAAACGAGCCGGCGGCGCGCCGCTCGTGGTCGACGGAATCGACGGCCAGCACGCGCAGGGTCAGCGTGCCGTTGATGCTCTTGCGCGGGTTTGCGAGCATGCGCTCGTCTGCAGGTCAGCACACATCCAGACGCAGCTCGGTCGCGCTCCGACATACTCGGGTCCTCCGGGCCGCCGTCGATGCGCAGGGCCTTGTAGCGCTTCAGAGCCTGCTTCAGCAGCGCAATCTTGGCCTTGCTCTCGCTCTTCTTCGCCGCCGCGTCGTCCTTGCTCTTGCGGTCGCCCTCGCGCCCGTACAGCTGCGCCATCTTCTCCACGCCGCGGTAGTACTGCTCCTCGACATTCAGCTTGAACTCGATCTGCGACAGCATGTGCTGGATGCGCGGGCCGTGGTACGGCGTATTGTAGCGCACCAGGTCCAGCTGCGAGTAGTTCTGCTTCAGCGCCGGCTTGTCCAGGTCCTGCAGCGCCGTCTGCAGAAAGTTGAGGTTCAGCCGCGTGTCCTGGATCTTGGCGTTGAGCTGCGTCAGCACCGCGCTGTTGGTCGTCTTGTCCAGCATGGCCTCGGCGCCCCGCAGCATCGCCGTCTCCCGCGCAATCTTCTGCGTCAGGTCCTTGCGTCGCTCGTCGCTCATCTCTGCTTCAAATGTCTGCAAGTGTGCAAAGAGGGGGCGGTACGGCCCCGTCTCTGCGTATGCTGGTATCCGGCATGCAGCAAACGGGTTGGGAATGTATTGCATACTACTACCATGGCTAGTCCTACGCAAGAGCGGCGTCGAGTGACGTCATAATGCCGCTGCCCGCGCTGTCGCTACACTCTACATACATGCTTCTGTCCCTGCCCACAAGGCCCGTGATCGAGCCGTGGGTCTTCACCTTGTTCTTCGTAAACTCCCCCTTCGAAATGTTCCCGCTCCGGTGGCTGTCGCCCCCATTCACCCCCACGCTTCCCTTTCTCATGTCCACCGTGCCCGTCCAGTAGCGCGGGTACTGCAAGTAAATCTCCCCGCGGGCGTAGTCTGTCGTGTGCTCTGCCATGATGACCGCCTCGTCGTCCACCGTCTCCTGGATGACCCCCACCAGGGACTGGTCGCGGGCATTCGTCAGCAGCGTCGACGCCATGCACTTCGTGTACGCCTTGACAAAGCACGAGCCCTCCCTGGCCTTGACGTCCAGCTTTTCGTGCAGCGTCGCCACCGCCGCTACGTTGCCCTCTCGGGAGCAAAGCGTCGCAGATGCCGGGTACTGGTCCTTGGAAGTGTACCCTACCGCTGCCTTGCCGGTAATCGTAACCACACCCGTGCCAGTCTTGATTGCCTTGACCTCGGCATCAATCCATTCAGAACTGCTTGTCACGGTCAGCTCTTTCCCACACCACAGGGTACCCTCAATAATGCCCTTGTCGCTGGAAATGGACGTACAGCCCGTCGCTTTCACAGCGGCACCCTTTTCGCAGGCAAACCCCCCATTGGCAGAATGGACCCGGATATTCTCTACAGAAAGGGAAGCGTCTACAATGACGGCAGCAAAATTTTTACAGTTGATGGTAAAGTCTTTTAGCCGTGATTCTTTTGGGAGACATACAATTATTCTTGCCATAACGATTCCACAGCCTGTCTTTCTGGTACGATGAGGCCGAATCTTGAGGTGATTCCCAGGCGTCATTTCCGACGTAAATGCAACGCGGTCCGAAACAGAGTCAACGTTTACGTAGGGAGTCTCGTGATCCGTCTTGCAGATATATATAACGGCGCTGCTGCTTATAGCATCACTACACTTTTCATCAACGGTAAAGGATTGGTCTTTGCCTGTTTCTAATATAAATTGTTCGTTTTTGACCTCTCCAAAGGTACGATGGTCCCAAAAGTCCCCATACAATGGAATCGTCGACGAGTACGCCTGTCCCAACGATGTACGCATTTTCGCTTCTGCAATGATGTCTCTGCAAGTATAAAGACAGCGAGCATGTCTTTATACTACCTTTGACGTGAAACAAATAAGAGACTGTCATGGTTCGAGGCTCGTAAGATTCAACTTTTTTTCTTGGTTGAAGTCATTACTTATAAGCGAATCAATTGAGCCCTTTCCACTCAGCCGTGAGATTGGTTCCCCAAAAAGAATTGGACGCTATTACACGCCTGCTGCTTCTTACCACTGGAATCCGCTTCAGATTCCTGTTGGGAAAATGACATGGACAGCCACCAATGGTATTATGGTAAGCCCATTCCCCCGATAGGACGCCTATACATCATGAAAGCGAAAAAAACGAATGACGAGAATCTCGTTTAGGTTGGTCAATTTCAAATGACTACAAATAAGATCAGGATACAAGCATGGGCTGCATCTCTACCGAATCACGTCGAGTGTGCTTTTTACGGTGGCCGTAGAGATAGTAGTGCTGAAAGACGAAAATAAAATCGTAAATGAGGGACACATTGCCGAGCAGGAGCTTGACGGGGTTTCCCGTCACACCCGACCACGAGCCTTGCAAGTAGCTGTCGAGAAAGAGCTGAGCAAGACAAAACACACCACCAGCAATGTCCCAAAAGGTTTGGCCAATGCTCCACCCCGCCGTGCTCTGGTTCTCCCAGTTGGCATACACCTGCGGCGCATACTTGACCAGCGTGATGGCCACCTTGACATAGCCCAGCATGTACACTACATCCAGCCACGTCCACGCAGCGCCCGCCACCATCGACCCCTCCTCGGCCGAGGCGAGGCACAGAAACACGACAATGAGGACGCTGGCCATGCACGCAGCCATAAAGAGGACCATGGGACGCGACGGCTGCGACGCATGCACAGACACACGCGCGCTGCGCCCAAACCACAGCTTGGGCGAGGTGTACTGCAGTGCTGTCAGGGCCGACAGGACGAGGGCATGGCCAGCAAAGGCAATGTCATTCAGCGTGACCGTTGGCGTCAGACCGCCGTGCCGCACGGCATACTCCTGGCGCACGACAGGAGCGCAGCGCAGAGCGAGCGTGGACAGGAGATAGGCGACGAAGCCCAGACAGTTTACAAGGGGAAAGTCAATCGTTGTGCCGACAGTTGAGCCGCGGCGCAAGTTGAGGAGCAGCTGCGGATAAAAGGAGAGCGACCACAGGACGGTATACGACCAGCCGAGGATTATAGAAAGCGCGGTTACAAAGGCCGCCATGTCATATTCTTACTATGTACGAGTACAATTGCATGTTGAACGGCAAAGACAACTTTCAGCGACGTCTATCGGCCCCCTGTCCACGTGATCCCCTCGAGTCTCCTTGTTCTACTTGGGCCGCGCCAGAACTCTGTCCAAAGCCAAAAAGACTCCCGTCGACATGGACACTTGGCAGGAACCCGACGAGGTCCGCTTCGGATCCTTCAAACGCCTCCAAAACATCGAATTCGCCATCAAAACCACCGACCGGACACCCGCAACGCTCTCGGACAAGTACTACCTCATGTACTCCCACCCCCTCTCCGAGACATCTCCGAAACTGACGGCAGCTACATCCACGACGGCGGCTGGCGCGACCCCTCCTGTCTAGCCAGCTCCGTCAACCCCGTGCGTGACCTCCTCCTCGCCGCGCCCGAGAAGCTCGCACGCATCGCCGGCCTCGCCTCCATCAACTTCCGTCTCTCGGCCCACACCAGCGAGAAATACGCCCAGGACGAGGCCACCACGCCGCCCTTTGAGTACCGGGATGCCCTCCATCCCGAACACGTCCGAGACGTCCGCGCCGCCATGGACATCCTCACCCGGCTCGGGCATATCTCGGCATCGGGCGCGTCCGCGACGACGACAACGACGGTTCCGGGCTCGCCGGCAGACTATATTGCTGCCGACCGGTTCATCGTCTACGGCCATTCCTGCGGCGCCTTTATGGGCTTCCAGATGTGGATGGGCGACGTCTGTCCTCCCTCTGTGCGTGGCGACGAGCACTATATGCGCAAGCCAGACGAATGGCTCTGTCCGACGCCCCCCTGCGTGGTAGGCTTCGAGGGCGTCTACGATCTGCGGGGCCTCGTGGAACGCGGCGGTAGTCCCGCCCGCGGACAGGGCCCCAACACTCCCTTCCAGGACGTCCTCCTCCTCGTCGTCGGCGGCGCTTTCGGCCACGACCGCGCCCTCTGGGACCGTCTCAGCCCCGTGCGCCACGACTGGTCAAAAATGGCCCCCAGAAACAACGGTAAGCCCTTTCTCGCCGTCATGGCCTACTCGGTCGACGACGAACTCGTCGACATTGGCGAAATCGACACCATGGAGGCGGCGTTTGCCACGGCGCCCCGTGAAAGCCTCCAATACTCGACGTACCGCGACTTGACAGGCGCCCACTGGGAGGTCTTTGGCGACGGCAGACACATGGTACGTGTCCTGATGGAGGCTATTGCCCAAATGGATGCCCTGCAATAGACTCTCTTATTTATCTCTATCGAAAATAACTTTTTCTTCTCTTGTCATAAAACCACCACCCGTCCCGAGCCCGAACCCCCCTCCGTAACGCCCCCTCCCTAGAATGGAAAAATCAACCGAAACAACCCCTATAATGCATCATCACTCGTGCCGTCATCAAACATAACAATAGACCCTTTATGCCCGGATGTCCAGGGCCTTGAGAAGACGCAGGTTGCTGCAGACCTGCCGCGTCGCCATCTCCGAAAAACACAGGTTCTTCACCCGGTACTTTGGCGAGAGCTTAATGTCGGGGATGCGGAAGCCCTCCGAAATTAGCTCCGACACAAAGACCGCCACGCTTTTAAAGCGATCGTCCGAGTACTTGTCAAAGATACAGGGATGGTGGCGTGCCGGATTCATGCAGCATTGCAGAAGCGTGGCGGCCAGCGGATGCACCTGCTGCCACGTGTAGCCCGAGTAGTGCACATGGAAGGGTGTCTGTCGTTAGCATTTCTCCATTGTCGCTGCCGCTGCACCTACCCAGTCGCCCTTTTGCAGAACCAGCCGCGAGAGGGCGTGTGCCCCGGCTGCCAGATAACTCGGGGGACAGCCAATGAAGCGTTCGTCCATAATGGTCATCTCGATAAAGTACTTGGACAGGCTGCGCGTGTCGGCGTCGTAGCTGTCCGCCTTGCTGATGCGCCGCAGAAAGTTCATGGGGCCTGGCCAGCCAAGCTCGTACTTGAGGATGCTGAGCATAAACCGCTCGGCCTTGAGGATCTCGTCGGCCGGGAACACGTCGTCCACAATATACACAATCTCCTGTATCGAGGGACACACTATCTCCTCATACTTGGCTGCTATAAAGAGCGCCGTGGCCCCGACGAGCTGCAGCTTTGTAATCGACACCACCTTGTGCGTCAAAAACCGGTCAATGTAGTTGACGGCCAGGTACAGCGTCTCTGGCAGCATCCCGAACTGGCTGTGGGCCTGCACGACCCATTCCACAAGCATCTTACGCATGTGCCAGCTCATTTCGGCCTGCTGCACAATGTAGCGCGGGTTCGGCAGCATGTTGCGTTCCAGCTCCAGGATGTACTCGTATATCTCGTCGCTGTACTCTGCCACCATGCTAATGTCCCACGAGTCGTCTTCGGCCTCTTCCGGGTCCTGGTGCTTCTCCACATACGTCCGTGCCATGCGGAGGTCCTCCTCGTCCTCGGGCGTGCACCGCGGCATCTCGACGGTCCCCAGCGACACATCAAAGCACGAAACATACAGCGGCTCGTCCACGCCCTCTGTCCAGCGCGACTCAATGTCCGAAAGCGTGCCCGAGCCACACGTAGCCTCGTCGTCGGCCAGCGAAGAGTCGTCTGTCTCGTAGCGGGTGCTCGCTAGGCCTGTGCGAGCACGCTCCTCTTGCTCGTCTTCGCCCACGCACGTGTCGTCGTCTGCAACGCCATTCATAGGGGCGCTAAAGTGTCGCACAATGGGGCTGGCGTTCTCCACATCCAGACAGCCATTGCTGCCTCCACCCAACGCATTGTTGTGTGCGTCTGCAAGGGCCTGCTCTGCGACGGCCTTTTTGAGGTTGGGCTGGCTCTGCGAGTAACGCGGGCTCTTGAGCGTCTTGCGGCTGCGTGGCTGGCTCTCGAGTGCCCGTTGCGTCGACAGTAGCATGCCATTCTTGTCGTCAAAGCTGAAACTCGTCCGTCGGACATGTCGCGACGTGTTGCTGACGTCGTCAAAGGCCGTCCGCTTCGCCGGAACCTCAATGACGGTGCGTTTAATGTTGTTTGACAGCGCCGCGTATGCAGCAATCAGGTTCTCATCCACCGGCCGGACCGTGGCTCTCGTGGCACGCTGTGCCTCTTCTGTCAGTCATCTAAAAGTCGAAAGTCGAAAGCCTAAAAAACACCTGAAAACCGCCTGAAAGCTCCGTGAAACATACCTTGCCACCCATCATAGTGAATGCAGTAATCAATACCAATGAATAACGCAATGCTGCCAATCTTCCCGGCGTTCACGACAGCAGGAATCGTCGGCTCGCAGCGACTCGGTCTGTCGATTCCTCTGAACGACCCGTCGAGTTGAGCAAACAACCCTCACGCAGCAATGCTCCTCTCCGACAACCCCACTGGCCGGCAAACAGCTCTCCCGGCAGCACCCACAGTGCGCAAACAGACGTGTCTCAATGGGCCCTGCACGATACCCTGTTGGCTGGGGACTCTTTCACCAAACACGGAAGTGGCACAAGACGCAATCAACGGGCAGGAGGAGACTGTCACCGCTGCCCTGGCCTCTATAAATAAGCGTAATGATGATGTTCCAAAATGCACACGCACGTCCACGAGAGGAGTGAATGGAGAGAAACAATGCTTGCGTTTGTTTGCCCTTTATACGAGCACGTCTTTTTCTGCAAATTCGCTTGTCCTAAGCCCCAAGTTGCCCGGTAACTAGCACACTGGCCTGCTTTCGCTGTAGCTCCTTCTTTCACTGCAAGCGCCTCTTCGTTTGTCGTTCGTTTCTTTCAGATGCTTGGTCGCACCTTCCGTTTTGTATTGTTCGGAGGGGCTGGGTTGGCAAACGGTCGACCTGGAAGCTCGATGTATTGTTGTTTCACTTGGCTATGAAGGCGAACAATCCCTCTGTTTTCCTTCCTGCTTCTAAATGGCTACAAATCTCTATTTATTTATAATTTCATTCTAAAACGACAGCTATCTAGGGACACTTTCCAATATAACCTGATATCCAAAATTAAAATTGTTGCAAGCCAAACTCGTAAACATCGCTCTATATGTAAACAAACAAGCTCTAGGTATCCCCGTACTATGTTTGAACTACCATGTAGTTCATCCACTAACGTGAAAGCCCGTGTGCTGTGTGGTACAAATATAGCATATCGGTCTCTCCACCAATCATGCTTCGTAAAACGGCCCCCACCAGTCCATGTGCGAGCGCATAACCACACTGTGGCTCTCTTTGCACCCTTCTTATGCATCTGGCAGTCTTTGCCACCTTTTTGCGATCCGCCTCCGCCGAGTGCCTCTCTTTATTGGCCAATATTCATACCCTGGGCGGTATGAAGGCACTTCTCAAAGAATGCGAATTTTGCCTCCTCTTTCATACCAGTCTCTGGAATGCGAATGGCTTTTCGCCCTGACTTCCCAACCCCGATAATTGCATAGTCGTTTTACTTTCCCAGATTCAAAACTTGTATTCCGGCATCTGAGCCGTTGACCAAAGCTGAGCTAAAAACACAGCGCTTCTAAAAAAAAAGCTCAATCTTGCAACGTGTCGGAGGGCCTAGAACACAACATTGGAAGCCGCCGTGTTGCATCAAATAAGGTTCTCCGGATGGTATCGAGCGTGCAGAGAGCACAGACCTCAACTTCTGCTTAGTCACGCCTTTGTCTTTCTTTTGACGTAGAAAACGCTGAAATACAAATAGGAGTGCATAATCTCGACACTTGCCACAGTTTCCCTACCCAACAAAACATGATGCGTGTAAAAATCTTGCCAAAAATCTCACATTGTCAATGGTTGGGCTCCCATAGCCGTCTCCTTATCCTTCTCCAATTGTCGAATGTCTCAACTCAATTCAGCGGTATGGATGACCTACTCTTCTCCTCTTTATGTAATCACTTGTACATAAAGAGAAAATTATTTTCCTCGCCATTGTCAATCATTGTATGAAGCGTCGGTATTTTGTAAATGAGCGCGTAGATCTGAAGGTCGCTTCTTAAAGCCAATACAGTGCGTGGTTAGTCGTATGTAGACTGTGCGCTGTTGCGCAAGCTTGGCGCAAAGCAATCAAAAAGGTGTCTGGTTGAAAAAAGCCAAGGCCAAGCAAGCCAGACATGTGCGCATTGCTATTTTTATGCACAGCCTTGTTCTCCGAAGTGATGCGATTGGGTTTTTGAAAGGCTCTTTAGTTTGCGACCAACGGACATGGAAATAATGCCGGTTGCGGGCAGTCGAAAGATGCGACTGAACGCTGTCCTCGGAGCTGGCTTGTGGTGAGAGTTTATTCTTTACATTTTCCTTTTCAAAGGTCATATCAGGAGAATTATGTGTAGGTAGTGTATATACTGCTTGCTTTTGAATTGTTTACACGACTTCCACGGGATTCTTCTATTTATGTGGCCCATGTTCAAAAGAAAACGCCTTGGAAAGAAGCGGCAAAAAGGCGAGTGTTTGCCGCTTCCTTTTGTTTTTGCCTCCATCCTCAAAAGTCTAGACGGTCTTTTCTTGGATACCCCTCACTATGGCTGCCTTTATTCACTCTGAGCATTACGTGCCTAAACAAAAAAAGATTGGCAAACGATAAATGCATTGTAACATGTCTGTGTCAAGACCTCCTCACTTGACGTGCTTTTCATGAGAAATGTAAAATACAAATTGCACACCCACCTCATGTACGGTAAGTCGCACGGCGATCCTTTCCGAACAAAAACAATACGGTGGACAGCTCAGCGTGAACTTGAGAGTAAAACAGAGACAAGTTTCCTCTGTTTTGGCTAAAGTTGATTCAACATGCACCAGAAAGTAAAAGGCCAGCTACCACCCCTCTTGCGTCGTTTCATATGGACACGTCTGCGGCTGCGCGGACTTTGGTCACACTAGAAGAAAAGCGATATGTACGTCTGGGCCATGGGAAACTGATCACACATGCCGGAAAAGGATATGAATGGACATGGTGTTGGAGGGTATCAGGTATACCAAAAGTAATCATAATGCCCATAAGATGGATGTAGTAAATGATTTATGATTTCTATGGAGGGCTTTGCTCATGATGCCGGAGGGTTGTCAAGACACTCAACGCTAGTCTGTAGCCTGCTTTATGCGCTGCGCCGCTGACGCTAAAGGGCGTAGACTGTAGATGTTCCGGGCCCGCATTTAGGAGGGAAACACCGTAATAACAACCATTTTGAAAATCAAAATTAATAATTCATCTTATTTTCTGCCGAGGATGCGGACGGAGATGGCAAAGTCATCTCTGGAATCCGAAAGTGGTGGTATTCGACTGGTAACATTACGTGATTTAGGGGCTGCGAAGGAGGAATACAGCGCCAGCTTTGCGGGTTTTATTGGAGCTTTTTTAAAGCTGCTGCTAGTCAGTCAATTGACCGCCTCAAGGGTACCTCTCGTAAAAGTGCTTTGATCTTTGCCTTTTTGCACCTTTTTTTTGATTCTTTCTTTTACTAGTTTTATAAGCCTTACCATACAAGCCCAACCGAGAAATAGACCCCTGGCAAGGCCCGTTGCCAACGCAGCTGTCAGACGCGAAAAGCTCTCCCATCATAACTGGTCCTTTGCGTCTACTAGTCCTGACCGCGATCCTTTGGGACGGTCAGACTTGGATTTGGCTTTGCAGACTCGTGCGGAAAACGGGTCGCTTCGCAGAACATCGAAGTTCAAACTTCAAAGCGTGTGTTCATGCACATGGTAAGTCAACCTCGTCGCCATTTGCATTGATGGCGTGGCGCTCCCTATGCCTAGACGAAAAGAAAAAGAAAACATCAAAAAGCGAGGGAAAAGCAATCGTTTGGCCTTCTCATCTCATTATAATACTTTTTTCTTCTTTTCCGTCCTACACTCTGTTTTTCGCTCACAGCCCTAATGATCGCGCCACTTTTGTCCCCTCACTTGTACATAACCGTTAACTGACCCTTTTCCCGCAGGTGCAGTCTTCTAGAGCAAACGGCACTCTTACATACATACAGACCCCCATTGCCCAGCGATTATCCCGTCTGCTGCGAGACGCACTGGTGACGCCTCGTTAGCCTCCCTAGCTGCATCACGCCTCAAAGTTAAGGTCCCGCTGCCCTGATTTTTGTATTGTGACAGTGCACATAGGCGCTCCATTTGACGGCTCTACCTTCCCTAATTTCCCTCAACCAACTGCTATAAGCTCTGGAAATACCCTCTGTAGCTCCCCCGTATCTCTGTCTCTCTCTCTCTCTCTGTCTAGTGTCCCGCATCCAGGCGTCGCTCCTCATTTCATTGCTATTTTTTTATTTGCGCTGGCCACTTTTGCTTCATTCCTTTCTCTCACCCAATACCTCAGCGATGGACCGTGTCCCGGTCGCAGACTCCTCGCACAGCCCCGGTGCTGCCGCACACTCCACGTCTGAACCCAAGACGGTGCGTTTCCAGCTGATCACGTCGGACGCAACAGCGGCCCGGCTGCCTATGCGCGTGCAGATCTATCCCCACGATGCGACAGACTCGATCATCACCACTGTCAAGAACTTCTACGGCCTCTATCCTGACACAACCAGTGCCAAGGGCGTGAGCTTTGAAGACAGTTCCGGCAACACCATGATTGCCCGGTACGAGAACTTTTATGACCAGATGGTTGTTTTCGTGCGTGTTATTGAAGAGCCGGCTCTATCGCCAAGCGAGTATGCCTCTAGGAAGTACCGCTCGCCTTCGGACGGCGCCAGCGGCGCGTCGCACCAGCGAACAACGAGCACGCAAATGGACTATGATCATCTGCGGGTGCTGCACGAGGAGTATGTGTCCCAGTACGGCACCAAAGCCCATGGAGGGCGAAGCGTGTCGCCGCCTGACGGAAATCACGACCGTCGGAGCACGAGCACGGCATCTGGAGGCTGTCCAAAGACGTCCAAGACAAAGCAGACAGATGGCTTCAGCAGCGACGCGTCGTCGCGTGGACGCAACCGGGACCTAACGGGAAGCACCGAGATTAGCCTCGATAATATCCTCTCCGGTGGTCGGCGGAAGCGTGCCAAGTTTGAGAGCTCCGTATGTTACCACAAAACAGCTGCTCCGTGTTCTTTGCTAACCGTGTAGGAACTGCCGTTGTTTGCACCGCCACAGATGCCTGCAGCAACGTCAAACTCATCCATGTCGCCCGTGCGGCGGCAGGACACACGGCCGTCTCTGCCTCAGGCAAACGGACAGCATGCTTTGACTGGAGTCGCCCCCCTGCAGTCTCCGCAGCAATACAGCTCTGCTTTTGCCCAGGGTGGCGTCTATGCCACGCCCAGCTCCGATGGACACGGCAGGGCGCGACTGAGTGGCGCCTTTAGCGCTGGCACTGATGCCGGCGTCATTCCAACGCCGGATCCTACGGTGAGCTCTCTGTCCGAGGAGGACAAGGACGTGGCCATGCAGTTGATGCGTCTCGGCGAAATCCCAGGCCGTACATCCACGTCCACGCTCGACGACAGCTACAGTGGTCGTGCAGATGCAACGTCGTCAGCCGGTGGCATCAGCGATTCCGGCAGCGACGCTGGAGACGCTGGCGACATGGACTACCAGGATGTATCCCGAATGAAGCCTGCTGATCCTCACGCCGAACATCGCAGGATTTATCAGTCTGTAGAGCGCGGTGACGATGACGGCGAGCGCAACCACGTCTGGGCCCCCGTTGCCACGTCAAAGACGAAAAATACCCTCAAAGCCAACACCCTGGCACAGAAGCCGCGTACACAGAGCAAGGCAAAGCCCAAGACAGCGCGGCCCAAGCCTGGGGTTGTTCTTCCCTGCGTCAACACAATGGTTGCACAGGCGCCACAATCGGGTGGTCTGTCGCTTTCAGCTGTCATGGCCCGAGGCAAGAAGGGCTCGACAGTCCCCATGTCTCCGGCGTCCTTGCCGCCATCGCGCAAGCTCTCCATGTCCTCGGTAAATGGATATGCCTTATCCGCTGCTGTTGGCGATGCGGCGCTGGAAGAGCTCACAGACCTCTCCAGTAAGCCGCGGTGCCAACGCTGTCGAAAGAGCAAAAAGGGTTGTGACCGGCAGCGTCCCTGTGGACGGTGTCGAGATGCCGGTATTTCTGCTGAGAACTGCATCAGCGAAGACGAGGGAAACGGGCGCAAAGGCCGGTATGGACGCCACATGGGAGTTCCCATCAAGAAGGAATCCATTGTGACATCCATGCAGCCTCCGCCGCCGCCGCAGCCATCCTACTCGATGGCGCCTCAAGCTCCTATGATGCCGTTGCCGACGATGATGTCGCCGTCGGTTTTTCACGGCCCACAACTGCTGCAGCCCCAAATGTCTCCGCCCATGGCCTATGATGCTTCTCATTCAAAGGTGGCGCCTACCTTGCTTCCACCGGCTCATATTTCGTCCACGCCAATTGTAGTACCGCTTGTACCAGATGCTCTTGGAGACATCAACAAGAAGCGCAAGCGGTGAGTTGTATGCGGACATCAACGAGAAAATTTCTTTGTGCTTTGTCGTCTGCGAAAGAAACACCGTTTGTTTTGATCACATTCATTTGCATTTGTGTTTTTTTATTTTTCTCTTTGTTTCTGCATGAGCTGGTATCAACGTTTACATCACGCGCATCTGGCATGTACGATTTCCATGCTGCCTTGTTTTATCATTTACTATTCCTTGGGCGTGCTCGCAGGGTGTATAGGGGGCTCACCTTTTTTTTGTTCTCCAAATCTTTCCGTCCCAATGCATGTGTTTGTGTGTATTCTAAAGAAGGTTTTGAGGAGGAGGAAAAAAACAAAAAAAAACGTTTTCCCTTGTAGGGATATTCGTTGAGAACCATTCCCCCCCTTTCGTGGGCAAGATATGTCTTGGCAAAGGTGTTTTTTTATTTCATTTTCATTCTATTTTTTGGGAGTTGAGGTGTTGTACTTTATTTATTTCTATATTCGCTACATGATCATGTGTTAACATGCTATTTTCTTCTCTTTTTAAAAGACTTGCAGAGCTTGATGATGGGGCATTTAAAGTGTTTAAAAAAGCAAAAGTGCTCATCAATGACGTCATCGTGGGACATTCTACCTTATCGCTTATCTTTTTGCGGGGTAAAAGTGACGTAGTTCTGGGTCGCACGGCCCCACCCGCCTTCGTTTTAACTCTTTTAGTGCCACCCGGAAAAATGGAAGAAGACTATGTATTTCATCAACTGTCGTGGACAGGCCTGTGCATTTTGTACCTTGTATCATACCTTCTGATACCTTGAAGGTAAAAGGTATACCTCGAAGGTATAGTAGCTTAATAAGCAAGCATAGGCTAAACGTGATTGGCCCAACGTAGGGCATGTAAGCATTAACCGCCTAGCCCACCATGTTCAATTTTTTTTTCGCCGGTCATCAATTAAAAAAAAAAAATGAAAATGTAAATTTTACATCAAAGAAATTATTTGTACGCAGAATTTTTTTCATTGGTCCTTCAACTCCTGCTATGACTATGTATATTCCGTATGCTGCCCTAATTAGGCGTAGATTTTGATATATGCGTGCCAACCTACCATACCTACCTATATACATTCAGTCAACATGTTAAGTGAAAGTCTTAACAACACTCTGCCAGGAACGGAGCCGACAAGCACTTTCAGTGCATCATGGAGATATTTTGGTCGATTTCCAAGTGGAGATTTCTATTCAAGTGTGCCGGACAGTCTTGAGGGGATCGAAACCTTTTCTCATTCCAAAAATTTATTTTTGCCAAAATGCTACTTTGGTGGCAGCGGGATATGTGAAAGAGAAACGACCTTCTTGACTAGTCATGGGTCTTATTTCTAGAACCTGAGTAAAAAGGTCCGGAGTAACCCAGACCGGTATCAAAGGTACTAGGGCTGCAAATATTGCCATGCAGTTGTGGATGGTTCAGGAACAGGAACACCTTCGCTGCATCTGAAAAGCAAACACCGCGTTGAGAATGACGCAACCAGCGAAAGGCAAAGCACGCCAAGAGCTAATCCAACCGTGCTTGACAATTTTTTGCTTGGAAAACGGAAAAGGGGACCAGAGCTGAGCAAATCTGAACACAAGTCCCTTCTTCATGCAGCCATGTTGGACCTTTGCGCAAAGAAGAACGTGCCTTTCTCTGCTATTAACAGTACTGAGTTCAAACGATTGGCACTTATTCTTAGCGGGTTTGCACCCGATACCTCAGTGGATTTGGTTCCGCACCGCACCACATTGTCTCGGAAGTGCGTCTCTTTGTACAAAGAAGTGATGCTGAGTGTGAAAGATGCGATGTCAACCGCTCGTTCGAAGATCCACATATCACATGACGTATGGACTTCTTCCTCAAATCGTTCACATCTCGGAATCGTGGCACACTTTATGAGAATTTTGTTTCTTGCGTGCAGGTTTTGGACTCTATAGAGCTCACCGATAGCCACACGGGTGCCAACATAGCCAACGCTTGGTATGCTTGCCTAGAGAAATACGAAATTGTCGACAAGGTCGGATTTATTCAGGCAGACAATGCGACCACCAACAATGTTGCTGTCCCTGAGCTGGTGAAAATTCTGAATCCTGGTCTGGGCGATGCTGATGTTAAAGACAAAGCTTCCTTGTTGCGCTTGCGTTGTTTTGGCCACATCATGAATCTCGTGGCTGGTGCCATGCTTAATGACATCAACCCAGGAGACTCTCAAGTGAGGGCAACACTGGATACGCTGGGGCCTAATGGCAAAATCTTGGCCAGGTCAATGCTGGAGGATCATCCTGTCAAGAAAATCCAGTTCATTGTCACGTTCATCAGACGTTCCTCTCGGCGTGAGTACTGTTTCACTGGCTACGTTAAGAGACAGGTTGCGAGAAATGCATCTTTCATCGAGGTATCTCTTCAGGAGGATTTTGCATCATTCAGCGATCTCATTTCCGACAACTCTGAGCTCGTTGAATGCATCCTGGAGATTCACGCCATCACGAACAAGTTGCGTCTTGTCGGAAAGAAAAACCCGATGGTCGTCCACCCATGGTGATCGAAAGGGCGCTTGCTCTTCGTAATGTCATAACTTCTTACTGTAACGACATGGCGAATGATAACAATAGCGGCCTAAGCATTGAGCATCTGATGAAGGATAGTGACTTGGAATACCTCCAGAAGTTGTTGCCGTACTTGAAAAGCATTGAGATCATGACCAAGGCCCATGAAGGGAACAAGCCTGTGTCCTTCAAGTATGTCTCAGATCTCTGCTACTTCCAAGACTTCCTTGGCCGTGCCATTGGCAACATTAGACCTTCCAATGCTCGGGAAGCTGAGACGGAGGCTCGAATGGCCCTTTTATCCATGTCAATTCAGGCAGGCTTTGCAAAGTTGACTGACTACATCCAAAAGACAACGCTAGTTTATTGGATCGCGTTGGTTTTCCACCCAAGCTGCCGCATGGACTGGGTAAAAGAAAAAGCC